>WFKH01011925.1:65113410-65133163 GCA_016163765.1 Magallana hongkongensis
GTGGTTGGCAGCCTCATCCAAAAAATCCTTACAAGCAAAAAGGAAAAAAAAAGATAAATCTCAAAATCCTGAAAATTCTAATCCTTCAGCTCTTTAGCAGTTCAATGGTTTCTTTATTTTCACTTCCATTCCTTTAATGTGATAAGCAAATATTTTTAAGCGTAAATTAAAAAAAATTAAAAATTAATAAGAAAAAATGTTGACTGCAAAAAAAAAAGATGAACTGACGTTACAATCACTTTAAAAGAGGAGATACAGTGCAATGAACATTTATAATATGTAAACGGCGTGACCGTTGGCCCGAGCGCATGTTTAACACAGTGCAGTTTGATTTTTTGTAGAACAAAATTTATTTGAAACGCACACAGTAGGATCCGCCTGTCTACTCAGATCATAAGCAAAAGTTAAACTAAACGTCGCGTGCTCAGTCTACATTATGACGTCATGTTTCATACGTAAAAAACGTAAAAGTTTTGTCTTCGGAAAAAAGAAGAAAAGTTCTTGATTCCGAGAATTTTTTTATTTCTTCTTTCAATGCTTAATATGTTACCAAGTTGTTGAATTGAATTTTTTCTACTTTTTTCAGTCTCTAAAAGATCGGTTCTTTGATGTTAATGATTTTATTTTTCATCTAATAATTTGATAAGACTTACGTGAAACTAGTCGTATTTCTTGATTAAAGCACTGTTAAAAGTTATATAGTTTGCAGAGTCAATAATTTTCATCTTAATTACTTTCAATTAAACATTGGAAAGTTTTTGATCTAGTTTCGGGGCAAAAAACATCGACAAGAGGCAGTCATTTAATGATCGAATTAACTTTTTTTAAGAAAATGGCGGCCAATATGGCCGCGCCCATGGCTGGAAGAAAAATTTTTGGCCCTTAGTACCGCTGATTCAACTCTCATTTCCACTTATTTTCTTATATATACGTGTTACTATTAAGCCTCGCTTCGCGAGGCGGTCTCCGCCCGCCTCTCGCTGCGCTCGGTATTAAAATCTTTATTATTCAACAACATTGTATCTGAGATTAAACTTATAATTGTTCTACTTATAAATAAATGAATAACAAATCTTATAAACTATGAATAATGAAAATTTACTGAAAAAAATAGGAATGTTTTATTTTATTTTGCAATCAAATTCATTTACGTTGTTAATTTTATTTTTATTGATTTATCATAATTCATTGTTTGATCACATACTGCGCTCGCCCCAACGGTCGCACCGTAAAACATATTTGCGTCCTCGGGTAGTGTAGATTCAAATTTGTTCAAATCATTATCCCCACAGGTAGGGTAGGGCCACAATGGGGTGGGGGCTGTCAAATTTTTACTTATAAAGATATAGAAAAAACAAATTGGTCAAAAGTTTTCTATAAGGAAAATACATTGTTTATTTAAATACATACAAGTTACTCAATTCTTTCAAGCTGAAATATGCTTTATACTAGAAATAATTGTTACAACACAATGTTCTCAAGTTTAAGATCAAAACAACAAGTAAGTGTTTTCCTTACAGTATCATAATGTTAATATCCTTTCATTCAATATATTTAAAGATTCTTATTTTTCCATCCGAGCATCCTATACAAAGGGAGTAATTGGCATCAACTGTCAGTGTGACTGGCTGAAAGTCGTTTTCTTTTGGTGAAACATCATACAGTTTCTGAAGATTGCCATTACCATCCAATACATGAACACAATGATTCCCTGCGTCCGCTACGAGAATGTGTCCTAATATATCAGTACAAATACCTCTTGGCTGAAATTCGAGATTTGTATTCCTGTGACCATAGTAAGAAAAACGAAAGTTTCCCTTTTTGTCGAATATATCTACATCTTTGTGAGAAATACAGATGTCTCCATTTATATTTTCTGCAACGTAAGCTGCAAGTCCACGACATCTTGTGTTACTTGACACTATGTTTTTAAACAATAAAGAATTTTTTATTTCATTGGTACAGTGACCATGTTTGTCATATTTTGATAGTTTTCCCTCTGTAAGTTCCGAATTAACGATTCCGATCACGACCCCTGTGTTTTCTTCAGGACAGTACATGCAAATCGGATAAGCAGCATCAACATTTAAGAAAACGGTTTCCTCTCCGTTTTTGTTTATCTGTGCCAAATGACATGTCTTTTTTCTAAATAAAACATTTCCATCAGTTAGACATATCGGTTTATTTTTTAGTTGGGCAACCTCTGTTGTCACTTCAGAGATAACCGTACCCGACCGATTGTATTTTCTAAAAGACGTCTCGCCTTCAGAAAATACCCAAAATAGGTCATCATTCATGTCATACGTTAGTGACTGTACAGATCCTTGTCCAACTCGGAACACCTCTAACTCCATCATGCTATGGATAAGATGGGTGCCTGCTGTATGTAAAGCGATTTTACCTGAAAACTGTGTAAAGAATTCATCATTCATTGTCCCTTTCACGAACTGCAGTGTGTGCGGGAATGGAGAACGCAGAAACGCCTCGGAATCATGTGATTCAATTGGGACGTCTGCGTATAAAATAAACGCATGTCTTTCGGACGCAATTTCATTTTGATACATTGAAATAAATGATTGCACTTTGGTCATGCATTCTGAAACATGTTTCATCTGAATTTGCATTCTGCTATATTCCTGTTTCTGTTTTGATTTAGCAATTTGTAAGAGACGATTTTCTTCCAACTCCAGTTTTAAGCGAGCCTCCTTAAAATGAGCGACAATTTGAGTTTCAAGGGTTTCACATTGTTTTTCATTTATCTTTTCATCCTTTATTAGTTCATCTAAATAACTTTGATATTTTGGTAATTCTGATTGCAGAAATGTGAACTTCAGGTCGAGTTTCTTTTTCTTTTGAATATAAAGCTCTTCGGTCAATATCACCTTATGGCCATTGTGCTCAAAGACTAAACATTTTTCACAAATTGGAATCTCGCATTCTTTGCAGCAGACGTTAGTTCGAAAACCTGGATGTGATCTACAGACTTGCACAGAAGGCACATCGTATAATAGTGACAAGGACTCAAGTGTTAGCAAAGTTACTTCGTGGTCAAATGAAGATTTGCTTTTTGTGTGAATGCCCTTGCATCTGCTGCAAAGCTTATCGTGGCATGTCTTGCAAAGGTGTTCTGCTACATTTTCGCAGGTGTCGCATGGCATTACACTCTGTACTTGAACCTCTTCGTGGTCTAACACACCTGCCATATTACCTGTTAAGATATAGTACAATATTCAGAATAAAATTTCTGTTATTTGTTTCACAGGTGCTCGAGGACAGGACCGACCCCATCCCCCTCCCCAAGTATGGACCCCCGTGTTTTTAGGCCTTTTTCCACCCTTTTGACATATTTCTGGTCTAATTTATACCTTCATTCCGAAAATTTACGATCATTTTATAAAAATCAATAACAAATAACATGAGCACATGGCTGAGTGGTCACATACGTTAGGCCAATAACCCAAAGGTCGCTGGTCCAAGCCCCACTGCACAGTCACTTGTTGTTGTGTGTTGTGACCTTAGACAAGGCACTTTGTTTTTTGTTTAGTCCACCTAGCTGAAATAGGTACCGGGTAACGCTGGGATGGACTGGTGTCTTATCCAGGAGGAGCCAATGACTCAGTCTCATCCGCTTAGCACCAGGGAAACCGGGAATAAGCTGTGGCCCTATGCGCCTTCATGGCTCGAAGAAAGATTTAACTTATTTAGCAATAACAAATAACAGAACTTTTATTCTGAAATATTTCTTTTGTTATTATCAAGCCGGATGCTAGAAATTATTATTTGATCATTTAAAAAGTATTTATATAAATTTACATTTATATCCATGTCAACATACAAATAATTTGTACAAGAGGTAAAAACGTGTCATCGTACATTTTTCTACTTTCGATATCATTTCGAAGAAACTGTCATTTATTAAAATTTATAATTATTTGATAAACTCCTGCAGCCCTTTTTACAAGGATATTATCATATATTGTTGATTTTGAAGGACATTTTTTCAAAGGATTACTATTGACGAGAAAATTTTTTTAAAAAAGCAATCAAACAACTTAAGGTGGAAGGGTGGTCAACACATTAAGCATCAGATTTACCTTAAGTTTTGATATTTTTGGCCATAAACTAAAATTCAGTGAAGAAAAATCCAAATAAACAGCTTTAAAATTTGAGCATTTTCCTATATCTTTATTCAGAGCTCTTTATATTAAAAAGGTAATTATAGCCTAAAAATGGTCACAACCATCCAGCCAGCTCAGTCGATGGTTTAGAAATAATCGCACCAACGAAAATAAAAAAGATCGTACCACCAACAAATACAAACATTGATGTTAACATCAAATCTAGAGCACTTTACATTTTTCTTAATTTAGCCTAAATAATCATTGATTTTTACCTTTGGTTTTGCTTATATTTATGAATCATCACGTTCATGAATAGCTTCACAGTGAAATATGGTGCAACATACCCTGTAAAATGTAAGTAAAATCGGTATTTACCTGTATCTTTTTAAAAATATTTTGATTCTTCGCATGTTAAAATCGATGTTGGGGAAATAAATAAAATTGATATATTCCTTTTGTTACAGATTTGTATCATTAAAGGGTGCGCATTAACTCTTAATGATAAAAAGATTATCTATTTGCGTTTGAGAGTGTAGCTGTTTGCTTGTTTCATTAGGTGATAGGGCTGCTGTGCATTTGTGACTCCTAATGATGCATGTGAAATTCCGTATTTAAGCGGTGAACTATCATTAGCGGTTGAAATTGTCAACTTTTGATGCAACAATTTATACCATTAGCTAGGATGGAAAGATAAGAATTGTTATATACATTCAATAAAAAAAGATAACATACTGTAAAGAAAATACTTATTTGTGGTTCCGATCAGGAACTTGAGAAAAATATGTAAGTACTAGTATATAACAATTTTAAAAATAGACAACATCAATCAACTAGAGATTGAAACCAGACTTGACATTGAGATATTAGGACCCGACACTCTAAATCACACCTGATAGTTGAATCATAATAACATTGAAGAAATCGATACATGTAGTTATAATGGTAGTTGTAGAGTGTTTCTGCTGTAAAGTAAGCCTATCAAGGGTCCAAGTTTAGCGCATTTATTGTAAGCGAGATTTTATAAAAAATCACCTATATTTTTGTATGCTGAATGCAGTGATAGGTTCCGTGTCAAATAGCTTTTTGTAAGTTGAGTCCGTCTTCAAGATGTTCCAAAACTTCAGTAATGTTTTTCAATCCTTTGAAGCGGAGAATGAATTTTGTAACCATGACATGTGGATGTTTGAGAAACACAAATGATCCACCCACATTCAAATTAATTTTACAGGACTTCAAAGGACATTTATCAAAGAGAGGTTACTCTGAAAAGGAAATAAATCCGATCATTTACGAAATCTCAGGAAATGAAAGAAAACTCTTAGAGTAAAACAGAACATCCACACTATAACTATCTCTTCAATATCATTATGATGCAACTATCAGGTGTGGTTTAGAGTGTCGGGTCCTAATATTTCAACATCAAGTCTGGTTGATTGATGTTGTTTATTTTTAAAATTTATTAGCGATTGAAATTGTCAACTTTTGATGCAACAAATTATACCATTAGCTCGAATGGACAGATAAGAATCTTTATATTCATTCAAAAAAAGGATCACATACTGTAAAGAAAATACTTATTTGTGATTTTGATCATGAGAAAAATATGTAAGTATATAACAATTATTGCTAGTATCAATCATATTTCATATATGTTAATTCCCTGAAGAAAATTAAATATATAAAAATTTGTTTGTCTTTTACCAAAATATTTTTTATGGTTCGAACATTTTAAATAGAGTTTTTTTAGAAATATCATGAACGATGCTTGTATTTAAAGTAAAGTTGAAATGCTAGTATAATGTTATATCTTCTCCCAAACTGAGTGTTGTCGACAAACTATATTTAATTTGTTTGTAACTATATTATTCAGAAGCCAGATAACGTGCACGTGTGATGCCTTTCTTATCTCACAAGATTCTATAACTGCTTTTCATGATTTTTTCGGAGATTGTACTGGTATTGACGTTTTGTTTAAAAAGTATAAAAGAAAGGGAGAATGCTGTAAAGTTAATATACTACTTGTATATTCAACGTGTTAACAGTTTGATATTTGCTAATATTTGCGCTTTTTTAACGTGTCTATTTTAGTACCCGCTTTTCGCCAAAAACGCTTTAAAAAATATACAACGAATTTTCAATTACTAGTATTTGTAAAATGTTTCATAATTCCCGAGGTGTTAACAAGCCCAAGAATCACATAAGTATCATCCTTGCGTGAGATCACTCGGGAATTTGAATTTTATGTCTGATATTATAAGCTTCAATCTTTATGATTCTGAAGGATAAAAAAATCAATATTAACCAAGTTTTGCTAATTTGCTTTTTAAAAACAAGCAAAGTGCAAAAAAAAAATTAAAAAATTAGGAATCGGATATCGGCGGAATTCTTCTTACGAAATGAGCGATTCCAAAATATACTGATATTGTTGTATATAATGGTGTTCCATATACATATATTGTTAAAAAATTGTTGGAAACTGATGGAAACTTAATGGCGTGTGAAAAAGAGGTAACTTAAGCGTTTTTACATCAATTATAAAAAGTATATCTCAGCTGATAAAAAAACACTATATAGAAGCTTGTAATATTATCATGCAATGCTATTTAATTTAAAAGACAATAATACCACACCATTTCCATTATCCGTGTAGAGTAAAGATCTTATCTTGTTGTTTTAATATCTTTAAAACTTTGTTTGTCTAAAATAAACTTAAAACAAAATGTTTGGCAGAGAAATGGTGTATATATTACCGAAAGGATAAGGAATGCATATATAAATTTGTTATTTCAGTAGAAGATCGATCGAGATATCGAAAGTAGAAGTACGATAGATTATTCTGTATAGGAAATGGCTACTGCACCCGAACAACCGCACCAAATGCAAACAGTAATCAACTGCGACACATGTGAAAACAATGCAAAGCATTTGTGTAGAAATTGTCATGACCGGCTATGTGATAGATGCAAAGATATCCATTCCAAGAGCAAGGCCACCTTTGACCACGATATTGTTTTGTTAACATTTGAATCGCTGACTTTGTCTCCTGAATGTCCTTCTTCTTACGTCTGCAAGTGGCACCCCAAATTTCGTGCAAGTATTGGATGTCAAAAATGCAAGGTACCAGTTTGTGAGAAATGTCTAATAGGGGAGCATAACGGTCATAATCTGATTGAATTTACTCAACTGTTTCAATACAGGAAAGAGAAGCTTGAAGAGAAACTATCCAGAGTTCGTTCTGAGCTTCCAAAATATGAATCAAATCTGGAGAAGGTCAGACAAAGGCAGAAAGAAGTGTACGAAAATAAGGACATGCTGAAAAAAGAAATCGAATATTATTACGAAAGTGTTGTCTCTACTCTTGATGCGTCTAAACAACAATTGTTGAACAGTGTTGATGTAAAAACCTCAGCTGACCTTAGCTTACTGAAGGATCAAGAAAATGATTTACAAACATACATAAAAAATATATTAGAATACTTAGTTAACATTCAGAATGAAGATTTACAAGAGAAGTTATCTTTGATTTTATGTAGCACATGTTCAACTGATGATATTATACCCCAAAAGTGTCCATCATTTTCAAGCCCTGGAATTTTAACATATTCAAAAGGCTGCATAGAGAAATATCTTATGCGCAAAATTTCTGGTTTTGTATGCAAGAGTCCTAGAAATACCAACCTTCTGCAAAAAGAAGCAGTACATGCAATTAAGACTATTTACCTGAACCAAGGACAAATTAAATCACTTTGTTTTGATTCAGGGTTATATTGGATTTTTTCATCGAATGAAAGTACTTTCAAGAAATATAATGAGGAAGGCGTCTGTGTTGATGAGATTCATGCTATCATCAATCACTTGAGAAATCAGCCATTTTGCGTCGTTGACAGCGAAAGAGTACGTGCAATTTACAGGAAAGATACTTTTAAACTGTATATGTTGAAAGATTCACAGCAGAAATTGTTTATCGACTTCGAACATATGGGGATCGCTTGTGTTTGCTTAACCAACGATGGTGAGATATTGGTAGGATTAGTTTATTCAAAGGCCAATTTTTTAGGAATTGCTCGGTACAGTATTGAGGGTGAACGCAAACAGCTGTTGACACATATGATGGAAAATTGGACTCCAAAACCACTTTTGATGGGTAACAGCTTCCGTGCGTATATCGATGAAAATGTCAATGGGGACATTTGTCTATCAGGTGACACAAATCTGAGTCAGGTTGTAAACGTTATTAGTCCAAATGGAGAGTATAGGTTTACCTACGAAGGCAAAGAAGCTTCTTTATCTCAGTCGTTTTTACCTCGGGGGATATGTACCAATGAGTTAGGTCAGATTCTCATTGCAGATGAAAACAACCATGGAATCCATGTCCTGGACAAGGACGGTGGTTTTCTGACCATGTTAACTATTCCGGGCGAAACACAGGTCATTCCAATATCTTTGTGCATAGACCACCAAAATAACCTCTGTATTGGCTGTGGAGATGGTAAAATAAGAATCTTGAAATATCTAGGTTAGTCGTTGTTCGGTTTTGAAAATGTTCGTCTGAACATGTATAGTACTGTTAAGTTTTGGATATTATCTTTTACATAACTTCTTTTTTTTTATTGGTAAGCCTTATGTTTTGCCAGTTTCTACTAGATGTATTTTCGCTCGCATAGTGTAAATTTTGATAACTGAATATTTTTCACTTAATATGTACATTTACAATGAATTTTAGCTTACGCAATTTTTATATTATTTTGTGTGCATTGTGAAAAGTCAACTTTTAGTTTTAATAGTACAAAGTTCTGAAACGCTAAATTGTCAACAGTCTCTTGACATTTTTACAATTAAGTAGCTATGTAGTAATTGAAATAAACAAGAATTTCTCCTATTAGCCTCATTCAAATTTATTTAGGAGATCCTTCACCGCTTTTGTAAGAAAAGTGTGCAATCTCATATCGAGAAAGAAAAAAGGAAATCGTTGATAAAAGCATGCATTGGAGTAAAGCCTTTCTTAATGCAACAGGCAAGTAAATATGTATGAAAGCGCCTCTTCAGAAAACTCATTTCAATGTTGATTTTTAGATCTTCGACTTTTTCTGATGCAAAAAATTATATTATTTCAATATTGACACCAAAGAAAAAAGATCTGGTTAAAGTGTATATGGGATGCAAAGGTAAAAAACATTTATTGCCTGTAGGCATAACAAAGAAGAGTATGGTAAAGTTTAGAAGGTGTATGAAGCCCTACAATCCTACATGAAGTAGATACACTTTATCTGTAGGACAACATTTAAAGCAGTTGGCAGAATGTCGCCTTGATGAGAATAGAAAATTACATTTCGGAAAACTGTTTCGACGGTAAGACACAAAGAGGATGTGTTACATACATGTAATTCTAGTATTCTACCATAGCATGGATATAAAAAAAACAGCGATAGTTTATGATTTCTCAGTGAATAAATTAAAAAAACAAAATCTGATCTACCAATTACTATTATATAGTGTATGACTATTCACTTCTATTTGGGTGGAATGTGCATATTTTATTCTCTAATTATTTTTATAATACCATTAAATAGTTTACGATATTTTTTGACATCTAAATAATGCCATCACTGTGTTGAACATTTTAATAATAAGTAAATATGACACAATTTTACTATTACAAATGTAATACACAAATCATAGGCACCGTACTATATCTTTTAAAAGATAAGTAATATTTTCTATCATTTCTATAATTAGTTCTTTTTACAATGCGTTACTTTATTTAGTATTGATCTAGAATTAATTATGTGTCCTTATGGTTGTTGATTTTCTATGTCACTAGCATTTCAAACATTTGAATTTTAATTAATCGGCAGAAATGTAAAATTTCAATTGATATTTTTTTCTTAATTTTTAATGCAACAAAATACCAATATCCTAAAATATCATGCATCAAATACAATAAAAGGAGAAAGGAAGTTAGCAATGCTGCTAAAATAAGGGTTCTGTGGACTAACAATGAAAAAAACTCTGGGCTTAGAATATTGAAACATATTCGGTTTTTATACCCGCACTTTCGAAAGAAAGTTCGGGTATATTGTTGTTATCCTGTTCCGTCCGTCCGTCCATCCGTCCGTCTGTCACGTTTTACTTTCTCAAACTGCTCTTACATCGTACAAACTAGCAATCTGAACTCTTGGAGTTTGATTGGGGGTGTCATGTTGTTTTGTAAAAAGGTTTCAAAAATTCTCTGGTAGTCCTGGGGGTCAAATAATTGGTAAAAAATGACGTTTTTTCACAAAAAACATTCTTCCTCGAACTCCTCCTACATTTTAAACAATAGACAAATCATCTCTTGGAATATGTTTTGGGGTGTCCTATAGATGCGCAATAAGGTTTCGGAAATTTCAATTTTGTCCTAGGGGTCATTTGGTGGCTGAAAAATGACGTTTTTTTTTTTACAAAAAATCTGGTTTCAAAAACGTCAACTTTTTTTTGCAGTAGCCAAATGATCTTCTAGAATATGATTGGGGGTGTCATTTTGAAGTGTGATCAGGTTTCAGAATTTTTTTTTCATCACAGGGATCGGTGGGCAACAAAAAATGACGGGTTTTTTGCAAAAAAGTATGGTTCCCAGAACTCCTCTTACAACTTTTGGAGTAGCTACGTCATCTCCTGGGATATGATTGGGGATGTCCTATAGATGTGCAATAAGGTTTTAAAAATTTAGATTTCATCCAGGGAGTCAAATAGTAGCAGAAAATTGACGTTTATCACTCCTAAAAAAACCTAGATCCTATTTTTCTATTTCTTTATAAAGAGCTCTTCTTCTCAAGGAGAATTATATAGTCTAAAAATGGCCACAACCATTCATCCCTCTTAACCCAGCCTGGATCTCCCTTTTCGCATTCTTCCCTTTGTCACATATGTTTTCAGCTGTTGATTGTTATCTCATATATAATATCCTTTATTTTTGAAAGTATACGTGTATTAGGTATAAAATACCAGGAAGTTTTAGTTCTTTGATAACACATCTTTGAGTTTATGTCATTTAAGCTGTACATGTAAAACTATTTTTTGAAAAAAACATAAAATATACTGTAAACTATTTAATACACAAACAAAAGTTTGCGTATGAAGTTTTGAAATGTTTTAAAAAACATGTAGGTTTAACAAGTCTCAAGTTATATATAACTCTGACTTGTTTCCCATGTATTATGCGTTATTGAATTAAAATAATATTTTTCGGGTTGGGATTTCTATTTAAAATTCGTAGTCTGTTTTATGGGATAAATTTTTGTTTATCAATTCAGCGACTCTATTGGTTCATTTTTCCATTATTTATTATTTATTCATGTGTGTATGATGAGTGTAAGCTGTAAATTTATTTACATAATTTGTCAACTGCTGAAGTCGTTAATAAACTTGTTCGTTTAATTTTACAAATGTCTTGTATCTTATTCTGCAAATGGTTGAGTTATTTGATCGTTATTTAACCACATTATAAATACACCCGGTACTGCTACGTTACAACCGTTTTGCATCAAATCGCGAGAGTTTAAAATCGCGATTGCCGAATTTTTATCATGCTTTCATTAAGTTTACACATGTCTGAAAAATAAAAGCGAGATTTTAAAATCCGCGAAATGTGCACCTATAGCGATTTAAGGGGATATTAATTCGCATTAAATTAGAAATCTACAGTGCGTGATGCAAAGAATAACAAAAGAATTTATGCCTGTAGGCATAAAAAATAAAAGTCTGGTAAACTGTAGAAGGTAGAAGTCCTACTACAATTCTAACTTGACGTAGATAAACTTAATCTGCAGAACTTCCAAACAAAGTGAAATGTCATCTCTTTGGGAGCACGAAAATAAGGTACACTATATATTACTATATAATTCTGTCAAAACACGGATAAAAATCATGTTCTCTAGTAATTTGAAAAAATTAAGACCTTTAAGAACTACCAACTATATAGTGCGCAACTTTTCATCACATGCAGCTGTTTTTCGGTTTCACTGGTATTTCAAACATTTAAACTAAAATTAACCGACAGAAATGTATAATTTTGATTATTTCCCCTCTCAAGATATTGAAATGTACAGTCATATAGTCCTAAAATATACATCAAATGATGAGAGAGAGAGAGAGAGAGAGAGAGAGAGAGAGAGTGTGTGTGTGTGTGTGTGTGTGTGTGTGTGTGTGTGTGTGTGTGTGTGTGTGTGTGTGTGTTTAAGTAAACATTGTCAATAATAAAACATGTGTAAGAGTTCTGTCGGCTTGTAATAAAAAAAATATAGTTTAGAATATTAGAACATTTGTTTTTTTTTTCTAATTCAACTTTAATTTTCTAATAAATGAAAATTGTTCAATTAAACTTCTATAATTGTCAATTTAATGTAATACAGTGAAGTCGGCAATTCCGGATCACGTCAGACTGTTTCTTTGATATTTTACAAAGCTATTCTACTTAAATTTTATACTACATATATATTTAAAGTACATTTTGTGGATATTTAGCACTCATTTTGTTTTTCAAAATAAAT
Organism: Magallana hongkongensis; assembly: GCA_016163765.1. Lineage (NCBI taxonomy): Eukaryota > Metazoa > Mollusca > Bivalvia > Ostreida > Ostreidae > Magallana > Magallana hongkongensis. The sequence goes on from WFKH01011925.1 coordinate 65,126,060, forward strand.
TCTCGGAAACAATATTTACAGAGGCATTTCAACAAGACATGGTTTCCCCACTTTCGAATCATTTTCTCCATTTTTTGGGTCATGTGACTTTAAAGTGTCAGTTATTAATTTGCCGCATTGAAAAAATAATGCCGATCAGAAAATTTACAACTACTGATACACAAGTAACAGGGACCAATTTCTAAATGTAAATGACAGTCGTGATGGTCATTATGTCATCATTGTGACAACAAGAAAAATAAACTCAAAAAAAAAAAAATAACAAGCAAGATAAATAAAATGACATCTGAGCTGGATGGATCATTTTATTCAATTGAATCTCTTTTTTTCTCTCTTTCACGTTATCGTAAATTCGCAGAAAAATATGTTTCAGGTATAGTTATCCGCAATTGGGGAAATTCCTTCAGATTGATTAATTAATTGGTGTATTTGAGCAGTCATCATTCTGAATAATTTCTGACATATAACTGAATGCATGTGCAATATTTTTCATCCATTAATGCCCTCCCACAACTTTCACATCAACCACGCTGCAACGTAAATAACGAAAGTAGCATGTCAGAGATGTGTGAAAATCTCCATCTCGAAAGCGCTTGATCTCTAATTTCGCTTCTCGGAGGGTCTGTAAATGTTAATTTTCAAATATCGTTTAATGATCAAAGACAAGAAGGCCTATAGTTCGTGATCACAGTAATTATTAATTTTTTTTTCTGCTTCAATTTAAACAAAGTGACATGAAACACACATGCGTGACCCAGAATTGGAGACGACCCGGAATTGACGACTTCACTGTATAAAACAGGGAATTTATAACCTTGACTGGCTTTTGCATTTAACGCATTTCCATACTTTGGGAACTTGCGGAACAGTTCTGAATTGAGCGGAGGAGTAGGACAGTGGGTTTTTATTTAATCGTCGGTCCTTCCTACAAACTTCTATCATGACCTGTTTACGGCAATTTAATTTGGACTTTAATGCAAAATATGAGTATAGTATTCAAACTTTAAGCCTTATCATAATTTAAACACAAGGTGAGAATTTTTCCATTTTTTTAAAGGTGAAATGATATCGAAACTTGAAGTACGGTAGCGTGCGTGTATGTGTATACAATGGCTACTTCACTCGAAGAACCACACCAAATGCAGACACCCGTCCACTGTGACACTTGTGAAAATATCGCAAAACATTTGTGTAAAAGCTGCTATGACCGTTTATGCGACAGATGTAAAGATATTCATTCCAAAAGTAAAGGCACGTTTGATCACGAGGTCATTTTATTGACATTTGAAGCACTAACTTCGTCCTCAGAATGTCCATCGCACGTAGTCTGCAAGTGGCATCCCAAATTTCGTGCAAGTATTGGATGTCAGAAATGCGAGGTACCCGTATATGTGATCAATGTCTCATTGGGGAGCATAACGTTCATACTGTCATTGCGATTGCCCAACTTTTCCATTGTAAAAAGGAAAAGTTTGAACAGAATCTATCTACCGTTCGCTCTGAATTTCCAAAATATGAGTCTGAGCTAGAGATGGTAAGAAGACGCCAGATGGAGGTATTTAAAAACAAGGACATCGTGGAGAAGGAAATTGATGATTACTTCAATAGTGCTATCTTAACTCTCGATACGTCCAGACATCAACTGTTGAAAAGTGTTAATGCGAAAACTTCAGTAGATATTGACTTACTAAAAGATAAAGAAAAGATTTTACAAAGCTACGTCCAAAAAATGCAGGAATATATACACAACATTCAAAATGAAGATTTGCAAGAGAAAATGGCATTTATTTTTTACACCGCTTGTGCATTAGATGATAATATGCCACATCCAATTCCATTATCAATCGCCGGAATGATAACATACTCCGAAGGTAGCTTCGACAAAGCAATGGTACGGACCCTTTCAGGTCGTGTATTCAACTGTACCGTAAACATCAAACTGCTTGAAAATGCATCCAAAGAAATAGTAAAGTGTCTTAATTTGGGAAAAGGTAGAATTGTTTCACTTGCTTATTGTTCAGATCAAGATTTAAAAAACGTATTTAACGTTTATTGTCTTACCATTTTTTTAATAAGTGATATTTTTATCATTTTTATTATAATTATTTGTTTTTACAATGCATGACTTCAGTCGGTTTTGATTTAAAATATGTTTTATTTGTCCTTATGGCCGCTGGTTTTTGGTGTCACTGGCATTATAAACATTTGAATTTGAATAAACCGACAGAACTGTAAAATTTCAATCAAGGGTTTTTTAAAAATCTTTTTCAGTATAACACAATATCAATAACACTACGAGTACTATCATGGATCAAATACAATAGAAAGAGAAATTTGATGGTTTTGTGGGTTCTGTGGAAATATTCAGGGTTTAGAACATTGAAACATGGTACGTGTCTTAACTTTTTTTTTATTTTAGCTTCGAACATAACACTTTATAAAAATAAAATGAGAAATGCTTTGAACTGTTATGACAATTTAATCTAAATTTATTTGCCTTCATAAAACAGGGAACTTATATAACTTTGACTAGCGATCGTTAACGCTTCTCGAGACCCATACATTGAGATCTTCCGGTGCAATAGGACACTGGGTGTATCCGATGTTTTGCATCGACCGAACCTTTTCGGTGACTTCTGCGGTAATGTAGTTAAATTATACCTTGATGAAAATATATCTTGTATAGTTTTACACACTCTAATAACATATTAAACATATATTAATTTATACACAATGGATTTCCCTTTTTCCCAGATGAAATGTATGAAAATTAGAAGTACGGTAGGGTGTATGTGTATAAATTGGCTACTGCACCTGAAGAACATCCTCAAATGCAGACACTTGTCAACTGTGACACTTGTGAAAATACCGCAAAACATTTGTGTAAAAGCTGCCTTGAAGGTTTATGCGACAGATGTAAAGATATCCATACCAAAAGTAAGGCCAGTTTTGACCACGAGGTCGTTTTATTAACATTTGAATCACTAACTTTGTCCCCTGAATGTCCATCGTCATAGTCTTCAAGTGGCATCCCAAATTTCGTGCAAGTATTCGATGTTAGAAATGCAAGGTACCAGTCTGTGAGAAATGTCTTATTGGGGAGCATAATGGTCACAGTCTGGTAGAAGTTACTCAGCTGTTTCAATATAGGAAAGAAAAGCTTGAACAGAAACTATCTAAAGTTCGTTCTGAGCTTCCAAAATACGAATCCGAGTTGGAAAAATTAAGAAAAAGACAGAAAGAAGTGCACGAAAACACGAACATAATGAAGAAAGAAATGGAATATCATTTCGAAAGTGCTATCTCTTCTCTCGATGCGTCCAAAAAACATTTGTTGGACTGTGTTAAAGGAGAAAACCTTAGCTAACTTAAGCTTTCTGATGGATCAAGAAAATATTTTGCAAACATATATATTTAATTCTGGTTGTAACGCGCTTTTTGATTGGCTAAAAATTATTTTATATCGTATAACGAATGTTGCCTACGTCATAGTAAGACTAACGTCAAAAACGTATCAATCCGCCTGACGTTACGTTTGAATTTTGTACAAGTTGATGTCATTTTAAAAGTCAAAAGCCTGTTTTTATCTACAATTAATAGCAAAAATAAATTAAATCATAAGCACTAAATCCAATATTTATTAGTTTTATACGATATGAAATGGTTTGGAACAGTTTACGCTCTTTTATAAAGCTCTTCGCGGTTTATAAAGCGTAAACTGCCCCAAAACTTTTTATATCGTATAAACCTAATAAATATTGGTTTCATTCCTTAAATAAACAAAATGTTAGAATACATAGATAACATTCAAAATGAAGATTTACAAGAAAATATATCATTCATTTTATCTAGCGTATGTTTAACTGATGATATTATACCAGAAAGGTGTCCATCGTTTTCGAGCCCTGGAATTCTAACATACTCGAAAGGCTGTTTACAGAAAAGTTTGATTCACAAAATTTCTGGAGATGTAATTGAGAGTCAAGAAAATACCAAACTTCTGAAGAAAGAAGCCATACAGGCAATTAAAACTGTTTATCTCAACCAGGGACAAATGCAGTCAATTTGTTCTGATTCAGGTTCATATTGGGTATTTTCATCGAATAAAAGTAATTTTATGAAACATTATGAAGAAGGCGTCTGCATCGACGAAATTCAAGTTAACATTAAACATTGCTCACACAGGCCATTTTGCATCGTTGACAATGAAGGAGTACGTGCAGTTTACAAGAATGACACTTATAAACTCTACATGTTTAAAGATTCACAGCAGAAATTGGTTATCGACTTTGCACCTTTAGGGATCGCTTGTATTTGTTTAACCAGTGATGGTGAAATATTGGTAAGATTAGTTAATTCATTGGAAAATGCTTTTGGAATCCCTCGATGTGATATTGGGGGCGAACGCAAGCAGTTCTTGACACATATGATGGACAATTGGACTCCAAAACCACTTTTGTTGGGTAACACCTTCCGTGCATATATCGACGAAAATGTCAATGGGGATATTTTTTATCAGGTGACACAGATTTGAGTAAGGTTGTAAACGTTATCAATCCAAATGGAAATCATAGGTTTACCTACGAAGGCAAAAAACTTGTTTATCTTGGACGTTTTTACCTCGAGGGATATGCACCAATGCGTTAGGTCAGATACTCATTGCAGATGAAACAACCATGGGATCCATGTACTGGACAAAGAGGGCGGTTTCCTGGCCATGTTAACCATTCCGGGCGAACCACAGGTCATTTCAATATCTTTGTGCATAGACCACAAAAACAACCTCTGTAATGGTTGTGCAGATGGTAAAATAAGAATCTTGAAATATCTGGATTAGTCGTTGTTTGGTTTTGAAAATGTTTGTCTGAACATGTATATTATTGTTAAATTTTAGTTAATCTTGTACATACAACGGTTTTTTATGTTTGTTTGACCCCTCCTATGAAATCATAACAGTAAACTCGTAGGTAATAGTAATAGGAATGGTCATTTATTCAAAACATATTAGAATAAATGACAGACAATGAACGTATATACAATCAATAAAATAGACTGGGAACAAAAATATTAAGCAGTGAAAACACAAGGTTGGTGCCAATCTTTGACTACAAAAACATACATTTTGCAAAAGAAGCACCGGAGTTAACAAAGTACGTTAAAGCTAAAAAATGTCCCCGAGTCCGGATTGTAAAATTGTATAATAAAAAACATATTGTAGATGTAAACTTATGTACTTTTTTTATTGGTTATTTTAATGTTTTGCCTGTTTCTGTTAGATGTATTTCGCTCGCATAGTGTTTAAATCTAAAGCAAATTTGAGAATTGAAAATATTTCCCTTATGTATACATGTATTTACAAATCTTTTAACAATTAAGCATCTATGTATTAATTGAAATAAACAAAAAATTCTCCTATCAGCCACATTTTGATTTGTTTAAGAGATGCTTTGTCGTTTTCCTAAGCAAAGTAAAACCGAAATCGTTGATGAAACTATACATTAGTGAAAAACGTTTTCAGAGGCAGCAGGCAAGTAATTATGTATAGAAGCGCCTCACATGAAAACTCATTTCCATGTTGATTTTTAGATCTTGGAATTTTTCTGATTAACAAAATTTGTATTGTTTCAAAATTAAAAAAAATAAATCAGGTCAAAGCGTATACTGTCGTTGTTTATCCGTGTACCGGTGTTGTATAGTGTTATCCTGTACAAAAATTTAGATTATCGGGAATCAAAATTTGAGAATTTTGAATCCCGATACTCGAATTTTTTGTAAAGGACAGTATCCTCCCCCCTAGCCCCCCCCCCCCCCCGAAAAAATGGCTATATAGCAGTCCCTACCCCCCTGAAAAATGAATATATAGTAGATTTTCTCCCACGAAAAGCTGGCTATATAGTATTAGTATTTCCCGCTTGACATAGCCGGATTACCCCCCCCCCCCCCCCGCCCCCCACCGAAAGCCTACGATATAGTAGAGTTTCCTCCATTCTTCCATTCCGGTCATGTTTCTGGCGGGCCATTCATGACAATATTTCGAAATATCTGAGATGACATTGATAACATTACTCATAAAGAAAGGTAATAATTAAAATGTTTAGCTTCTCTCAACTAACTACTTGACCAATTCTTCATTTCATAAGTATCTTTTAAAGAAAAAGGGGGTCAAAATTTACGAAGTTTTTTGCCTCTTTTATTCCCCGACAGTTATATATTTGAGGTAAAAACCGTAATTGCGTTTATTTTCAAAACTTTCCTTTTTAACTTTGGATATCTAGCGACTGGGTGCAATGATTGCATTTACAACTGTAGTTTTTGTGGCTCTGCTAGTTAATGTTCTCATATTTATCATGAAAAAGCATCAAGTGGTTTAATATGTTTTCAAGCATAACATATATAAAAAATGCAAGGCTACACAATTAAAATTTCATAAACAAATGGAATGGCATTAAGTTGGTTTCTTTGCTGGAAATACGTGTGGTTAGTCAGACTCATGAGTAGAAAGTCGTTTAAAAAATGTTAAATGAGGCGTTATATCCAATCTTCTGTTTCGCATCATTCACTGCATGCTACTTTAAGCTTAATTCCGCAAATTTTCTATCAGCAACGTGATATGGATATATACTATTGCCTTAGCAAACAGAAAGTACAATTCGCGCAATTTAAAAATGTTCCACCAGTTTAGAACAGTTTATTTTAAAAGAGTATACGTACGTATTCTTTTGATTTCTTATTCTAAGGATTTAAGGTCATAATGTCGTATGTCTTAGGAAAGTGAGTTGTTTTTTTTATTCTAATTTAACTACAGTTTAAAAAAAAAATAAAAACTATTCCATTGAACTTCAGTTGACAATTTAATTTATTAGTAATATATTATCAAAACCGCTTTGGTTGGCATTTTCCGATAGCGTCACGATCAATTCTGTCGGCTACGTCAAGCATAAACAATACACGCCGCCGTTGTGAAAACTTTATGATTGGTCAACTCCTTTTCTTAGGCGGAGTTATCAGTACACGCTTATGCAATGCCAGAGCTGAAGGATTTCTCAGAACAGTTCATTTTCCCCATATGGAGTCATTATCGACTATCCCCTATGTTTAAATTCT
>WFKH01011925.1:65133263-65158737 GCA_016163765.1 Magallana hongkongensis
CCTCTCTCTCTCTCTCTCTCTCTCTCTCTCTCTCTCTCTCTCTCTCTCTCTCTTTGTGTGTAAACGGACGTTAAACCAGTCTAAAGCTACAGTCCAGAGTACGGCGTTAAACAAAATACATGTGTATTTAAAAGTTGCATGTGCTCCGCGTTCATTTCATGTATATACTGTAAATGTATAATGTACATATATTACCTACTAACTCACCAGTCGAAGTGATAGATATGAATTCCTCGATTTCTACACCTTTCGATCGACAATCGACAGTCAATAAACGAATTGAACGATGATATGCAAGAACGAGACGGAAGTGGAAAGTGCAAGGGGGTATGTACATGTGCGTCTTCATTATTGTCATTAGGCAAATGTCCGATTCGTTTCTTCTTCTGTTACCCTATCACTTTCGGTGTAAATATATATACTAAAATATCCTCAAACATTTTACCGCAGACTTCTTTATTTTACTTGTCTCTGAACCACCGATCACCAGCTCCATACACTGACGTGGTTTCACTGGTTTGTTTACATAAAAAAATGACAGCTCTTGATCCGCTTTCCGAGTAAGCCGAAAGTTTGTTTAGTATGAGAAAGTTTGGGGCAAGTAAAGCGCGACAATTATTAACAGTAGTAAACTAAATGAAGAATTATTTAAATTGATTATTTGCACAAAATGTGGTATGATATGCTGTTAATCTTTTCAAAACTAGGCTAGCGTTATTTTCGTGCGCCGTAAATTGCAAGTTTTTCTCAAGTGTCGTATGCACTGTAGCTTTATATTTACTAATATGTGTAGCCCAAATTTTCCTCGTAGAGCTACAGCTATAGATACAGATACAGTATGTACAGTAGATACAGCTATATGTACCGTATGTATGTTTTCTCACAAGTGTACAATTTCGACAGTGGTGAATTTTTCATTCTCTGATAAGTGTTGTTCTGTCCGTGCATAATTTAGTCTGAACCAGCAGCCAATCAGCTGTAAGCTGAATCCACCAATAAAAAGTTTGTGGTTAAGTTGCGGGTATTGTTTATGCATGACGTAGCTGATAGAATTGAACGCGACGCGATCGGAAAATTCCAACCAAATCGGTTCTAATAATAAAACGGGGAATTTATAGCCTTGACTGGCTAATGCATTTAACGTATTTCCATACTTTGAGAAACTTGCGGACCGTTCTGAATTGATCGGAGGAGAGGAGAAGTTGGTATTTTTTTCAATCGTCGGTCATTTCTGCAAACTTCTTACATGACCTGCTTACGGTAATTTAATTTGGACCTTAATATATAATATGAGTATAGTATTCAAACTTTAAGCCTTATCATAATTTTAACATAACGTGTGAATTTTTCCTTTTTTTCAGGTGAAATGATATCGAAACTAGAAGTACGGTAGCCTGTATGTGTACACAATGGCTACTTCACTCGAAGAACCACACCAAATGCAGACACCCGTCCACTGTGACACTTGTGAAAATGCCGCAAAACATTTGTGTAAAAGCTGCCATGACCGTTTATGCGACAGATGTAAAGATATTCATTCCAAAAGTAAAGGTACTTTTGATCACGAGGTCGTTTTATTGACATTTGAAGCACTAACTTCGTCCTCAGAAAGTCCATCGCACGTAGTCTGCAAGTGGCATCCCAAATTTCGTGCTAGTATTGGATGTCAGAAATGCGAGGTACCCGTATGTGATCAATGTCTTATTGGGGAGCATAACGGCCATAACGTCATTGCAATTGCCCAACTTTTCCAATTAAAAAATGAAAAGCTAGAACAGAAGCTATCCACTGTTCGCTCTGAACTTCCAAAATATGAGTCTGCGCTACAGATGATAAGAAGGCGACAGAAGGAAGTGTCAGAAAACAAGGACATTGTGGAGAAGAAAATTGATGATTACTTCAATAAAGCTAGCTATGTTCTCGATGCGTCCAGAAAGCAGCTCTTGAAAACTGTTGAAGACAAAACTTCAGCAGACATCAACTTACTTAAAGATAAAGAAAAGACTTTACAAAGCTACGTCCAAAATATGCGGGAATACATGATCAACATACAAAATGAAGATATGCAAGAGAAATTGACATTTATCTTTTACACCGCTTGTGCAATAGAGAATAATATGCCACAATCTATTTCATTATCAATTCCTGAAATGATAAAATATTCCGAGGGTCGCTTTGACAAAGCAATAGTAAGAACGTTTTCAGGTCAAGTATTCAACTGTACCGAAAACATCAAGCTACTTGAAAAAGCATCTATGTGGATAGTTAGGAGTCTCAATTTGGTTAAAGGTGAAAATTGTTTCACTTGCTTATTGTTCCGACCCAGAAGCCCTCTGGGTGCATTCATCTGACAGAAATGCTTTCGTAAAATATGATGAGAAAGGTAACCAAATAGAAATCAAGAATGTTAAGATTTTTAATGCACGAAATAAAGCAATATGTGTTGTGGACAGTGCGAAACTTGTCTTATTCAGAAATAATATCAGTAAACTCTACATGTTGGATGGTTCACGGAAGAAATTGTTTATTGATGTCACTCCTATGTCAGTTGCGTGTATTTGCCCTACCAAAGATGACGAACTGCTGATAGGGTTAGTTAAAACACCAGAACATTTTGCAGTTGGTCGATTCGGTTTAAAGGGTGAATGCAAACATTACATAACACCCATGTTTGACAAGTGGACTACAGAACCCCTATTTGATAATGAAAATGACAACAGACTCTACATAGACGAAAATCTCAATGGGGATATCTGTCTGTCCATGGGAGTAGTACACGTTCTTCGTGCAAACGGAGAGCATAGGTTTACTTACGAGGGAAATGAAACTCCTTTGTCTCAGTCGTTTCTGTCTCGGGGAATATGTACAAATGTATTGGGCCACATCCTTGTGGCTGATGAAAACAACCGTGGGATCCATGTCTTGGACAAGGACGGTGGTTTCCTGACCATGCTAACTATTCCGGACGAACCACAGGTCATTCCAATTTCTTTGTGCATAGACCGCCAAAACAACCTGTGTATGGGCTGTGCAGATGGTAAAATAAGAATCCTGAAATATTTGGATTAGTCGTTGCTTGATTTCGAAAATGTCCGCCTGAACATGTATATAGTACTGTTAATTTTTTGGTTAATCTTGTTTTTTGTTTGTATGGTGTTTAAAACTGAAAAAAAATTTGAGAATTAAATATATTTAACTAAAATCCATCTACAAATGAGTTTCAACTTACGTCGAATTTTATACAATTTTGTGTACCAATACAAAAGCACTAAGATTTTCTGAAACGCTAGATTGTCAACAGTCTATTAAACTTTTAACAATGTAGCAGCTATGTGGTAATTGAAATAAACAAGAACTTCTTTTATTTTCTTTCTTTTTCAAGGCAACAGGCAATTAAAAATGTATTAAAGCGCCTCTTCTAAAAACCCATTTCACAGTAGAATTTTAGATCTTGGACTTTTTCTGATTAAAAAAGAAGTTGAATTGTTTCAGCCAAAAAAACCCACCAATGTATATATATGTAATGCAAAGGTAAATAAAAAAGTTATTGCCTTTAGGAATAACAAAGGCAAGTCTTGTAAACTTTAGAAGGTGAAGGAAGCCCAACAATTCTACTTGAAGCAATTAAACTTTATCTGCAGGACAACCATTTTTAAGCACAATGTCGCATTGATAAGACTAGAAAATAACAGCTTGGAAAACTGTTATTACGGTAAGACAGAAATTAAAAGCGTTTTCTACGTACATGTAGTTCTACCATAGCATGGGGTATAAAAAACAGCGATAATTTATGATCTCTCAGTAAATAAATTTTCAAAAATCAAAATCTTAATGATCTACCAATTACAGGTGATACTCGATGGCTCGAACTTCGATCTCTCAAAGTGAAATCACGGTCCCAATTTTTCCTCTAAATAGCCAAGCAAATTTACTCTTGGTCTCTCGAACTTAGATCTCTTGAAGTAAACCTGGGTCCCGTGATGTATATTTCATTGTTTTTCACTCTTGATAACTGTTTGTACACCTTCGACCGATCAAGCGTATATTGTAGCTCCACATTGAGGTACTGGACGGCAGCAGTGACTGCCTGGGGCTACTGTGGTGGTGTTAATTGGTTGATTAGATAAGTGACTCAACCCCCTTTGATTCCTTCAAAGGCAATAGTTAATTTATAAATTTTCAACATCACAGGTAAACTTGACCGCTCTTATTTAAAATATTCTATGTGATTACGTAAACATGAAATACTTGAAACATTTTTAATTATAAAAAAGCTCTTTATCTACTCAAATATAAGTTCTGTATTGTTGAAATGTAGTAAGGTATCTGAAAATACGAATGAAACCATGATGTTAGACTATTCTACCATGTTATGAATATAAACTTCCCGGTACCATTATTTTTAAGCAAATTAATTGGAACAAAAAATTTCGATTTTTTTAAAACTGTCGATCTCTCGAACTCTTGATCTTAATCAAGGTCCCCCGAAGTTCGAGTTATCGAGAGTCACCTGTAGTAGTATATACATGTAGTATAGATAGTGTATATAGCGTATGACTTGAGTTTGGGAATGTGCATATTTTATTCTCTCATCATTTTTATGTTATCATGGGATAGTTTATGACATTTTTTACATCTAAAAAATGGCATCACTATGTTGAACGTTTTAATATAAGTAACTGCGCAATGTTAATGATACAATTTTGCTATTATTATACTTGTTTGAAGGAACACGAATTCCCTCCATTACCGTATCTTTTTTTAAGTTTTTTTTTTTTTCATTTTTATTGTAATTTGTTACAGCGCGTTACTTTATTTAGTATTGACTTATTTGTCGTTTATGGGTGCTGGTTTTCGGTTAATTTTACTGGAATTTCAAAAATTTGAAATTTTCTTAACCCACAGAACTGTAAAATTTCAATTGAGATACATTATTTTTTGGGGTTTTATTTTTCAGTATAACAAAATATCAAAAATACTATCAGTACTGAAGTATCATGCATCAAATACAAAAAAAGGAGAAAAATATTTAACAATGATGCTGAAATAAGGGTTCCATGGGCTTAAAATAAAATATATGTTTATGGGTTAGAATATTGGTACATGGTGTCTTAGATTCAAACTTTTTTAAAACATTTTAAAAAAATGAGACAATATTCCTTTGAACTTCTGTTGTCAATTTAATTCAAATTCATTTGCCGTCATATAAAACGAGGAATTTATAACCTTGACTGGTTATTGCACTTAACGTATTCAGCAAACCTAGGCCGATTCCGTAACCTACGAATCGGCCGAGGTGTGCCGAATGCTTGTGGAACCTTGCATAGCAGGCACGTAGCATCGTTTTTGAAAGGGGTGTGGGCAGACTCATCCAAAAAATCTTGACAAGCAAAAAAAAAAAAAGGAAAAAATATTTTCATTTCTAAGGGGGGGGGGGGGGGGGGCAGTGTGGCAACGCACTTTGAAAAAATTACGCACTTTGAAAAAAAATTTCAAAGTGCGTTAAATTTGGGACCAAGTTAACCCACTTTGAAAAATTTTTTCGAAGTGCGTTATGAAGGTACATCAACATTTTTTAGTATCGAGACACTTATCGCACTTTGAAAAAAATTGTATAAATCACAAATTCTGGAATTGAATTTCTACTTCGTTGAAAATATGGTTATTTGTTAACATTAGTTAATCTAATTAACCGTCTTTGAGAACGGGGATATGGACGGTGATGGGGGTTAACCAAAGATACAGGTCAATTACCAGTACATCATTATCTGATAACAGGAAGAAGGTCCCCTACCCCTCATTTTTCCTTCTAAAACGTATGATATTCAGCAACTTGGTGTAAACGTTTAAGATTGGGGAAAAATGCGCTTTGTTGTAAATTAGGTACAGTGATATTGAAAAAACGAGCTGGCCAAACAATAATTTATCCAATAGTATGTTAAAGAATCTATAAGTGTTTCAACATAAACCCTCTTATCAAATTCTAATCAAATAAATCACTTCATTATAAAAAAAAAATTACATTGACAAACATGAAATTATTATAAACTTAAGAATAAGCATTAGGATGTGGGTTTTTTCTCTCACACTGATATTCTAAAAGATAATATTGTTTTTGATAAGCAAAACTGATGTACAAGCACATGCAATTGTAGCCAGTTGAAAATGATTTATATACATTGATCTCCATTATTAATATCTATAGATCATTTTCGTTTCTAGCATAGCCCAATGTAACAGGTAAGAAGTATATTTGCTGCATACACAAAAAAAGAAGGAAAATTCAGTTGGTATGCGATGCAGTTTATGTCATATTTGGATAATTCAAATCTCCCGAGTTGTTCTTTATGTGTAAATTGTCAAACTAGTAAGCTTATGAGAACTGAAAAAAATCTAATCGAAAAAATGATTATCAATTTAGCTGAGAATGCATTTGGTTCTTTTTTAAATATATCCCATTGAGCTTAACAAGGTTAAAACAATTATTTATTGTATATAAAGTATGATTTATTTCGACTAAACGCTAAACAATTTTTTTTCAAAGTGCGTTAATATCGACGTTATATTTTTTCAAAGTGCGTTGACTTGGTCCCAAAATTAACGTACTTCGAAATTTTTTCAAAGTGCGTAATTTTTCAAACTGCGCTGTAACGGGGCAGAGCGTTGTTTTTACATGCTCACCAAAAGGGGGGGGGGGTGTCTCCATGTTAGTTCACTTTTTTATATAGTCAATTTAAGAAAAATGTTTGCTGAGTAAAAAAGCCCCCCCCCCCCCCCCCCCCCCCCCCCCCCCCCCCCCCCCCCACCCCCCCCCCCCCCCCCCCCCCCCCCCCGCCCGGATGCTACGTGCCTGCATAGACTGGTCCTCTGTCTCTATCGTACGAAAGAATATCGCTTCCACATATCAGACACGTATTGCCAGTCTACTATAAGCATTGCGGAGGGATAGGATAGTGTGTGTATATGGGATTTTTGCATCGTCAGCCATTCCTGCAAACCTCGTCCATGGCCTATTTACGGTAATTTGAATGTTGATGAAATGTATAGTTTTCTAAACTTTAAACGTTATAAAAAGTAAAACATAATCTCTTTTCTATTTAGGTGAATTGATTTCGAAACTAGACTACGGTAGCCTGTATGTGTATAAAATGGCTACTGCACCCGACGAACCTCATCAAATGCAGACACCCGTCAATTGCGACACATGTGAAAATACCGCAAAACATTTGTGTTATAGCTGCCATGACCGATTATGCGACAGATGTAAAGATATACATTCCAAAAGTAAGGCCACTTTTGACCACGAGGTCGTTTTATTGACCTTTGAATCATTAACTTTGTCCTCGGAAAGTCCATCGCACGTAGTCTGCAAGAGTCATCCCAAATTTCGTGCAAGTATTGGTTGCCAGAATTGCGAGGTACCAGTCTGTGAGAAATGTCTTATTGGAGAGCATAATGGTCACAATCTTATTGAATTCTCTCAACTGTTTCAATATAGGAAGGAAAAGTTAGAACAAATGTTATCCACAGTTCTCTCTGAGCTTCCAAAATATGAATCTGAGCTAGAGAAGGTAAAAGTAAGGCAAAAGATTGTGTCTGAAAACAATGACACTGTAAAGAAAGAAATCGTTGCCTATTTTAAAAAGCTTTTTTCAACCCTCGATGCGTCTAAACATCGTCTGTTAAACAGCGTTGACCTGAAAACGAAAGCAAACTTGAACATATTAAAGGATCAAGAAAATGATATACAAAATTACATTCAAACTATACAGGAATACATGGCCAACTTTCAAAATGAAGATTCGCAAGAGAGAATATCTTTTATCTTTTACAACATTCGTGTCACAGATAATACTGTTCCAAGAATATTTCAACCATATTCAGTGCCTGGGATGATGAAATATTCAGATGTTCACCTTGACAAGGAATTAATCCAGACAATTACAGGCCGTGTATACAATGGTACAGAGAATACCAAGCTACTCGAAACCGACTCAGTGCAGTTAATTAAAATCATTGAGTTGGGTAAAGGTGAAGTTTTATCACTTGCCTCTTGTTTAGAGGCAGAAACATTCTGGGTATTTTTGTCTGGCAAAAATGCCTTCGAAAGATATGAGAAAGGCCTACAAATAGAAGAAATTAAAGAACTTAATCTGTCTTCGATAAATAAACCAATATGTTTAGTCAAGAACGAACAACTTGTGCTCTTTAGAAAGGATTACAGTACAATCTTCATATTAGAAGATCCACATATGAAATTGTTTCTTGATGTTACACCACTGGCAGTTGTATGTATTTGTCCAACCAAAGACGACGAACTCTACATAGGATTAGTTAATGCAACAGAAAAATATTTCGCAATTGGTCGTTTTAATTTAACGGGTGAATGCAAATACTATATAACACCTATGCATGGCAAGTGGAGTTCAGAATTTATCTTTAACGAGGACAAGAGATTATATATCAACGAAAATCTGAATGGTGACATATGTCTATCAATGGGAGCGGTACACGTTCTTCGCGCAAATGGAGATCATAGGTTTACCTATGATGGAAAAGAAGCCTCAATGTCTCAGCCGTTTTTACCCCGGGGAGTATGTACCGATATATTAGGCCACATCCTTATTGCAGACGAAAACAACCATGGGATCCACGTTATGGACAAGGACGGAAAATTTCAAACCGTAATAAAAATTCCAGGAGAATCACTGGCAACTCCCATCTCTTTGTGCGTTGACAGCCAAAACAACCTCTGCATCGGTTGTAAGGATGGAAAAATAAGAATCGTGAAATATTTAGATTAGCTGTTGTTAGACTCTTGCCGGGGTATTCATCTGAATATTACTCTATTTTTGTGATTTTTTTCACGCAAAGATATGATTAGTTATATTTTCATTGCAACACAAATGAAATCCGAATGAATAAAACTATATTTCAGACCCTTATTCTTTTTAGAAGTACAAATAATAAACATGCTGCATATTAACTATCTGTAGTTGTACTTGCACGCATTGATTATATATAGCTGTAAGAGTAATCGTACTTACAATTATATTTACAATATGAATTATAATACAGTACTTAAACAAACATAAGACAATTTTCAATATTTAAATAAATAAATAAATTAAATTAAATTAAATTAATAATATTTAATAATGATGACATGATACGCAACCCAATAAGTTCACTGTACCATTAAAAGAGAAAACACAACTTTCTCTTCCGTTTACGACCGCAAGTGACGGACGTATTATTAATTAAGCGGATAAAATGCATATGGTAGGAGGGATAAGAACCTGAACAAGAGGCCAATAGGCCTTAACGGTCACCTGAGTACCATAGCCCATACACAAAATTGTCGAGGAGTCTCATAAATGCATTTAATTGAGTTTCATAATGAATTAGAAGATTATAATAATGTAATGACATCCACCTCCCTGCCTGAAATCTTTTGGAAAGGACTCTTAACCCTATAGTTTAGCACAAGACTTGAAGCTCTTAACAGAGTGTATGACATACTATAGAAGAGGTGACCAGATGCCATTCAATTTATTTATCCCACGTATGTTAACTTACAAAATAGGTTTTATGTTTATATGTTTTCATAGATAAACTAAAACAAGGTGGCTTGTATACTACTTATCACTTTACTATTAACAAGTCTATTTGTTTATCTTAAAAAATTTAAAAACTGTTTTTGTTTCCAATGATAAATATTTGATCATACAACTTTATAATTACATTCTATTTAATGATTTATTACTAAATATGAACAAGCCAAGGAAGATAACTCCATTATGAAGAAGCAAGGGAAGATAACTCCATTAACTGTTATAATCCTCTTCCCTGAACTCTTTTCAAATGCTTTCACAATATCTTATCAATAACTTTGATGGACAGCTTCATTATTTTTTTATTCAATGATTAATTACTAAATATGAACAAGCTAAGGAAGATAACTCCATTAGGAAAAAGCAAGGGAAAATAACTCCATTAACTGTTTACCCCCCCCCCCTTTCAACTCTTTCCAAATGCTCTCCAAATGCTAGGTCCTGAACCCTGACTTAGTGGTCATGAATTTCACAATTGAGGTAGAAGAGTTCATAACCGTGCATTCAGTTTTTTGCCCACATGTGTGGGAGTAAAGATTTTTAAGATTTAATACATTTTTACTATATGGCTATATTGGCCCCACCCTAGGGCCTAAACCCCTGTCCCAGGGGTCATGAATTTCAAAATTTAGGTAGAAGACTTCATGGACATCACATCCATGCATTTACTTTTTCACAAATATATACGGGAGTATAGAAGAAGATTTTCTAAGATTTAATACATTTTTACTATATGGCCATATTGGTGACACCCTGGGGCCTAAACACCTGTCCCAGGGGTCATAAATTTCACAATTTAGGTAGAAGACTTCATGGACATCATATCCATGCATTTAGTTTTTCACAAATATATATGGGAGTAGAGAAGAAGATTTTCTAAAATTTAATACATTTTTACTATATGGCCATTTTAGCCCCATCCTTGAGCCTGAACCCCTGACCCAGAGACCATAAATTTAACAATTTTGGTAAAGGGCTTCATGGACATCATAACCATGTATTTAGTTTTTAACAAATATCTATGGGAGTAGAGAAGAAGATTTTCTAAGATTTAATAAATTTTTACTATATTGCCATATTGGCCCCACCCTAGAGCCTGAACCCCTGACCAAGGGGCCATGAATTTCACAATTTTGGTAGAGGGCTTCATGGACATCATAACCGTGCAATCAGTTTTTTCCTCACATGTGTGGGAGTAGAGAAGAAGAATTTTTAAAATTTGGCTGTTTGTTTTGCATATTTGGCCCCATCTGTGGCACCCTGGGGGTGGTAGAGCCACCAATTTCACAATTTACATTCCTCTTACCATAGAGATGCTTCACATTAAAAATGGAAACAATTGGCCTTGTAGTTTTTAAGAAGTTAAAAATGTAAATTATTAACGCACGACGCACGACGACGGACGAAAACAGATAGCAATAGGTCTCCTGAGTTTACTCAGGTGACCTACATGTAAAAATAGAAATAGCAAAATAAGTTATAATATATGTATCTTTCAAAAGCCTGCTCTCACACATTTGTATATTTAGCATAATATCAATTTTTAACGTTAAAATAAGTTTAATACTTGAAACAAGAGGCCCTGTGACCACATCTCGCTCATCTGGGAAACTACATGTATAGCCATATACCTGACCAAAGAAGCTTTATGGGGTCAAATTTAAAATATCTATACTATTAAGTGCAGTAAATCTTGTTTAAAAAGACTTTAATTTTTTTTCTCCACATATCGTTGGGTAATACATTAAGTCTTTTGTTGATTTAGTGATCTCTGTTTCAACAATTCAGAATCAAAACTATCATGATGCTTTCATACAAAATAAAATTACAAACTGTAGCATTGCAGTTCTTAAACGAAAAGTTTTCAAAGATTTTTTTTCCATACATTAATTCATATAAAAATGATTTTTTACATCCCCAGAGGTTGCCATGTTGCAGTATTTACATTCATCTGCGTTTGTGTGACTATGAAGCGTAAGGGAACTCAATATTTATGCTTGCCAATAAGTAATTCATCTTTTTTTTCTTTTTAACCGGATTCATTTACTTTTTTACGGCGTGATTTTTCATCTTTTCATATGAAATTAATATAAAACATGGGGAAATCGTGTAAAAATTCGATATTTGGTAAATTATGGGTTTATGTGCCACCATGTTAAAGAAGGTGTTGCAGTTCTTATGGTATTTTCAATAAAACTTTTGCAGATAGAATGAAAATAAAAATGAAGTGACAGATTTCAATGGAAATCTTTTAAACATGCAACGTTATATGTAAAACAATGTAGTATTATATCCGGAAACGTCAAACCATTTTTTCAAGACCATTAAATAAATAGTAACATGGTTACACAGACAAATGTGGCAGATTTCACGCTCTTTAAAAGGGAGAATCCTCACTGCTGTGAAAACTGTCTCCTTGAAACAAACATAATTTGACGTGAAAACTAATGACAATTATCTTGAAAACTGACATTTCTGATCTTTGTTTTTAAAGATTTATTTTTTAAAAATCTACCTCCCATTTTGATACAACAATGAATACCTCCGGAATTTAAGATTGGTGTGTTTGCATGCTTCATCGTCTGGTTTAGTCTAATGCTTACGCAGGTTCATCGAATACTTACCGAAACTGGCTTTTTTGTTTAGGTTCGAATCCCGGAATGGTTGGTATTTTTATATAAATTAAGTTAATTGCATTAATTGGTAAAATCGGTATATCGATAGTTCTGAAAATAATAAATGTCGGAATGTTAATAAAACGCTTGTTAATTTTTGTAATGTTTTACATGTTTGCTTAATTTTTTTCCAATGTTACTTACTGTGTAAAGTCCACGTAATAAACATGAATTATTAACATCAAGTAAACTACTGAACAAGGGATTTCAAAACAATGTACGCATAAGTCAAGAAAGTTGGTATATTTTGCTAAGGAAAACATGCTGTTTTCAAAGATACGTGTACAGGTCATGATGAAGCATAGGTGGATGAAAATATGTACGGATAAGTTTGTTCCACGTGTTCATCTAGACCAAGTGTTTAATTATCTAGAAACTATTTAAATACTTAAATAAAAATCAAGAGCTAACTCCAATCGCAAGTTCTCGGGTTTTTCCGAGCTCTGCCGGAAAGGTCTGAGAAGTTAGGACTGGAGCAAACGTTTTTGAAGAGTCAGAATCAGATTTATTCATGTACACGTACCTCCAAAGAATTTTATTTTAAAAATGCTGGCAAGTAGAAATCAAAGTGTGTTATGTTTAAATCAAAATACAGAAAATATGGTCATCGTCCTAATATCAAGATCGATAGGCGAGTGTTCGATTTAAAAAAATGCTCGTAAAATGTTGTATATTATAATACCGCGCATTACCGTGTATGGAGGCTATGACTGTCCACTGAATTTTCCTAAAATTCATGACTTAAAAAGGGCATGGTTACGATCTTTTTTTTTCAAATTTTACTTTTCCGATTATAATATTTACAATGCCTAACTAATCGTCAGCAAAAATTTTATCGTCATTTTCAAGTTAAAAGCGAGATACAGAGCTCACAACTCTCTGCCAAACAAAGGCTCGTGTCATGTTTTTGTTTATACATACATTTTGTTGAATTTAAAATACTTTTTAAAAAAATAAGAAGGGACAGTACTAGAAACTGCTAAATATTTTTATTTTAAACCTGCAGCTAGTAAAATTCATGACAAATAAAGCTTTTACCAGCAAATACAACAAATGTAAAAAAAGAAATCATGGCCGAGGTTTGCCAAGAAATGTGAATTCTATCTCGCTTATACCAATGACGGTAAAATGTTGGCTGACCATTAGAAACATCTAATTAAGTACTGTAAACATTAACGAGAAAAGCTGTCAATGTGACAGCAAACTGGGTTTTCTTTTGTGAACAGTATCCATACTCTATTTGTCAAACCTGAATTGATAAACACTACCCATCCAGAGAAATGGGGTACTCTATATGCAATTTTCAACAGCTGGTATTTTTAGCATAAATTATAAAAAATCAAAAATCAAGTAATATGCACATCTCTGACCCGTGGGGTCATTTTTCAACGTTGAATATTGAGATCAAAGGTGCTGAATAAAGACCCTGGTCCGTTGAAAATTGATCCGCATCGTGGAATTTTAATAATGAAACCGGTTCAAAATTCAACAGCAAATAAGCACAAATTATTTAAATAATCTGTATTGGATTAATTTAACCAGGGTTTTTTTTCATGTTTATTTTTTAGATTTACATGCTTACATGTTTTAACAGTCAGACGAAAAAATGAAACATTTCGATAATTGTTTTTAGAATTAACATAATATCCTTTCAAAATATGAGTTAGCTATTTTATTTATAGTGAACTTTTTGCATAAAGTTGCTGTTTTGTGTAATATCTATATTTTAAAATTTATGTCTTTAATAAGAATATTGGTATACATTGTTACACGATAAACTATTTAATTCAGTGAAACCGTTCCATTATATGCTGGATAGCTAGGTGTACAAAAAAATAATAAATAAAAATTTACAATATGTTTTTTTGTTTACATTTGATTTGTCTCTCACTCAGTAAATTAAAATTGTGATATTGTTCATTCTTGAAAGCCGATATTGTTTCAGTGTTTTATTTTGCTGTGAAAATGTTCTATTAGGATATATCAGGATATATGATGAACATGAAAAACTCAAATTAATAGAGATCAATTGTAATTCGTTTTAAAAGAACTATGTATATGCAGAAAATCGGCTGGTGTTTCAAAAAGGTTTATTTTGGCAAGTTTACGAAATATTATTGTTAAGTGGAATAAATTAAATCAAAACTGTTGACGACTTGTCAGATAAAAATATAACAATTTGTCATTTATTATTTTGTCAGGGAAATATCCTGACTTCTAAAAATTAAGCACTGGCACATGAATTATATATTTTTCTAATAATAAAAAATATATACCCTTTTCCTAATAATAGGTACTGTATTATTAGGTATAATGTATATAGTTTCTATTACTTAATAAATTTACAACGTCAGGTGCCTGTGGAATTTAGCTATGTCTATTTGCTTAAAAAGTCACGTTAAGGTCTAATATGTTGGGCATATTTATCAGAGATTTTGACAAGTTTATATCAATAAAGGGACAATTATTATATCCCGATAAAAGGGAGGAGCGAGGTTGATGTCAGTTTTTGAAAATAGAGACATTATTTGTATTCTGTTCTAAGTACAACGTATTTTCTTTAAGATACAAAACATTCTGACAGTAAAGACTAATATTTAATCTGTCCTTGGTGACCTTTAAATTCTGTCCCACAGGGAAATGAAAATCAATTCTATGGCCCAAAACGTTGCTTGCCCGACTCAATTGTCCTATTCAAAGGCAACAACAAAGTCTTTAACAAGACCTTGGACTTTCAATAGGACGTAACTATCTATTTCTTGCGTCAAAACAAGTTTAAATGACGCTGGTTTCAAGTAAAATATACACAGATTGCGTAGTCTTAGCTCAAAAGCCAGACAAATCTTGTTGATTTCAAAGAGCCATGGCTGAGTGGCCAGCAATGAAACAAACAGGTCTTCGTCACATTGCTGTTTGACACAAATTCCTTAAGTCCAAGCTCTTGTTAAAATGGTTCTAAATCATTCACTTGTAGCTAAGAAGCCATTTTTATCATGTACTAGCGGTGTTTCCTATCTAGTTTCTATCGGTTGGTTCTTTGAAACTGACACTATAATTTGATATCAATGTCATCTTTATTGTAGTGTGAATGGCGACGTCTAAAAATGGTCAGGTGCAAAGTGATGTCACTTGTGACACTTTCGAAGAAACAGCAGAACATCTCTGTAAAACTTGCCATTACAGACTCTGTTCAAGATGCAAACAAGTTCACAACAAGAGCAGGGCGTCGTTTGACCATGAAGTTGTTTTGTTGAGTTCCAGTGCCTTTTCTCTGTCAAAACAGAATAAGATTTATTCGCAACAGGTGTGTAGCAAGCACGTTGGTCATCGAATTGTTTTTGCTGCGGTGATTGTGAATACCAATCTGCGATAAATGTCTTCTACCAGAACACAGTGGTCATCGGGTGATAAGTATATCGGATCTTATTAAGCAAAAACAGCCGAAGCTCAATGCGAAGTATTCAACAGTTTCCTCCTATCTTCCCCAATATGTAAAGAAACTGAGAGAAGATAAAAGTTGAACAAAACAGTCATCTTTTACGAGAGGAAATAGAAAAACATTTTCATACTGTTCAATCTGAAATTGAAAAAAAGGAAATGTTGCTGTTGAAAGAAGTACGTGAAAACCACACATTAATCATAGATATATTGAAGATATATGAGGATTGGTTTGAAAAATACATCAAAAGTATTAGCAAGTTAACGAAAAAATTCAAAAGCGAATTACTAAATGAAAAGCAAAGGTTTATCTTATTTGGAAATTGTTATGTTGGTGCTACTTTGCCCGAATGTGTTCCGAAAATAGCATTTCCAGACTTACCTCGATATGAAAAAGAACTGAACGCTGCAGCTCTTCAATCTCTCAGTGGATGTCTATCTAGTAAAAATACGCATTTTTATCATTGCAAATCAACGCATCAAGGTAAAGAATCACCTATGACATCCATTATTTTGTCACGTTATCCCCCTCGGCAACAAACACAGATGTTAAAAGAACATTTGTTCCCCTCATCTCTTGGAAGTACTTGAAATGGGCCGGTAATATAATCGGTAGGTTGCTAAAATTTTACAACTCAGAACTGTAGTATATGTTGGAACACCAAGAGGTTTTGGAGGCAAGGGCCAAAGAAGCCTTCGCTCAGTTGGAAACTTTGCAGTCTAATACAACTGGTCACCAAACAGGTCTAGGCAACCTTCGTTTTTTGGAGGATAGCTTAATTTCAAGATGACAGTCAATTTTTACCATATATGGAAAGTCGCATTGCAGTATGGGTGAAATTATCCTCAATTTTTGGAGGATAGCAGGGGTACATTTCAAAGGCTTCGTGCATATCTTAAATGAAAAAAATGCAAGCACCAGTCCACATGGAAATTAATGTTAAGGAAGTAAACTAAAAATTGTATGCGGCGATTTGAAATTATATGTGTAGTATTTTCACAATATGCTTTAAAAGTTTGTACTTCCTGTGCTTAGTTTTACAAAAGAACAAGACTATTTTCAACTGTTTCATATACTAGTAATAAAAATCACAAAATGGTGATGTTTATACCTCTTTTAAACATAATTTAATTAATTCCCGTTTAGACATGCATAAACGATAATTGTCTTGATCTGCTTGGTACATGTACAAATTAATGTGTGCATACCTTAGGAACTTTGTTACTCTTATTTCTAAATTAATACATAGGTTATTTATTATTATGAAAAACTAATCCCTAAATACAAAAATACATTGCCAAATCTTAATCATCAATCATTATAAATAGCAGTTTTACTATATGTTTAAAAAAATGTGAGAGTCTTTGCCTGAAAGTTTTGTTTTTAAATCAGCCCTACAATTATTTAAACTTAAATATTTATCAAATATCATCAATAATTATAATTAATGACAGCTAAATAATGTTATTTTTTAATTGTCTGATAATTATATTTTAAGTCATAGTTTACTCCCTTTGTATAAACAGAGTTAATTGCCCTTCATTTGAAAAAATCCACCAGGGGGCGTCAGCATCTATCCTTCAATTTTGGAGGATAAAATCTATCCCCCGACGATGGAGGTTGCCTAGACCGGCCAAAGGTATCACATGTACTAAACCGTGGGCAAGCTTTAACCTTTTGCAGCATGGTTAACAAAATGAGACTTAACGATTAACGTTTGTCTCTGTGTGTTTGCATGAATATCATTTAGAAAACTTTAAGAAAGAAAAATTGGTAAAGGATTTTTTCTTTTGCTTTTTCCATATTCTTTGCCCAATATTTTGCATAAAAATGCTTTTGTTGGTAGGCATTTTTTTTCTCTGACACTGTGAATTCTAAGTCATTGTAGCGTAAAACCGCAGTTGATCAATATTTTTGAATATTTATTTTGAACTTACTGGGTAGTCATATAATTATTGTGTAAATATTGTAGGTTAAAACCCACCCGTTCAGTAAATACAAAAATTACAATATGACAGATATACTTACATGTGTGTTATACGAAGCTTATATGCACATCATATTGATTTAATTCAAGTAACTGTTACTTGTAACTGTGCATTGTCCCACACTACATACGAGTTTGTAGTGTTAAACAATGCACATGCTCGCAATAAACAAATTTTGTATGACAGTAGGGTTATACTGTTTATATATTATTTGCTTACTTTATTTTATTATGTAATTTAAGTAAACATACTAAAATTGAGAGATCTAAGTATTTTGACCAATTACTATCCCTGAAAAAATTGATGAAAATGTAAATTGTTATTATGGTGGGTCAAACTGAAAGTCTTTTTTACTTCAATCACGTACTTCTGAAAGAGAATAACATGCAACACGCACATATATCTGTCTGTTAAATTCATTCAGTTGTTAATGTGAAGTGGATTTCTAATTCTGCGGAAAACGACCGAAAAGACCTGTTTATATAAAAAGTGACCTTCACAACTGAAATTGACAAATCTAACACCATTTTGAGACAGTTTAAATATCATATGCACACTCTGTAATTAAATGTTGATTAATGTCAACTTCTTTAGTAACCCTTGAGTCGTATCCTTTGCCCTGTCCCCTCCAGTGATTAGGAGGAAAGAAATTATTGGCAAAACAGGTGTTTAAGTTTTAACTGATTGTGGATTAGTCAGGTCTTCTCCTACCCCACTTTAAAAATTTGTTACGTGTCATAGCCAACAGATGACACGATTTAAAACAAGAAATAATTATTTTCTGGTTGTAACGCGCTTTCTGACTGGCTAAAAAAAATATCTTATATCGTGTAAAGAATGTAACCTACGTCATAGTAAGACTAACGTCAAAAATTTATCAATCCACCTGACCTTACGTTTGAATTTTGCACAATTGTATGTCATTTTAAAGGACAAATGACTATTTTTATTTTCAATTAGTAGCAAAAAAATAAAATTATGATGAATGAATTCAATATTTATTAGATAAATACGATATAAAATGGTTTGTGACAGTGTATGCTCTTTTGAAGCGGTTTATAAAGCGTAAACTGCCCCAAACCATTATATATCGTATAAAACAAATAAATATTGAGTTCATTCCTTATACAAAAGAAAAAACTTTCAATTTTTCAAAAACAGGTATGTATTAGCGAGTGTAGCTCGCCGGCGAGCGAAGCGAGCTTTAAGAACCTGTGCGCGGGAAGAAGAACGAGCATAACCTACAGATTCATCAAGAAATATTTTGGTAGCATCCATGCATTCCTTCGAGCTATCGTAGTGTTTTAAATAACTATAATTTCTTAAAAATTCGATTATAATTAAAATTATTAAAATTCAAATTATTTAATTGAAAAGACAATAGATCTACGCGGTCCAGTGAAACAAACTGTCTGTATATGAGTAAGCGTGTTAATTAAGCTTTTAAAGACTACTTTCAAATGCATTGTTTTTCTACTTAAATGTCAAATTTATTTGAGTGACTATAATAAAAAATATCCTTAATTGATGTTTGAAAATAATTTCTTGATTGAGTCAAACTAAAGCATCATTTAGAGCACGAAATTTAGGGACTTGCAGGACTGGTGCCGGGCCTCCGCGTACCTGTAATTACCATGGTAACCTTCACACACCTGGAAAATTGGCTGTTTTTTGTGTGTAACTCTCTGATCTAAAGTAATAATAATGAACGTACTTTCAATAACTTTTTATGAATACTTGTATCATTTTTGCGCGAGATAATTTTGGAATTTGAGTTTTATATCTGATATTATTAGCTGCAACCTTTTTGATTCCGAAGGATAAATAAACCAATATTAAGTTCAGCTAATTTGCTTATTAAAAACAAGCTAAGAGCAACAAAAACACTGAAAGATCATTAATTGTAAATCGGCGGAATGCACTTTGCGAAACGAGCGATTACAAAATACTGATATTGTTACACATATTGGTGTTCCATATTCATGGGGCGTGTGAAAAAGAGGTAACTACAATTGTATATCGTTTTTACATTAATCATAAATAGAATAATTCAACTGATAAAGATAACATTATAAAAGAAGGACATTGTAATATTGTCATGCAATGCTATATCATCTAATTTTAAAGACAATAAAACCACATCATTATACATGTAGAGTAAAATACTTATCCTGTCGTTTTATCGTAAATAACTTAAGTGCATATCTTTAAAACTGACTTTTTCTGAAATATAGTTAAAACAAAATGTTGGGCAAGGAAATCGTGTATATAATACCCAAAGGTTAAGTAATGCCTATATAACTTTGTTATTGCAGTGGAAAAGATATCGAAAGTAAAAGTACGATAGGTTATTCTGTGTAAGATATGGCTACTGCACACGAAAAACCCCACCAAATGCAAACAGCTATCACCTGCGACACATGTGAAAACACTGCGAAACATTTGTGTAGAAATTGTCATGATCGACTTTGTGATAGATGTAAAAATATACACTCGAAAAGTAAGGCCAGTGTTGACCACGAGATAGTATTGTTAACATTTGAATCACTCTTTTTGTCCCTTGAATGTCCAACTTCATACGTCTGCAAGTGGCATCCCGAATTCCGTGCAAGCATTGGATGTCAGAAATGCGAGGTACCCGTATGTGATCAGTGTCTTATTGAGGGGGAGCACAACGGCCATAATGTCATTGCAATTGCCGAACTTTTCCAATTAAAAAATGAAAAGTTTGAACAAAATCTATCAACCGTTTCCTCTGAACTTCCAAAATATGAGCTTGCGCTGGAGATGGTTAGAAGACGTCAGATGGAAGTGTCCAAAAACAAGGACATTGTGAAGAAGGGAATTGAAGATTACTTTGATAAAGCAATCTCAACTCTCGATGCGTCCAGACATCAATTGCTGAAAAGTGTTGATGAGAAAACTTCAGTAGACATTGACTTACTAAAAGATAAAGAAACGATTTTACAAAGCGATGTCCAAAATATGCGGGATTATATGGTGAACATTCAAAATGAAGATTTGCAAGAGAAAATGGCATTTATTTTTTATACAGCCTGTGCCTTAGATGATAATATGCCACATTTAACTCCATTATCAATCCCACGAATGTTAAAATATTCCGAAGGTTGCCTCGATAAAGCAGTGGTAAAGACTTTTTCAGGTCGAGTATATAAGTGTACCGAAAACACCAAACTACTTGAAAATGCATCTATGCATGAAGTAAAGTGTCTTAATTTGGGAAAAGGTGAAATTATTTCACTTGCTTATTGTTCAGATCCAGAAGCTTTCTGGGTATATTTATGTACCGGAAATTCTTTCGTAAAATGTGATGAGACAGGTAATAAACTAGAAACTATTAATGTGAAAATTGGTAATTTATGCAACAAACCGATATGTGTTGTTGACAACGAGAAAACATTTTTTAGATATAATTCCAGTAAAATATACATGTTGGAAGATTCGCAAAAGAAATTGTCTATTGATGTCACTCCTATGTCAGTTGTATCTATTTGTCCAACCAAAGATGACGAAATATTGATCGGATTAGGTAAAGCACCAATACATTTTGCAGTTGGTCGATTCAGTTTAACGGGTGAATGCAAACAATACATAACACCCATGTTTGACAAGTGGACTCCAAAACCCATTTTAGATAAGGAAAATGACTTAAGACTCTATATAGACGAAAATGTCAATGGGGATATTTGTCTGTCAATGGGAGTAGTACACGTTCTTCGCGCAAACGGAGGCCATAGGTTTACTTACGATGGAAAAGGAACTCCTATCTCTCACCTGTTTCTATCCCGGGGAATATGTACAAATGTATTAGGCATGATCCTTGTGGCTGATGAAAATAACCGTGGGATCCATGTCTTAGACAAGGCCGGTGGTTTCCTGACCATGTTCACCATTCCGGGCCAACCACAGGTCATACCAATAGCTTTGTGCATAGACCACAAACACAACCTCTGCATTGGTTGTGCTGATGGTAAAATAAGAATCCTGAAATATTTAGATTAGTCGTTGTTCGACGTGGAAAATGTCCGTCTGAAAAAAAAAAAACTATTACTAGTATTTAAAGATTATTGGTGAATTTTGTGCCGTTTTATGAGTAAGTGTTTACTTATTGCTTTCATTGATTCTCTCAGAGGTTTTTACGAACACATGGTTTTGAACTCAAGAAGTTTTGAGAATTGAATGTTCTTGTAAGTGAGTTTCAGCTGAAATACTAGTATCTTTCGTTTTTCGTTATCGCTTTTCAAATCTTTTGTGTATTAAGTTTGTTTTCATGATTTATTTTTTTAGTTTTGAGTGGCATTGTATGTAATTTAGTTCTGATAAAGAGGCAGTACGTTGTTTAGAAGCACTAAATAACCACGAGTCTCTTGATTTTTTCACAATTAAACAACAACGTAGTACTTGTAATAAACAAATATTTCTCATTTCAGTCTCATTTTCATTTATTTAAGATATATGCTTTACTACCATTACTAGTGCTCTTTCGTATCTAAAAAATATCGTTGATAAAACCAAGAGTAAAATGAATGCAGCAGGCAAGTGAATATATATAAAAGCGCCTAAACTGAAAACCTAATTTAATGTTGATTTTTTGATTTAAATTTTTTCTGATTAAAAAAATATTGTTGTATTGTTTCAACATTAATTAGCACAAAAAATCGAATCACAGTGTATATGTGATGCAAAGATAAAAAGGATTAATGTATGTAGGCACAACAAAGAAAAGTCTGATAAATTGTTGAAATTATCAAATTTTACGTACTTTTTTCAAGTCAGGCTAATGCTTACATCAAATAAATTGGTCAATGCACTATTTACAAACAGAATATGCACATACAAAAAGAAATAAATGCATAAAATCCAAAGACCACGAAAGGAATACTACATGTCAGCCACGAGTTTCAGGTGTGCAATCGAATGTAACGAAATCGAAGGGTTTATATACCTGGGCTGAGTTCAAGATCGTAGCAGCTAGGCTAGCCGCTGGGTCGTAGATATCTAGGTCTATTGAACGGACCGCTAGGTCTCAGATTTGAAGTTGGAAACATTAAACTAAAGACTACTTACATCGACAATTCACTATAACTTATAGGTTGAACAAAATATCACTAAATAAATAGATTTCATGTTTGTTACAAAGTGATAACTAAGGTAGCCATCTTGAATTTGATGCATAGCATAAAATATTTAGGCTACGAGTATCCACGTAGCGACTAGACTAGCTTACTGTTCAACTACGTAGCCCTACGTAGCAGCTATGATCTTAAACGCAGCTCAGGTACATGTGTGATGGTGCCTATTTACGAGCGATGTTCAGCTTTAATAAACTACCAACTCTATAGTGCACGACTTTAATTTAATCATGCACTGTTTTTTATCTTTTTTTCTTTTCTATATCTTTTGCAAAATGCGAACCCAAAAATCTTTGTTTGGATTGTTAATATAAAATCTCAGTAACTGAATGATAAAAAAAATTGAAATATGAAGCAAAAAATTCTGAATATATCAATCCAAGTCTGTTCAAAATCGGGCGAGAGGTGACTTTTTAACGATTCTTTGAAAATTGTTGGTTTTAATAAAATATATAGTGAAAAGAAAAAAACGACATACTTTTTTAACCTGACTGTACATTAAAGGTATTTCTAAATAAACTTAATTATATTTTAGATTTGAAACGTATCAGATGCTATGAGAATAAAAGTTAGATAAACGTTCGTAATATTACGTATATAAACAATCAGACGCTTTCACGAGGCAAAAATGTTAACCCTACCGACCCATGACTTTGTATCAGATAACCATCTTCTTAACTTAATCTCCCGGGAAATTAAATAATTGCTAGACAATAGATATTTGAACTTATCGCAAATCTCAATTGAAAGTATACACAACGGCCGATATAGCATTGAGTGACAACACGTGTATTACAATTGCGATTCATAACGAAGACGCTGATTGACGCATTTTCATAAAACCGCCTATTTATCAAATACATGTTTACTTAAGAAATAAACAGCAATTTAAACGCACACATAGGTCGGATGAATGTTGATGTAACGTGTTTTATTAACCCATAGATGAACAAAAACGTTTGATTCTGTGTGAACTTTTAAATGCCGTCACATTGATAATCGCACGTGCTTATTATTTGAGGGTTGCATTGTTGTAAATGTAAAAACACCGTGATATTGATGATTCTCAACGATTTGCCATTCTCAAAAGTAAATATAAGAAATAAACAGCAATTTAAAAAGGAACTTGGTTGGTCACGTGATCAAATCCAGTGAGGTCCGAAGGTCTTCTTAGAAGATTTGATCACGTGCCAACCAAGTTCATACCCCGGTTGACTTTTTAACATTGCTGAATATAACTGATCTTAAGGTTTATGTTGGAAATTGTAATGTTGGTGCTACTTTGCCCGAATGTGTTCCGAAAATAGCATTTCCAGAATTACCTCGATATGAAAGAGAACTGAACACTGCAGGTCTTCTCTCTGTGGATGTCTATCTAGTATAAATACGCATTTTTACCATTGCAAATCAACGCATCAATGTAAGGAATCCACTATTTTATCACGTTATCCCCCTCAGCAACAAAAACAGATTTTAAAAGAACGTTTGTCCCTTCACATCTCTTGGAAGTACTCTAAATGGGCTGGTAATATAATCGGTATGTTGCTATAATAACGATTGCACTTAAGGACATGTGATATTTTCAAGAAAATAAACTTTTAAAAGAAGAATTTTTCTTTCAATTACAGAAATGGTCAACATCTAAACTGCAACTTTACGTAATTGCGTTCAATAAAAGTATGTTGTATCAAGTACGTATTTGTTTTCATAGGCGGGGGTCATCACTATTTCTTAAATCTCCATACGAAGATGAGGACGCCCACATTTATACTGACTTCATACATAGTCAGCGCATGTTTGTCCATTGTTCTCCGTTTAACAGTAGTTGTAAATTTGCCTTATCAAAGGGAGATTAATAGACAAACATGCGATCATGGTTTAAATGAGAAACAAGAGGCCCATGAGCCACATCGCTCACCTGAGTAACAATAGGCATGATAAAATCAGCTTAACGGAGTCATAAATAATATAATACAAAATATCTAGACAATGTGGTATAATACATGTCGATCCTGTATGAATAACAATAACATTTTTCCCCTGTATGTTCTTATGTTTATAATGAAGTCCCTTTTCTAAAATGATGTTTTTATAGTCATATCACATGTTGAGCATTGCAGTTCTCAAAACAATTCTAAACAATTGTTTATATATGGGATATAAACCTACATCAAACTCTGAACCTCTTGTGAGACCCTAGAATCGTCCAGGGGCCAGAGTCTTAACAATTTTAAAGAATCAGCATTATGTCAAAATGCTTGCATATAAGTAAAACCATGTGTGATAACATTTCCGTTTTTGTGAATAATTATAATGGTTTCCTTTGTACAATTGGATCCCCAATGTGGCCCCACCCGCGACTCCTCAAGGTTTTGATTCTAACGAATTTAAATCTACACTATTTGAAGTTGATTCCACTAAAGTTACAGTTTTTTAAAGCAAATGTGGTCACACCCTACACCCGGGGGTCATGATTTTCACAGCTTTGAATTTACACTACCTGAGGATGCTTCCACTAAGTTTCAACTTTCCAGGCTGATTGGTTTCTGAGAAGAAGACTTTTAAAGATTTACTCTATATATTCCTATGTAAAAATTCGACCCCC
>WFKH01011925.1:65158747-65171270 GCA_016163765.1 Magallana hongkongensis
CTTTTAAAGATTTACTCTATATATTCCTATGTAAAAATTCGACCCCCCATTGTGGCCCCACCCTTCCCCCAGGGGTCATGATTTTTACAACTTTGAATCTACACTTACTGAGGATGCATCCACATAAGTTTCAGCTTTCCTTGCCAAATGGTTCTTGAGAAGAAGATTTTTGAAAATTTCACAAATTTTTTGATAATTTCTAATTATTTCCCGTTGTAAAAGGACGTGATCCTTAATTTTCACAACTTTGAATCCCCTTTGCCTAAGGATGTTTTGTACCAAGTGTTGAAATTGGCCCAGTGGTTGAAAATGTGAAAAGTTTACAGACAGACAGACGGAGGACAGACAAAATGTGATCAGAAAAGCTTTTAGCTCAGGTGAGCTAAAAACTGCTTCTTCTAACTTTCGACTTCCCTGTTGTAACCAAGAGTTGATACATGTTGAATATGATAATTCACCACCTGATTTCTCACCTCGGGTAACTTTGTGAATACAAATTCTATCACGTGACGCTTAAGGTAGCATGTTATGTGCTAACTAGGACAAAGTTTTTGAACACGTAAAGGTCACACGACATGTTCACCAAAAAAATTATAATTATTTTTCATATTTTCAACGGCCTAATAATATATCAAATAGAAATATTATTATTTATTTTCATTTTTAAAATGATTAAAATTTTAAAAGCATATATGTATATGCCAAAATTTTTTATATCAGCAATTCAAGTGCATTTTTAAAATGATTATATAGGAAATTGCATACTGTAGTATCTTGCACAAATGCCTGGTAAGGTACCCAAATTTTTTGCAAGAAAGCTTTTCAAAGTAGTAGTAAATCAGTAACAAATTCCTAGAGAAAGTTATTTTAAATCGAGGAACGAGTCGTCTGACTTTAAGTTTTCAAGCATTGGTTTAAAGTCTTCTGTACTTACATGGGCGTGGTCTAATTGTTGAAACCATAGTAAATAGTATACTTGTACCATATAGAATAGATAGGGCTATGGTGAAAGAGTGATCACATACTTTTCTATACAGGGCATTGTTATTCATGCCAGTCTAAATTTAACACTATTCTGATAAGCTCCACCTCTCATGCATATTAATATCAATCTTATGTTTGATCAAGGGCAGATAAGCGAAAATTGTCCCTTTTTTAAAAGTTGTAAGGAGAAAAACATAAAATGAGCTGATTATATCACAGTCTAAAATACTAATTCACGTGGGAAATTGACTGGACTCTCTAAAAAATTTACAAACGCAATATTAGGTTAAGAAATAACGCAACAGAAGCGGCCGAAAAAGGCTCAAAACTCGGCGATAGGTGCAGTCATCCTTTGACAACTCAGAACTGTTGTATATGTTGGAATATCAAGAGATTTTGGAGGCAATGGCCAAAAAAACCGTTGCTCAGTTGGAAACTTTGCAGTCTAATTCAACCGGTCACCAAATGTATAACATGTACTAAACCGTGGGCAAGCTTTAACCTTTTGCAGTATGGTCAACAAAATGAGACTTATCGGTTAACGTTTGTCTCTGTGTGTTAACATGAATATCATTTAGAAAACTTAAAGAAGGAGCTGGAAAAGCATTTTTTTTTTTGCCTTTTCCCACAATTCTTTGTCCAAGATTTTGTATAAAAATGTTTTGGTAGGCATTTATTTTTTCTCTGACACTGTGAATATTTGATTGACTTGTCATTATTATCAAATTTGCGTAAAACCGCAGTTGATCAATATTTAATGTTAATTTTGAACTTTCTGGGTGGTTATATAAGCATTGTAGATTAATACACTCCCTTCAGTAAATTAATGATGTACAATATGACAGATGTACTAAAATGTGTGTTATACGAAGTTTATTTTCACTTTATATTGTTTTATTTAAAGTAATCTTTACCACTATACTCGAGTATGTAGTGTTGAACAATGCACATGCCCGCAATAAACAAATGTTGTATGACAGTAGGTTGTTTGTTGTTTATATATTGTTTGCTGACTTCATTTTATTATGTAATTTAAGTAAACAAATTAAAATTCAGATATCAAAGTAATTTGATGAATTATTATATCCCAGAAAAATTTGATTAAAATGTAGATTGTAATTCTGGTGGGTCAAACTGAAAGTCTTATTTTACTTCAATCACGTACTTCTGAAAGAGAATAACATGCAACACGCACATATATCTGTCTGTTTAATTCATTCAGTTGTTAATGTGAAGTGGATTTCTAATTCTGCCGAAAACGACCGAAAGAACTATTTATATTAGAAATAACCTTCACAACTGAAATTGACAAATCCAACACCATTTTGAGACAGTTTAAATATTATGCTCACACTCTATAATTAAATGGTGATTTATGTCAACTTCTTTAGTAACCTTCGAGTCTTGTTCTTTGCTGTGCCCTCTCCACTGATTAAGAGGGGGAAAATTATGGGCAAAACATGTGTTTAAGTTTCAACTGATTGTGGATTAATCAGGTCTTCTCCTACCCCACTCACACTTTGAAAAACGATGTCACAGTTCATAGGAAACAGATAAAACGATTTAAAACAAAATAATTTAATTCAGGTTGTAACGCACTTTCTGATTGGCTAAAAATATTTTATATCGTATAACGAATGTTACCTGCGTCATAGTAAGACTAACGTCAATCCGCCTGACCTTACGTTTGAAATTTGCACAATTGTATGGCATTTTAAAGGTCAAATGATTGTTTTTATTTTCAATTAGGAGCAACAAATTAAATCATAAGGAAAAATTTGATATTTATTAGTTTTGTATGATATAAAATGATTTGTTACAGTTTACACTTTTTTATAAACCGCGAAATAGTTTGTAACAGTTTACGCTTTTTGATAAACCGCCAAGCGGTTTATAAAAAAAGCGTAAACTTGTACAACCCATTTTATATCGTATACAACTAATAAATATTGAATTCATTCCTTAAAGATATAACCTTTCAATTTTTCAACAACATGTATGTATTAGCGAGTGCAGCTCGCCGGAGAGCGAAGCAGGCTCTAAGAACCTGTGCGTGGAAAGACGAACGAGCTTAACCTACAGATTCATCAAGAAATTGTTTGGCAGCATCCCAGCATTCTTTCATTCTTTATTAAAATTCAAATTAATTAATTGAAAAGAAAATAGATCTTCGCGATCCAGTGAAATAAACTGTCTGTATATGCATAAGCCTTTTAATTTAGCTTTTAAACACTACATGTACTTTGAAATGCATTGTTTTGCTACTTAAATGTCAATATTAATTTGAGTGACTATTATAAAAAAAAAAATAAACAATCGTTCATTGATGTTCGAAAATTATTTCTTGATTGAGTCAAACTAAAGCTACATTTAGAGCATGACTTCTTCCGGACCTCAGAGTACCTGTAGTTACCATGGTAACCTTCACACTTATGGAAAATTGGCTGTGTTTTGTGTGTAATTTTCTGATCGACAGTAATAAAAATGAACGTACTTTTAATAACATAATAATTTATGCATAAACATTTATGAATACTTGTATCATTTTTTGCGAGGTGATTTGGAAATTTGAGTTTTATATCTGATATAAGAAGCTGCAGCCTTTTTGATTCTGAAGGATAAAACATCAATATTAACCAAGTTTCGCTAACTTGCTTATTAAAAACAAGCTAAGTGCAACAAAAACACTGAAAGATCAGAAATCGTAGATCGACGAAACGAGCGATTACAAAATATACTGATATTGTTACACATAATGGTGTTCCATATTCATGGGGCGTGTGAAAAAGAGGTAACTACAGTTGTATATCGTTTTTACATTAATCATAAATAGTATAATTCAACTGATAAAAATAACACTATAAAAAAGGAAGTTGTAATATTATCATGCAATGCTATATCATCTAAGTTTAAAGACAATAAAACCACACCATTATCCATAAAGAGTAAAATACTTATCCTGTCGTTTTAACGTAAATAACTTAAGTGCATATTTTTAAAAAAAAACCGGCTGTGTCTGAAATATGGTTTAAACAAAATGTTGGGCAAGGAAATCGTATATATAATACTGAAAGGTTAAGTAATGCATATATAACTTTATTTTTTTCAGTGGAAAAGATATCGAAAGTAAAAGTACGATAGGTTATTCTGTGTAAGATATGGCTACTGCACACGAAAAACCCCACCAAATGCAAACAGCTATCACCTGCGACACATGTGAAAACACTGCGAAACATTTGTGTAGAAATTGTCATGATCGACTTTGTGATAGATGTAAAAATATACACTCGAAAAGTAAGGCCAGTTTTGACCACGAGATAGTATTGTTAACATTTGAATCACTCTTTTTGTCCCTTGAATGTCCAACTTCATACGTCTGCAAGTGGCATCCCGAATTCCGTGCAAGCATTGGATGTCAGAAATGCGAGGTACCCGTATGTGATCAGTGTCTTATTCAGGGGGAGCACAACGGCCATAATTTCATTGCAATTGCCGAACTTTTCCAATTAAAAAATGAAAAGTTTGAACAAAATCTATCAACCGTTTCCTCTGAACTTCCAAAATATGAGCTTGCGCTGGAGATTGTTAGAAGATGTCAGATGAAAGTGTCCAAAAACAAGGACATTGTGAAGAAGGGAATTGAAGATAACTTTGATAAAGCAATCTCAACTCTTGATGCGACCAGACATCAGCTGTTGAAAAGTGTTGATGAGAAAACTTCAGTAGACATTGACTTACTAAAAGATAAAGAAACGATTTTACAAAGCGATGTCCAAAATATGCGGGATTATATGGTCAACATTCAAAATGAAGATTTGCAAGAGAAAATGGCATTTATTTTTTACACAGCCTGTGCCTTAGATGATAATATGTCACATTTAACTCCATTATCAATCCCCGGAATGTTAAAATATTCCGAAGGTTGCTTTGACAAAGCAATGGTAAAAACCCTCTCAGGTCGAGTATTTAACTGTACCGAAAACATCAAACTACTTAAAAGTGCATCTATGCATGAAGTAAAGTGTCTTAATTTGGGAAAAGGTGAAATCGTTTCACTTTCTTATTGTTCAGATCCAGAAGCTTTCTGGATGTATTTATGTACCGGAAATTCTTTCGTAAAATGTGATGGAACAGGTAATAAACTAAAAACTATTAATGTTAAAATTGGTGATTTACACTACAAACCGTTATGTGTTGTTGACAAGCAGAAAATTTTTCTTGGATATAATTCCAGCAAAATATGCATGTTGGAAGATTCGCAAAAGAAAATGTTTATTGATGTCACTCCTATGTCAGTTGTATCCATTTGTCCAACCAAAGATGATGAAATATTGATCGGATTAGGTAAAGCACCAATGCATTTTGCAGTTGGTCGATTCAGTTTAACGGGTGAATGCAAACAATACATAACACCCATGTTTAACAAGTGGACTCCAAAACCCATTTTTGATAAAGAAAATTACTTAAGACTCTATATAGACGAAAATGTCAATGGTGACATTTGTCTGTCCATGGGAGTAGTACACGTTCTTCGCGCAAACGGAGGCCATAGGTTTACTTACGATGGAAAAGGAACTCCCATCTCTCACCTGTTTCTATCCCGGGGAATATGTACAAATGTATTAGGCATGATCCTTGTGGCTGATGAAAATAACCGTGGGATCCATGTCTTAGACAAGGCCGGTGGTTTCCTGACCATGTTCACCATTCCGGGCCAACCACAGGTCATACCAATAGCTTTGTGCATAGACCACAAACACAACCTCTGCATTGGTTGTGCTGATGGTAAAATAAGAATCCTAAAATATTTAGATTAGTCGTTGTTCGACGTGGAAAATGTCCATCTGAATATATTACTATTATTTAAAGATAATTATTGGTGAATTTTGTGCCGTTTTATGAGTAAGTGTTTACTGATTGTTTTGATTGATTGATTCTCTCGGAGGTTTTTACGATCACATGGCTTTAAACGCAAGAAGTTTTGAGAATTGAATGTTCTTGTAAGTGAGCTTCAGCTGAAATACTAGTATCTTTCGTTTTTCGCTGTCGCTTTTCAAATCTTTTGTGTATTAAGTTTGTTTTCATGATTTATTTTTTTACTTTTGTGTGGCATTGTGTATAATTTAGTTCTTATAAAGAGACGTTTTTCAGAAACACTTAAATGCCACCAGTCTCTTGATTTTTTCACAATTAAACAACAATATATTACCTGGAATAAACTAATATTTCTCATTTCAGTCTCATTTTTATTAATTTAAAAGATATGCTTCACTACGTTTACTGGTGCTCTTTCGTATCCCAAAAGTAAAACAAATCGTTGTTAAAACCAAGAGTAAAACGAATGCAGCAGGCAAGTGAATATGTATAAAAGCCAAAGGTCGAAGTGTATATATGATGCAAAGATAAAAAGGATTAATGTATGTAGGCACAACAAGGAATAGTCTTATAAATTGTTGATGGCGAAATACCTACAATTCTACTTGGAATATATGAACATCAAAATAAAGCTGTTGGTCAAGTTTCGCCTCATTACAAGCACTTAGGATTACAATATCTGGGGAACTGTATAGTGGTATAGTGGACGGACAAAAATAATGTAGACTATATCCGATACATACCTGTCAAAGCACGACACAAATTTTTAATCTCCCTTCTCCAGTAATTTAAACAATAAAAATCTTAATGAACTACCAACTCTATAGTGTCCGACTTTCGTTTAGACATGCGCTTTTTTTTTTTTTTTTTTTTTTTTTTTTTTAGTTGTTGGTTTTTTTTTTTTTGATTTTTGGTTTTTTGGGGGGTTTTTTAAAAATTTTTTTTGTATATAAATATTTTGCAAAATGCGAGCCAAGAAATCTTTGTTGGACTGTTAATATAAAAACTCAGTAACTGAATGTTAAAAAAAAGTATTGAAATATGATATCAAAAAAGCTAATTGGTTGGTTTTCAATGAAACATAGTGAAAAGAAAAAAATTGATATACTTTTTGCACCTGACTGTACATTAAAGGTATTTCTAATAAAAGTTAATTAGATTTTAGATTTGAAATGCATCAGCTGCTATGAAAATATAAGTTAGATAAACGTGCATAATAGTTCGTATATAAACAATCAAAACGCATTCACGAAGCAAAAATGTTTACCCTACCGACCCTTGTCTTTGTATCAGATAACCATCTTCTTAACTTAATCTCCCGGGAAATTAAATAATTGCTAGTCAATAGATGTTTTAAGTTATCGCAAATCTCACTTGAAAGTATACACTACGGCCGATATAGCATTGAGTGACAACACGTGTATTACAATTGCGATTCATAACGAAGACGCTGATTGGCGCATTTTCATAAAACCGCCTATTTATTAAACACATGTTTACTTTAGAAATAAACAGCAATTTAAACGAACACATATGTCCGATGAATGTTAATGTAACGTGTTTTAATGAACCTATACAATAGCGAAAACTGTTCCGAGTGAACTTTTACATGACTTCACACTAATAATCGCACGTGCTTATCGTTTGACGGTTGCATTGTTGTAAACATAAAAACACCGTAATATTAATAATTCTGAACGATTTGCCATTCTCAAACGTAAATATAAGAAATAAACAGCAGTTTAAAACGTTGACCGGGATATGAACTTCCATTCCTTCGTATTGAGTCGAGATACGTAAACAAATGAATAGATTTGAACGAGTGACGTCACAGTGATCTCGCGCTAGATTTTTCCGTGATAAATTTAGATGTGGACCAAATATCTGTAATGCCTGTACTAAAGCTTTTTCAGTATTAACTGCGATACCTGGTGAAAAAAAATAAAAGTCAGATAACAAAGTACAAAAATATTACTGTATTTACACTTTAAACTTTTGACAAAATTAAACGAAATCAAACGCAAATTACATTTTACAGACTGCAAAAGTAAAGAACGGGTTTTTTTTGGAGGGGGGGGGGGGGAGCAAGTCTATGTATCTTGTAAGAATTTTTAAAACTTAGAAATATTGTATACTTATATAGTCTCTCTCTCTCTCTCTCTCTCTCTCTCTCTCTCTCTCTCTCTCAAATTCATAACTGTCACTTAGTTGACAATGATGCAAGGTATGTGTAATTCTGCGCTGGTCACAACGGTAGCACCGTAAAACATATTATTTATGTTTATGTTATGTTGGTGCTACTTTGCCCAAATGTGTTCCGAAAATAACATTTCCAGAATAACTTCGATATGAAAGAGAACTTATCGCTGCAGCTCTTCAATCTCTCTGTATAAGTCTATCTGGTAAAAATACGCATTTTTTGCTATTGCAAATCAACGCATCAAGGAACTGAATTACCCTTGACATCCACTATTTTGTCACGTTATCCCCCTCAGCAACAAAAACAGATGTTAAAAGAACGTTTGTTTCCTCTCATCTCTTGGAAGTACTCGAAATGGGCTGGTAATATAATCGGTATGTTGCTTAAATTTGACGACTCAGAACTGTTGTTTATGTTGGAATATCAAGAGGTTTTAGAGGCAATGGCAAAAAAAACCGTTGCTCAGTTGGAACTTTTGCAGTCTAATACAACCGGTTACCAAAGGTATTACATCTAAGCAAGCTGTAACCTTTCGCAGAATATGGTCAACGAAATGAGACTTAACGGTAACGGTAGTTGTCTCTTTGTGTTAACATGAATATCATTTAGATAACTTTATGAAAGAAAAACTGGTTAGGCATTTTTTCTTTTGCTTTTTCCATATTCTTTGCCCAATATTTTGCATAAAAATGTTTTTGTTGGTAGGCATTTTTTTTCTCTGACACTGTGAATTCTAAGTCATTGTTCAACTAATATTTCATTATCATCAAAGTCGCGTAAATCCGCAGTTGATCAATATTTTTTAATAATAATTTTGAACTTACTGGGTGGTCATATAAATATTGTATACATATTGTAGGTTAAATTACAATACGACAGATATACTAAAATGTGTGTTATTCGAAGTTTCATATTCACCTCATATTGTTTTGTTTCAAGTAACTGTTTCCACTGTACTCAAGTATGAAGTGTTGAACAATGCACATGCTCGCAATAAACAAATTTTGTATGACAGTAGGGTTATGTTGTTTGTAATATTATTTCCTTACTTTATTTTATTATGTAATTTAAGTAAACAAATTAAAATTGAGATATCTAAGTAATTTGATCAATTACTTTCCCTGAAAAAATTGATTTAAATGTAAATTGTAATTCTGGTGGGTCAGACTGAAAGTCTTTTTTTACTTCAATCACGTACTTCTGAAAGAGAATAACATGCAACACGCACAGATATCTGTCTGTTTAATTCATTCAGTTGTTAATGTGAAGTGGATTTCTAATTCTGCCAAAAACGACCGAAAGACCTGCTTATATAAAATGTGACTTTCACAACTGAAATTGACAAATCCAACACCATTTTGAAACAGAGAAATATTATGCGCACACTCTGTAATTGAATGTTGACTTACGTCATTTAAATAACCTTCGAGTGTTAAATTGTCCTTTGCCCTGCCCTCTCCACTGATTAGGAGGAAAGAAATTAAAGGTAAAACAGGTGTTGCAGTTTCAACTGATTGTGGATTAGTCAGGGCTTCTCCTACTTCCCACACATACTTTGAAAAACGATGCCACATGTCATAGCAAACAAATGAATCGATTTAAAACAAAATAAATGAAACTACCTTACAATTTTTCAACAAAAATAATGGATTTATTTGATTGATACATGTATTGATATTAGCGAGCTCTAAGAACCAGTGCGCGGGAAAAAAAGAGCTAAATTAATCTACAGATTGATCAAGAATTTTTTTTTTTTGGCAGCATCCAAAAATTCCTTCGAGCTTCCGTAGTGCCAAAAAATGGCATTTAAGAATTACAGCCATATCATTTTGTAATGAATAAGATTTAAAATAGAAACAATCAAAAGATCTATGTAGAAGTTTTATATGGTCAAACCTGCAATGGGTAATTACACATGTACACCACAAAAAAAGAGGTCACATACCAGCAACGCGTATATTTAGCTTACAAAAACAGGACAAATTAAAAAAAATTATGTAATAGATAAAATTGAAACTTAGAAAACAGA
The DNA here is from genome assembly GCA_016163765.1 of Magallana hongkongensis. Lineage (NCBI taxonomy): Eukaryota > Metazoa > Mollusca > Bivalvia > Ostreida > Ostreidae > Magallana > Magallana hongkongensis. The sequence goes on from WFKH01011925.1 coordinate 65,168,836, forward strand.
CACAAAAACACAAAAGAAACAAAAGAGAAAACCGACAAGCAATTTATCGTTTACAGACTTCACTGATGAAATTCTCCCCAAGCGTAAAGGCCTATTATGGTTGGGAAAAGTCTATGAGATGTAGTTGACAATGGTTCGAGATATATGTAATTCCTGCTGCGCCCCCGACCCCCAAACGGTCTCGCCGTAAAACATATTAATGAATATTATCCAAGGAATAAATATTAAATTTTTGTCAATAAAAAAGAGGAAGTTTTGTTGTGTATTTTTTCTAAATTATATGTCCCATTTTCATTATTTCAGCTTACCGAGATGAAGTCGGTGAGCTTAAATATGCTATTATAATGCTCATCTGTGTTTAGACAAATTTCAATTCAAAATATTTTGTATAGTTTTATATCGCTGTCTTTATTTATTAGATGTCTTCGCCGTATACAACACCTAACGCGGGGGAGTCGCCAAAAAGCATGGGGGAGTCGCCTTCAACGCAAGGGGAAGTTTATTTTCTCTGCTTCGGAGGCGGGAAAAATTTAGGTCAAAATAGGGATGTGGATATTTTAGGATTTGTTTCGAGTACGTTGGACCGGTTTTTGGGTGGTATAAAGTGAACTTTCTTATCGACGTAACACAAATTTTAAAACAAACACTTTTTGGTAATGTTGACAAACATCTATTTTACTGAAATTTTTATTGTAACATCCTGATAACCCCCTTAAAAACGTAGACTAGATATTATATACCTATTTATTGGCTATGAGGAAGATAGCAAGTTTATTGTCCCCCAAGACAGCAACTATTTCACGAGGAAAAGCCGAGGGAAATAGTTGCTGTCGAGGGGGACAATAAACTTGCTATCGTTTGAATAGTCAGTAAATAGGTATTTTATTATACCGAAGAAAAATTTGTGTCGGCGTTGCAGAATTTCTTGATGATAAACAAATTAGAGTTATTGCACTTTGAATTTAATGCAGCGATTGGATTAGGTCAGAGGTGTTCCGAGTTTAAAAAGGAGGGAAATCAAATGCCGCCGGTAAATAGTATAGTACAATTATTTAATGCTCAGCCCCCGAGCCACGGACGTTGAACTTTACACAACTCAAATCTGAGCCATTTTGAATGCTGAGTGAAACGCTTGAGACAGGTGCTTAGCAATCTCAGATATTTTGAGAAAAACTCAAGACTTTTCTCAACTTGAGTTAGACTCTATTTTCGTGGCACACTTTCTTGAGTCAAACTCAAGAGATTTGAGAAAATTCTCAGATTTGAGTAGAAAAAGACCGTTGAGTTCAACTCAAGACGTTCGTGGCCCCGGGGCTAGAATATTTTTCCCTCGGTGCAGGGAACAGCTCAGTGTGTTCTAATGCCCGAGGCCAACGGCCCTGCACCGAGGGAAAAAATTCTGGTCTATTGACTGTTCAGGCATTAAATAATTGTTTTATTACCTAATTCCTTTTTCAGTTTTTAGGATTTACAATTTGTAAATTACAGAAGGTTTTCGTGCCATTATGCAATAAACTAAGATTGTTTTGATCTTTCACATGCGCCATAGCTGGTACATACATTAACTCATCTCATTAAAGACTTATTAGTTTACACGTAGAAGGGAGAGTCTCCAAACCATTAGTTTATAGTCATTTACCTTATACGAGGCTTAAAGCTGTCGATACTCAATATTGATAATACCTAATTTGGTATCACTAGTATTAAAAACAGCGTCTATGTAAAGGAAACAAGCGGTTTTATTAATGTTCACTTATAATGTTACGTTAAGGAGTCTCGGGGGAGAATGTTTTAAACATACGATTTTCTTTAATTTTTTTCCAGTGGAATGCCAACTTATGAGTAAACTATGTGCAAAATATAAAGTAAATTGACCGGATAGTTCTTCTGTTTATTGCGCTCAAAGTTTGGTCTTATTTCCGAAGTATCCCCGACATTTTATGTAGGATTATATAGGGAAAAAAGGTGCTATCATTTTCAAGTTAATATTTAAAAATTACAAACATACGATTTTCTTTTAATTTTCAGCAATGGAAGGTTTACGTATAAGTAAACTTTTTACCTTGCAACGAAATTGACCGGATGGTTTTTATGCTATCCGCCCTCATAGTTTGGTCCTATAACGTGTATTGGTAGACATTTTACATATAAAATTGTATATAAAGTGTAATGGTGGATGATTTATCGTTATATCTATTATGATAATTATATCTTGTGTTGTTGTATTGTTGTGACTGTATTCATTATTATATTGCATGTATTTTTATATTGTTATTATTACTTAAAACGTCGGGTTTGTTGCCGACTTCGCGCGTGTGTCAGGCCGTTCTTAGCAACGTCTGAACGTCTGTTGACGGCCTGACCACCGTTACGTCGGAACGACAGTACTCAGCGGACGACTGAAAAGCACAGTTGCTTTTATTTACTCTCTACAC
>WFKH01011925.1:65171370-65192864 GCA_016163765.1 Magallana hongkongensis
CCCTTCGTCGGCACGGCCGACCACTGCGCGACATCGAAAAACACACTTTTTTTTTTTTCCCCCCCCCCCTAAATTTTTTTAAAAAATCCCCCCAACCCCCCCCCCCCCCCCCCCCCCGGCCGACACCAATATCCCCCCTCTATTACAATGATAAATCATCGTCAACGGTCTTTAGAAGCTAAGGTTTTCATCTATATGTAATTATAGCAGAATTTTTCTTTAATATTAAAAATAGACAATACATAGTGCATATAATACAATGTTAATAAAATATCAACACTTGTATTAAAGTAATATTTTTAAAGCATGCGCGAGAATTTACATTGTCTTCATTTTTTCTTGTTTGTAATTTACGAATACCTTGGATGTTCATTAAAAAGTAAGAATTCTATGAAAAAAACATAAGTATGCTTATGAATATTCACGGCTGTAAATAATTAGTATGTTTGATTGGTTTTCATGGACTCTCAATTGCATTTGTTAAATCGGGCAGGATATTGCTGCTTTGCTTGTCTAGACAAAGTTTCAATCGTTTGTGTATATCTAATTAAAGTCTATCGATTGTTTGTTCATCTTGAGAAAATCCCTGGAACTAACACAGAATACACAATATAATGAATATATACACAACAGGTGTGTCTTAATTGTACCCAGGTGCACGTCAGGGTTCCTAAATGCGATGAAAGTCTTAGTGTACACGAATACCATAAGATAAGTCCATTGATTAAAAATATTACTTAATTCAATACTAACGTGCAAAATCGACTGAACTCATTTTGGAGCGCTCATGAAAATGAATAAAATTAAACAAGAAAGCGAGATGTAAACTTAATCCAAAAAGTCAGATTATAACTTTGAGGCAACGTATAAAAGGCTGATTTTAGAGCAAACTGTTGTAAACCTATTTTGGGGCGCTCGTGAAAATGATTCAAATTTACGTGAAAGTGGTATTCAAATGTAGGTTTTACAAATCGTATGCGCCCAATTCGACTTAGAAAAATGACAAAAGCCGTGACCAAAACTTCTCCCGTCTCCGAAGCGGAGAAAATCAGCTCCTCATACGTTGAAGGCGATTCCCTCATACTTTTTGGCGACTCTCCCGCGTTAAACAGTTAAAGGTTGTGTGCGGTATTCTTTACATTATTTACATCGGGATCGAGATTTGTGAAGTTATGTTGTTTTTGAAAATCTATTGTTATGATTTTATTCACCCAAAATAAAATTATTCAATATGTAAAAATATTAAAATGGCTTTTATTACCTTTGCTTCTTTAAATTTTATAAAACTCCAAAAATACTTTTGACTTTCTCTACCGTCGGACTGTCGAATAAAAAAAAGATGTTTTGACTGCATACATTGTCCATTTAAAAATCCATAGTGGAATGCTGTGAAAATAACGGGAATTTAAGTATTTGTGTTTAATTCAGCCAAATCCATTGCTACATTTTCAAATCATGGAGAGAAACAAGTCAGTAGACATGTTAGATATATATTATACGATTCTCCCCATTTATCGTTATATTGCCAGGTTGAACACAAAAAATTGTGTTAACAATTTAGCTTAAAAATTACTCCTAAGACAAGCTTTTACCAAACATTAAAGACTAGTCGAATACAGATCAGAGAACATTCTACATGTTCTAGAACTGCAGACATTTTTACAATTCCACTTATTGTCAACAAGCTAAAAAAAATGCCTGCACCAGAGTTACTGCTTACACCTTTGGTATTTCAACACGTGCTATATGATGTGCGTAAGCTATATTTGAATTTTGCCTGATAAGTACTTATTGTAAAATTAATTAAAAACCTACTTTCATTTTCGATCAACCAGCTCGAAATAGCAAAAATGAGATAGTGGTGGCAATCTGATTAAAATCAGACCCTCGATCCACTCTTTATTTTTCAATTGTCGCTACACAAGGATCTGAGGAAACCCCGCTTGAGGTAACCTCCGGGTGAACTTTGATTTAAGAATATTCATAAATTATTTAAGCCAATCAGAGCAATTGTTAGAAATGGTATTTTCGGGTTATAAACAAAAATGGAGTCGTATAACGAAGCGTTGGCACATGTTCTCGAAACTTTCGGTATCCGCAAGCTAGAGACGGAGCATTAGTTGATATTTAGACGCCCTCAAGGAATCCAAAGATTGTATTGGCATAACTTCCAAAACACGTAACTGAGGAATGAAACCGACGATTTCATTGGTTTAAACAAAGTTCACCAGGAGGTGACCTCATGCGGGGTTTCTTCAGATTCTCGTGTAGCGACAATAAAATAAATAGGAGCGGATCGAGAATCTGATTTTAATCAGATTGAGTATTGTGGACACGCTTTGGCGAATCTAAGTCAATGTTAGTTAGCATTAAATCATATCCTTGCAATGAAATAATATTGAATGATTAAGTTAACAGTGAATATATTCATTAGGAACTTATACTTGGATTATACATAGAAGTTAAGATTTGACAAATGCTGAATAAATGAAATAAGGTAATTCGTTTCTTGAATGCGCGATTTTAGCTTTGATATATAGTAGCGAAGTGTGACCTCTGGTGAGAGAATGGGATAGAACTTTCCAGAATGGGGTAATCAAGAATATGGTTTGACTAATTAACGTCATGGCGAAAAGTGTAGGACGGGTTCATCATGTATCGCGGGCAGATATTCATACCTTGGATGGGACATTATTGGTTAATCGAAAAAATTAATAAATAAAATGGAACAATTTGATTCAATTTATTTTCCACAACGGGGTGCCCAGGACGCGGTTTGACTAATTTACACCGCATGGCGGAAAGTGTATGTATGGCATATTAACTATCAGGCAGATATCGGGCAGATACTTTGGATATGACAACTTTGGTTTAAAAAATGTAAAATTAATATGCATACACTAGCGTTTTTTAATTTTATACATTTTTATACCACAACAGATTGGTAGTAAACCTTATACATTAATTTGTAAACAAGGACCAGATTGTGTTCTAAGTCTTCATGAATAAATGATGTATGAGATAAATTTCGGGGGGGGGGGGGTGCCCACCCTCCCCAATTGTTTTTGTGTTTTTTTTCCAAATCAGTCTTTTATCTAAATTTCTCATTTTGGACAGTGATAAAAATTGAAGTGAAATTTGACCTAAGGAACAAAATCAATTATAAAGAAAAGGTTAAGAAAACAATAAATAAAAAATGCAGACACTGTATATACGGAAATGAAAACAAAAAGAATTCTATTATAAGTAAGGTATTCTTGCATCATATTCAACTTGAGGCTGACAAGCTTGAGGGGTCCTTTTAAAGAATAAATCTTATTTCATAGTAATAAAAGAATAAAAGAATAACTTCCTAACCCTAAGTTTTATGTAAATAAGTAAAATTTTGTAAAGTCTTAATATTATATACTATAAAATCATCAAGGTTGTGCACAACTGTCTTCCATTTTGAATCTCAACTGGGACCATTTCTAACTTACTTCAGGGGTTCTTGTGTTAGGGTTGGGCTGTTCATCAACATTGGGTACTATAATTTATTGAATTAAAATATTCACAAACCATAACTAAGCATATGCCCTCAGCATTCTTGCATTATTTGCAATTTCTTCGATACTCTGTTGATCTCGGCCAGGCGGAAGTCCTTGGTTTTAGACAACTGCAGACCATGTTCTGACATCCTTGACTCCAGTTTGTCACTTTGACTATCAACATGTTGATACAGTCAATTAAATTTTCAGCCCCAGTTGTAGGTCAAAATATACTTGGTTTATATCAGGATAATACTTTGTTTACTCCTAATAAAACACTTGATTGAAATTTTTAAAATTCTAATTAAAGTCTTGGAGATTGGACTTCATTGAAGATGGAATACATTATGTTTCATTATGTTTTTATTCTTTAATATCAATTTTTTTCTCTTTTTTTATAGAGAACTTTCAACAATATGGCCGGTTTCACTTGCAGTTGGAAAGTTATTCTGATCTGGTGGATTACTGTTATTCCTTTTGTTGCCTCACCATCCCTTCATGGGGAACATTTACTGAAGAACAATATAACCTTCATTCCAAGGAATGAAAGGGAATTTATGGACCAAACGAAAGACCTGAAATGTCCACATTCGGAAGGTCGTAAACTCCATCTCACATATTTGATAAGCCCCTACTTAAATGAAACCAGCATAGGCTGTTTTTATGAAATGGATGTGACCGTTAAGAAGTGTTTGGAGTACAATTTTATGAGAGATGGTACAGTTATAATGCAACCAAGCAACTATGCTCCATGTGGTGATTTTAATCTGACACCATGTAATGACTATTCTTCCACCAAGAGCTATGAATTGTTTCAATGCTTTGAAAAATATGGGGGAATTCTCTCTCCAAAGGAAAAACAGATGAGAATTGAGCACTTGGAAAGACAAAGCAATCAAACTAAAATCATTAAGGAAACAGATTACTTGACAAATGAAACAAATGGAATTGTTTGTCAACAAGAACATGCTGATTTACATTCTTATAATGATATAGTTGTTTACATTGGAATTCCTTTTGTAAGTTTCTGTTTCCTGTTAATACTTTTGATATTTATAATTCCTTCCTGCACCCAAATGTATCGAAATAAAGTAAATTGTAGAGACTTTTGGAAGTTTTGCTTCAGAACACTTAAATCATTGGTTTCAAGTTGGACTACTGATGTGATTCAAGACTCTTTATCTGGACAAGTTTCCAACACTGATGAACAAGGCACGCAAACTTATCTTTCCAACACGGATGTTTGCAGCAATCAACATGAACAAGGCCCACAGACTTACCAGAGCACTGATACACTGATAACTGACATAGGGTCGATGAGAGATGTCGTACAAACTGTCGAGATTGAGGGCAACAATTATAATGAAGATTATCCTTTAGTAAATGGTACAGTAAATTGAACCATACTCGCAATGCCAGACGTGTGTGAACTTTACGTACATGAAATCTCCTTTAAACAGTCTTTCAATCTTTTAAAGAAGCTGTGTTACAAATCGTGTTACTGTCTTTCTATTTTTCAATAGATTTTTACATATTTATTGTAATTGCATTTATAGTGTCCCTTTATAGTTTTAAGAGATTGATCTGTAGTGTCCAATCATATTCTGACTTCACCACAGGTGACTAAACTAAAGAGTTACTTCACCAATTTCTGTAAAGAAAATATACAGAATTTTGTCTGGGATATTTCCCACCTCCGTTCCCCTTCGTGTTTATTTAATATTTGTGTGTCACAGAGTGACAAACACATGTTTTTATTTTATTCATATGTCTTTCGTTTAGTTAGCAGTAATAGTATTATAGTATAATTTCATTCACTCATTCATTGGTACATTAGTGTGTATGTATTGATCTTTGTGGTTGTGTAATGTTTAGATGTCACATGATTGTGATTGTTGGGTTCGAGTTGTTTTCATGTCATGTGATTACCTTGTAACTATTGTTGTTTCCTGGGTTGAGAGCTGTAGAACTGGTATGGGTTGGGTGTGGCTGCTGCTGATGAGTATGCAGATGTGAACGTTTGTATAGATATGTACCTTGCTTGAAGTTTTTCTTTTATTAAACTAATAACATTACTAATCACCAGTACATGTATATTTTCTCCTGTGAATTGCAGTGATTCATTGATTTTTTAATGGAATCTTAGGATACATCTTGTAAGGAATAACTCCATAATTAATTAATACTATGTGAGTGAATTTGTATGAGTGGTTTTTTTTTATCATTTTAGTTCACCTTTACTTACCTTTTCTATATTGTATAATCAATTATCATCTGAAATAAAAAAGAAAAAAACCAAAGAAAAAAAAAGTTTATAAACCTTTATCATGTTCATTGATGGATTTTGTCTTGTATTCATTCCTATGATTGAAGACCTGTCACATGTGTATTCATAATTAATACGAAATCCTTATTTTAAAGTCTTGAAATTTTGTGTATTGTATTATTTTTTTTATCTTTTAATTGTTGTCAAAACATATGATATATTTTGTTTTGTTAATTAAGTGTTTTGAGTATTTTTTTTATCGTTTTATATTTTAGTTGTTGTCAAAACATATGATATATTTTGTTTTGTTAATTAAATGTTTTGAGTCATTTTGTTTGTCATAATTATTCTGCAGACAAGAAATCATCGCTTGCAATAGGGGGAGACCCCGCTGTCATTTTTTATCAGTCTTTGTTCTTAATCAAATTTTGCTGATAATATCTAGGAGATCTTTCCTTAATTTATTTTTGTTAATTCTTTTTGTTACATGCATAAAAAAGATAACAATTCACACTCAATTACATGCCTGTGCTTTGTTTTAATTATTTTCTCGGATCAATCATTAGGATTATATCGATATGTTGATGCATATTTTAGAAATTGATGGATAGAATTTACTGTATCCATAACTTTCAGATTACTACTTTTTTGCCATTGGTGTGTGTAATACCATAACATTTGAACATTTTCAGCTTCTCTGAAACTAACAGGTCAATATTAATTTTACCAAAGAGCCATATCTCATTTTGATACGTATATACTCGGGTACCTTATACACAGTAATGGCGATTTCTTCCGTAGAATTTTAGCTTTTTTTCAGCCAAAGACTTGAAAGAGCTAATACTGTGGCCATTCATATGGTGTGCTGAAACCTTTTAAAATAAATACCATATATCTTTAAAAAAAAAACCTTGGCCAATTTTAGTCAAATTTATCACAACGTATCCTTGACCTGCATGGATTTCATTGACCTGCATGGATTTCATTTGAACTATAAATGGGACATAAACCTCATACAAGGGTAGATAATAAGGGAATTATAAAAATTACAATAGTAAATCTTTTCAGGAACCAGTGGGTAGGTTATCATGAATCTTGCACATAAGTATGAGGCCATGCGCGGATCTAAGGGGGGGGGGGGTGAAAATTTATTAAATTTACATAGTAAAGTTATCGCAAATATGCCCCCCCCCCCCCCCGGGCAAACACAATTATCCTTCGGACTCCCCCCCCCCTCTGGAAAAATTTTCTGGATCCGCGCATGTATGAGGCTATGTTGTATCACCCCTAGAGGAAAGGGTGGTGTCAAAATGTTGCAGTGTCTTGTTTTGTTTCAAACAGGGCAAAATTATTTCTTTGTATATACAATTACAAAGTTTTAACGTGGTATGTGACATCTGTCGATACTAATGTGCATTTTAAAATACATTAAAAATACTTTCACTGGGTTAGAATTTTGAAATTTTACAATATTTAACCAAAAATACGTTTTAAAAATTCTTGGAAATGTAAACATTTTAGAATCCCCAGCGGGATTCGAACTCATGACTTGCAGATCCGTACTGGACCCTCTAACCCACTGCGCTACTCTGTTAAATGACAGTAATTGAAAAGCAACTATTTATAAAATTACATTTGATATTATTGTTTATTTCGGTAAATAATACGTGTCCGATACTACCTTAAAATTTTTCTCCACGTTTAGGTGATACACACCAAATAAGACATTGCAAACAGTATTCAAAAGTAAAAGTTTAATTAATATAACTGTTATGTTTCGGATTTGGATGAAGTAGTTAGTATGTCACATTGTCAAAAGAAAAAAAATAAAATATGTTTTTCCTGCATCAATTTTATCTAATGTGAAGATCAGGATTATATTAAAAAGCTTAAGATACATATAGATACCAGAAAGCGTTCTTGCATCAGTAATTTTTAAAAGTATGTTGCACCATATTTTACTGCGAAGCTATCAACGTGATGATTCTAAGCCAAAACCGGAGGTAATAATCGAAGATTACATATGAAAAATGTAATGTGGGTTTTACCATAGATTTGAATACGATGTTAACATCAATCAATGTTTGTATTTGTGTGGATTCAAATTTAACTTTAAATTTTTTAAGTAATCAAATTCGAGGATCTGAATCTAACACTCAGCAATTCTCAGATCATACAGTAAATAAAACATGAATAATTGCCTTTTGATATCAAATAAGCTATGCGCTATATACAAACTGTCAGTAATCAAAAATAATATTGAAATACATATTAGAAAGATTATTGGGAACAATTGAAAATGTTAACAACAAAAAATAAAGGTCCGGAAGAAAAAAATATAACTAATTGGAACTCTAAACCATTGGTTTAATGCTGATGTGATGTCTTTTAAAAACAAGTAGCAGACATCTTATTCTGAATATTTCACTATATCGTCAACAGGTAATATGACAGGTGTGTTAGACTACGAGGAGGTTCAAGTACAGAATGTAATGCCATGCGACACCTGTGAAAATGCTGCAGAACACCTTTGCAATACATGCTAGAAAAAAAAGTTGTAGCCGATGCAAAAGCGTTCACACAAAAAGCTAATCTTCATTTGAGCAAGGCGTAACTATGCTAACATTTGAGTCCTTGTCATATCAAATGATATACCTTTTGTACAAGTCTGTAAATGTAACCCAGGTTCTCGCACTAACGTATGCAGCAAAGAATGCCAGAATTCAATTTGTGAGAAATAATTAGTCTTTGAGCAGAGTGGCCATAAAGTGATATTGATCTATTATTAAAAAAAATGAAATTTCTGAAATAAGAATTACCGAAACAATATAGTTATTTAGATGAACTTATAGTAGTAAGGGGCATCCCCTAACTACTACTAATAACGGAAGATAAATGAAAAAGAAATGTGAAACTCTAGATCTTGAAAGTCAAATTGTCGTTCATTTTAAGTAGGCTGGATTAAAACTGGAGTTGGAGAAAATAGTGTCTTACAAATTGCTAAATCAAAACAGAAACAGGAATATAGCAGAAGAAATATGTCTCACAATGCAAGACTGAAAAGGTCAATCAATTATTTCAAGTTATGAAAATTAAAATGCGTCCAAAAGGCATAAATTCATTTTAAACACAGACGTCATAACTAGATCATATGATTTCGAGGCGTTTCCGCGTTCTCTATTCTTGCACACGCTGCAATTTAATAAAGAAATAGTCAATAATGAATTTTTTACACAGCTGTCAGGTAGAATTGCTTTACATAAAGCAGGTACTCATCGTATCCGTAGCATACTGTAGTTACATTCCGAGTTGGACAAGAATATGTACAGTCACTTATGTACGATATAAATGATGACGCATTTAGGTGCTTTCAGAGGGGGGGGGGGGGGGGGGGCAATAAAGTCAAAATTTGTCCGTTGTCTGTCGTCGTCGCTGTAGTTGTTGTTTTCGTAAACTTTTCACATTTTCATCTTCTTTTCCAGGACCACTGGGTTAATTTCAACCAAACTTGGCACAAAGCATCCTTGGGTACGTGAAAGCTCTCAAGTTTTTTTTAAATAAAGGGCCAGATCCCCTTAAAAGGGTAACTAATTTAGTATTACTAGTATTCAAAATTTGTTGGTATTTTCCAAAAATCCTCTTCTCAAAAACCAACTGGCCAGAAAAGCCAAGTAACTTGTGTGGAAGCATCCTCAGGTAGTGTAGATTCAAGTCTGCAGAAGTCATGATCCCCGGGGGTAGAGTGGAGCCACAATGGGAGGGGGTCGAATTTTTACATAGAAATATATAAAAAATCTTTTAAAATTTTCTTCCCAAAGACCAACTGGCCAGGAAAGATGTAACTTGTGTAGAAGCATCCCTAGGTATTGTAGATTAAAGTTTGTTTAAAAATGATACCCCGAGGGTAGAATGAGGCCACAGTGGGGAGACGGGTTGGCTTTTACATAGGAAATGAATTTGATTATTCTCTAAAACATAAATGTTATAACATATGGTATTACTCATAAGCAAGCATCTTGACATTTGTTGATATCAGTTGTTATATAAATTATCCCCTCTGAACAATTCTGGGGTCACACATGGGGTTCAGCAAGTTCTTCTTGATCTTCTTGAGAATGCAATGCTCAGTATGTAATATGACTATATGAAATCATCCAGACACAAAAGAGGTTCAATACTTAGCATAAGAATATGTGAATACAATTTTGAAAACCTTTTTATGCAGAATCTATTTTACAACATTGTTTAGATATTTAGTACATGAATCATGATTCCATAAAGCTGAATTTATCATGGCTGTTGTTGCTCATGTGAGCGATGTGGCCCATTAGGCTCTTGTTCTTATTACTGTCGCATAAATACAAATCTCGAATTTCAGCCAAGAGGATTGTATACTGATATATTGAGACATATTCTCGTAGCGGACGCAGGGAATCATTGTCTATACCGGTATGTATCAGATGGCAATAGACTATATAATGGTTCGTCAAACGAAAACAATTACAATTGATTCCAATTGCTCCGTTTGTTTAGGATGTTCGCCCGGATGGAAAAATAAGAATCTTTAAATACATTGAATAAAAGTATAACATCCTGCAAGATAAATGCCGTTGGCATACATAATTGTACAAGGATTAGCGATGTACTTGATTGAATGAAATCCGCTTTTTAACCAAAACCGCTTTTAAAAATACACAATTAACAACTTATTTCCAATTGTAATATATGCTGAACTTACTCCGGGGTATTATTTACAAAGCTTATGAACTTAAACCTTTTTTAAGGTATCCGATCCATAATAGCCTCAGATTCAATGAATCTGGTTGCATAACAGATATGTATGGGCTTAATACTCAGTATACTTGGCCATAATTTTCATGTTTAAGTATCAATATGTAAGAGTGGAATGTGTCCTAATTAATGACCTTTTCCTTTTCTTGAAGAGTTGCCCCCCTTTGCTTTTATTCTATAAAAAATAATTCTAAAACAATTTATACGGTATAAAATTTATTTTCAATAGTTTTTGTTTTCCTAATGATATAATACATCTTTCCACCAAAGCATTTATTGATAGTCCTACTATTTACTTTTTTATTTTAAAAAATGTGCTTGTCCCCATAGACCATAATTCAATCTTCATTAATTAATTACTGCTTAGTTAATAATATTTTTGAAAATTTCTCTCGGTAAATCTTCTTCTACTCTAAAATGCTTTAAATTAATATCAAAGTATTAAATACATGATGGATATTCAAGGTTAGAAAAATTAGGTCCTAATATGGATCGGATACCTTAAGGTCCAAAAAATCTTGCAAAAATAAAAAAAATCGAAAGTTTTGAGAGGACATTAGCCAATATCACAAGTGCATTCGCGCGAAATGTTTTGGGAAATATTGTTCTTGATATCTGTAGTCTTTTTTCCTGAGGATATCTCAAACTGTGGCAAATGCAGATTATCTACGCTTAAGAAAATAACTTAGTTCTACTTTTATTAAATTATAACCTGAATTGTTTAAACATAGCTAACACCATAGTTACAAACAAGTAAACTTGTATAAATACGATTTCTCTTGATAAAAGTTTCCCTTATTCTGTAGCATTGACGTAGCTAAGGATACAATATTTGTAAGCTTTGGGAGGGGACATACCCCTCAGGAAGCTGAACACATTTTTCAATGAAAGCTCACATACCTCACGCTTCCCCATTATATGGCAATGCTTCACAAAATGAATGGCAGGCAAATAATTTGACTTTAAAACGAGCATAACTCAAAAAAATTCATCACATCAAAACTACAAGTGTGCGCATCTATACTTTAACAAAATTCTGAATTTAAAAGTGCCAAAATTCGCTGTATAATAATGGAATCAGAATTTCCTGGTATACTGCACATCACCACATTATGTCCTAAATACCTACAATGGTTTAACGAAATTCCATGTATGCAGCGGTTTAGGATGAGTTGCGCTTACAAACTGTTCATTACTATATTCAATATATGGCCAAAATTTTAAGTTCTAAAGGCCTAAATTTACAGAAAAATTATGGAATCGGATATTCTTGGTAATATGCACAACTACACAATGTGTCCTAAATAAATACAAAGTTTTATAAAATTCAGTGCAGCGGTATAAAATTAGTTAATTGCGCAATTACCATAAAAAAAACCAAAAACTGAACTGACGGACGGGTCAAAAACATTATACACGCGCAACATGTTGCCTTAAATACCTCAGCCATGATATTTTTAATTTTACTTACAGAAAAAGCTATATTAGATGTACATAAAATCGAATATCTGGGAACAAAAAACTCAAAGAAATTAAAAAAGCAAAATAAAACAGGAGATATACCAATAAAAAAACCAAGAAAATATATCAGAAAAACTTTAAATCAAAGTTTTTTTTACGAGGCAACCACGCCTGAATTTACGGTGAAAATGGGACTTTTGACTAGACTTTTTTCTTACTAGGTGCAGTAATTCTCAAGCAATTTTATACTTGGCATTTAATTAATTAATTTCCCCTTTACCCGAACTGTCTTCTGAAAAAAGCAACACTGCTTCTTTTCATTTTGATACCGTATTACGGATTAAAGCGCTGATCAGTCGATTGTAATTTGTGAATTCGTACAATCTAGACCTACGACTCGGTCAATATTTCGGAAAGTGTATTACTTAGCTAGTCCAAAACAAGTGCAATTTTTTGTGCGCCGTAAATTGTATATTTTTACTATGGGAGGCATTTAAGCTCCCAGGTCGTCAATCCGATTTTTTTTCAGACCGGGAGCTACAGACCTGCAGCTATGTATATATTACTACATGTAAAAAAAGTTCAGGGTGCTCCAGAAAAAGTTCCGGCACAAACACAAATTGTCGGGATTTGCAATGGTAATAACAATGTTTTTTAAAATATGAGATTCAGAAAACAATTTGTAAGAACGTGGTAATGTGTACAGTAATGCAATGTAGCTGTTCCGCTGTAAATTAGGTTCAAAATCTGTTAAACAGGATAATACTATATATCTCTAACTGGCCTCTTGAAAAAAGTTATGTGCAACGAAATCTAGCCTGGTTCCCGAGACCTTCCGAAGTGCAAGCATGAAGGCCCTTCGTGCTTGCACTTCGGAAGGCCTCGGGAACCAGGCTAAACGAAATCATTCACAAATCGAGAATCGGAAATCTGCGATGTGAGCGACACTCCAAATTATACTGACTTTGCTGTTCATACACGTAATGTTGTTCCATACATTGTTGACAGGCATAGACACATAATGGCGTGTGACAGAAAAGGTAATAATGCCTTTTTTTTTACATTTAAAGCTGAAGATGACTCGTAAATGACATTGTCCGCCATACTTCTCTTTCATCGCCGCTATCCATACAACCCATATGTAACTCTTAACAATTCAAAGTATTTCGCAGTAGATCGAGGTCTCACCAGTGTTGGCGTACAACTACTCGGTCGCGATGAAGTTATCACATTTTACGCACTGTTTCCAAGCCAGGAGAAAAGTATCATCAAATATACAGGTCAATGCATTAATACCTAACAGAAAATTTAATACGCATAAAGCAAAATCTCAGATCACGATCGAAAGGAACACTACACGTCGGCCACGAGTTTCAGGTGTGCAATCGAGTGTTAAGAAATTGAAGTGTTTATAATTTTGTGTGAAGTTGCCTATTTATGCACGAGTCTTGAAAATTTCAGCTGAAAAAATACTATAGAAGAATAAAACGATTTTAATAACTGTTAACCTGAGTCTTAAATCTTATTTGAAAGATAACAAAATAATACTCTCTGCAGTTATCTTATCTACTCGTTTTAATGAAACAATTGTAAGCGTAAATAACTTTATATATTTAGCAATAAACAATGCTTGTCTATCACGTCTGACCTTATATATCTGAAATGTAAGTCTTGGTAATTTATTATAAAAACCAAAGCTTAAGGAATGCATAAAACTTAATTATTTCAGTGGAAGAGATATCGAAAGTAGAAGTACGATAGCTTATTCTGTGTCAGAAATGGCTACTGCACCCGAACAATCCCATCAAATGCAAACAGCTATCAACTGCGATACTTGTGAAAATATCGCAAGACACTTGTGTAAAAGCTGCCTTGATCGTTTATGCGACGGATGTAAAGATATCCATTCCAAAAGTAAAGGCACTTTTGACCATGTGGTCGTTTTGTTAACATTTGATACGTTGGATTTGTCTCTTGAATGTCCTTCTTCATACGTCTGCAAATGGCATCCAAAATTTCGCGCAAGCATTGGATGTCAGAAGTGCGATGTACCCGTATGTGATCAATGTCGCATTGGGGAGCATAAGGGTCATAATGTCATAGAAATTGCCAAACTTTTTCATTTTAAAAAGGAAAAGTTGGAACAGAAGCTTTCGTTCGTTCGCTCTGAACTTCCTAAATATGAGTCTGAGCTAGAGAATGTAAAAAGATGCCAGATGGAGGTGTCCGAAAATAAGGAAATTGTGAAGAAAGAAATTGATGATTACTTCAAAAGAGTTATCTCAACTCTCGATGCCTCCAGACATCAACTGTTGAAAAGTGTTGATGAGAAAACTTCAGCAGTCCACAGTTTACTACAGGATAAAGAAAATACTTTACAAAACTACGCTCAAAATATGCGGGAATACATGGTAAATATTCAAAATAAAGATTTACGAGAGAAAATTGCATTTATCTTTTATACTTCTTGTGAATTAGATGATTTTATGCCACAATCAATTTCATTATCAATCCCTGGAAAGATAAAGTATTCCGATGGTCGTTTTGACGAAACAATAGCAAAGACATTTTCAGGTCGACTATTCAACTGTACCGAAAACATCAAACTACTTGAAAATGCATCTTTGCAGATAGTACGGACTCTCACATTGAATGAAGGTGGAATTATTTCGCTTGCTTATAGTTCGGATCCAGAAGCTTTCTGGGTATATTCATCTAGCGGAGATTCTTTCTTAAAATATAACGAGAAAGGTAACCAATTGGAAATCTTGAAAGCTAAACTTTCTTGTATACGAAATAAAGCGATATGTGTTGTTGACAGTGCAAAACTTGTCTTATTCAGAAATAATGTCAGTGAAATCTACATGTTTGATGGTTCACAGAGAAAATTGTTTATTGATTTTACACCTATGGGAGCTGCGTGTCTTTGTCCAACCAAAGATGACGAACTATTGATAGTAATAGTAAAATCACAAGAAAATTACATTGCAATTTGTCGATTCCAGTTAACAGGTGAATGCAAACAATACATAACACCCATGTTTGACAAGTGGACTCCAGAAACCTTGTTCAAAAGTAAAAATGACAACAGACTATATATAGATGAAAATCTGAACGGTGATATTTGTCTATCATTTGGAAAAGTAATCGTTCTTCGTGCAAACGGAGAATATAAGTTTGCCTACGAAGGAAAAGAAGCATCCTTGCCTCAGCCATTGCTGTCTCGGGGAATATGTACCGATGTATTAGGTCACATCCTTGTGGTAGATGAATACAACCGTGGGATCCACGTCTTGGACAAGGACGGTGGTTTCCTGACCATGTTAACCATTCCAGGTGAATCACAGGCATGTCCAATTTCCTTGTGCTTAGACCGCAAAAACAACCTCTGTATTGGCTGCAAAGACGGTAAAATAAGAATCCTGAAATATTTGAATTAGTCGTTGTTTGATGTTGAAATATCCGTCAGAACTTTAAACTATTATATAAATATAATTATTGGTGAATTTTGTGCATTGCAATTTGTAAGTGTTTCCTTATTATTTTGATTGATGCTCTCAGTTGTTGTAACAATCACATGGTTTTAAACTCAAGAAATTTTAAAAGAATTGAATTTTCTTGCAAGTGAGTTTCAGCTGACATAGCTTTCGTAATTCATTATCGCTATTTAAATATTGTTTTATTAATTTTATATGTTTTCATGATTTAATTCTTTAATTTTGTATGACATTAAAGTTTCTTTCTATTACAAAGGCAGTGCGTTGTTCAGAAACGCTAAATAGCCACCAGTCTCTTGATTTATATTAGCAATTAAACAACAATGTAGTACTTGTGATAGACAATTATTTCTCATTTCAGTCTCACTTTCATTTATTTAACAAATGCTTTACTGAGTTTATTTGTGCTCTATCGTATCCCAAAAATAAAAAAGAAATCGTTGATAAAACTAAGTGTTAAACGTTTTCCAATGAAGCAGGCAAGCAAATATGTCAAAAATCGATCACTTGAAAACTCATTTTCATGTTGGTTTTTAGATTTGGATTTTTTTCTGATTAAAAAAAGATTGCTGTGTTGTTTTAACATTAGCACAAAAAACAGGTCAAAGTGTATGAGATGCAAAGATAAAAAGGGTTAATGTCTGTAGGCATAACAAAGAAAAGTCTGATAATTGTAGACGGTGAAAGACCTACCATTCTTCTTGAAGTAGATGAACATCCAAATAAAGCGGTTGGCCAAGTTTCGCCTTATTGCGAGCATTCAGGTTTACAATATCTGGAAAACTGTTTAGTGGTATGATGGAAGGACAAACAAATGTACACTATATACGATACATACCAGTCAAAACAAATATTGGAAGGATTGGCAAATTCAACGGAAAATTATTTTGGTATTGCCATTTATAGTCTTGGAGGAGTACGCAAACAGTTTATAACAAAAGTGATGAAAAAAATGGTCTTGTGAACCCCTTTTGTTTGGAAACATTTTTCGGTCCATATATCGCCGAAAACATCAATGGGGGCATTTGTCTATCAGTTGAAACAAATTTTACAAAGGTTTTAAAAGTTATGCGTCCAAACGGAGATCACAGGTTTACCTACGAAGGCAAAAAAATCGTTTTTACCTCAGGGGATATGTACCAATGAGTTACGTGAGATTCTCATTGCAGATGAAAAATCTGTGGGATCCACGACTTGGACAAAGATGGTGGTTTCCTAACCATGCTAACCATTCCATATGAACCACAGGCCATTCCAATTTCTTTCTTTTATAGGCCGCCAAAACAACCTCTGCATTGGCTGTGCAGATGGTAAAATAAGAATCCTGAAATAATGGGATTAGTCGTTGTTTGACATTAATTTAAACTGAATTAAGTGTAATCGTTGATTTATAATACTGTGCATTATTATTTGTAAATGTTGTTATTTTATGTTTTGATTGATTCTTTCAGTGATTTTTACAACCACATGGGTTTTGAACTCAAGAAATTGAAAATTGAATTTATATCACTTATTGCATAAATGCAAATGAGTTTCATCTGACATAGCTTTATTTTTGTTATCGCTTTTTTGTTATTTGTTTCCATGGTTTATTTCTTTTCTTTTTATAGAGTTAAGTTTTGTAATACAGATGTATATACTGAGTTGTTTAGAAAAGCTAAATAGCCACCGATCTCTGGTTCACTACCAACTACACAGTGTATCACTATTACTCTAGTAGTATTGTTAAATAACTTGTTTTTGAAAACGTGTATATTTTTTCTCTTATTTTTTATCATAGATTAGTTTACGACATTTTTGACCGCTGATAAAAATGTTATCGTTATTGAACATTTTATCGTAAGCAAATATGACGGCGCGCTGTTAAAGATACAATTTTACTGCATGCTTTACGAAACGCATTCGTTCTATATCGTACCATTTTTTATACGTGATATGTTTGATCATTTTCAAGATTATTTGTTTTAACAATGCATGACTTCATTCGGTTTTGATTCAAAATACTTTTTTTATTTGCCCTTATGGGTATTGGTTCTCGATGTCAATGTCATTTCAAACATTTAATTAATCTAAAGAACTGTAAATTTTCAATTGAGATTTTCTTTCTTCAATATAACATAATATCAATAACACTACAAGTACTAGAGCATCATCAATCAAATACCATTTAAAGAGAACGAAATTTTACAATGATGTGAAATATGGGTTATATTGACTTAAAATAAAAATTGTAAGGGTTTAGAATGTTGAAACATGGTGTCTTTTTTATTTTAGCTTCAATCATAAAACTTCATAAAAGTAAAATGAGATATATAATCTTCTGAGTTTCTATTATCATTTTGATTTTAATTTATTCGCCTTCATAAAACAAGAAATTTATAAATAACCGTAACTGCCTGTAATTGTACTTCACACTTCTCCATACTTTTAGAACTTTCGATGCAATAACCTACATCGAATGAGATGAGATACGGATCGGCCAAGGTGTGTCAAGTGTAGGACAGTGGGTGAATCCGATGTTGTGCCTGTCGGTCGTTTGTGCAAACATTTTCGGTGACTAGTTAACGGTAATGTAATGAATTAAATCTTAATGTAAAAACAACCTTAAAACCTAAACAAGACATTTTCATACCCAGTGAATTTTTAATTTGTGTGACTTGACGTACCGTTATTTGCATGAATGTGTGTATATAATGGCTACTTCACTCGAAGAACCTCATCAAATGCAGACACACATCAACTGTGACACTTGTGAAAATACAGCAAAATATTTCTGTAAAAGCTGCAGTGACCGATTATGTGACAGATGTAAAAATATCCATTCCAAAAGTAAAGGCACTGTTGACCATGAGGTCATTTTACTAACTCCAGTTAAAAAAGAAAAAGTTAGAACAGAAACTATCCACTGTTCGCTCTGAACTTCCAAAATATGTGTCTGAGTTAGAGATTGTCAGGAGGCGCCAGATAGAGGTGTCAAAAAACAAGGACATCGTGAAGAAGGAAATTGATGATTACTTCAATAGTGCTATCTCAAGTCTCGATGCGTCCAGATATCAACTGTTGAAACGTGTTGATAAAAAAAACTTCAGAAGACATTGACTTACTAAAAGATAAAGAAAAGATTTTACAAAGCTGCGTACAAAATATGCAGGAATACATGGTCAACTTTCAAAATGAAAATTTTCAAGAGAAAATTGTATTTATCTTCTACACCGCTTGTGAAATAGACAATGATATGCCACAATCAATTTCATCATCAATCCCCGGAATAATAAAATATTTGGAGGGTCGCTTTGATAAAGCATTAGTAAAGGCAGTCTCAGGTCGCTTATTTGACTCAGCCGAAAATTCTAAGCTTCTTGAAAAAGCATCTGTGCAGATAATAAGAAGCATTGGTTTTGGAAAGGGGGCAGTTCTATCACTTGTCTTTTGTTTAGATACATAAGCATTCTGGGTGTTTAAATCTGACAGAAATGCTATTGAAGGATATGATGAAAAGGGTAACCAAACAGACACACTAAACGTTAACATTAATCAATTACGAAATAAGCCAATATGTATTGTAAATAGTGATTGTGTGCTTTTCAGAAAAGGATCAAGAACAATTTATATGCTGACTAATTCACAGACAAAATTGTTTATTAATATTTCTCCTATGGCCGTTGCATGTATTTGTAAAACCAAAAGTGGCGAACTATTAATAGGGTTAGTTAAACATCCAAAATATTTTGCAATTGGTCGATTCAGTTTAACGGGTGAAAGCAAACATTACATAACACTTATGTTTGACGATTGGACTCCAGAAACTCTATTTAACAAAGACGCCCACATCAGCCTATACACAGATGAAAATCTCACTGGGGACATTTGTCTGTCCATGGGAGTAGTAAATGTTCTTCGCGCAAACGGATGCCATAGGTTTACTTACGAAGGAAAAGAAGCTCCCATCTCTCACCCATTTCTGTCCCGGGGAATTTGTACCAATGTATTAGGCCACATCCTTGTGGCAGATGAAAACAACCGTGGGATCCACGTCTTGGACAAGGACGGTGGTTTCCTGACCATATTAACCATTCCGGGAGAACCACAGGTCTTTCCAATTTCTTTGTGCAACGACGATCAAAACCATCTCTATATTGGCTGTGCAGATGGTAAAATAAGAATCCTGAAGTATTTGGATTAGTCGTTGTTCGACGTTACATATATATGTTTGAACTTTAGGCTGAACTAAATGTAATTATTGTTTAATTTTGCGCATTTTCATTTGTAAGCGGTTTTGGGATTTGATTTTAATCAACTCTCCTATGCAGTTACTCTGGCAAACCGGAAGTGAAACAGTTTGGATCTAAACACAAATCATCACCGCTGACAAGATCGACTTAGTTCCTGAAAATAATAGATATACTCGATATAATGTATGCTGAAGCATTGTTTTTCAAGAAAACTTATTTATAAATACCTTGAAAATAGTCAGATTTTAAATAGTACAAACATTTTAGACATTTTTTGTCTTTGTTGGTATTCTTACACAAGAGATCAATATAGTCTCGTTCAACCAGACGCTCGGCTGTCTCCGTAAATCTCCGACAAGCAGGGAGCCTCTGTCTTGCTTGTCGGAGATTAACGGTTGAACGAGATTAGAGTTTAATTTTGCTTGGATCCATACAATTTTTAGAAATATTTAGATTACTGGTACATAGTTTGATGGAATTAGTTCTATCTTTAAATATTTCCCAACATGATTCAAATGGTGTTTTCTCGAAATTCTTGTCGGAAAAGTCCAAGAATTCATTTTATAAAAATGTGGGTAATTCAAATACAGATTACAAACTACTTGCCATGCAAAATAACATATTGTTGATTTTAAAATAAATAATAATCGATAAAATCACCTCCCGTCAGTACTTATGTACTTTGATTTTAGTGTTTTGACTGATTCTCTCATCAGAAGTTTTTACGATCATATGAACTAAAAAAATTGAAAATTGAGAATTGAATTTCTTTCAATAGAGTGCATATGAAAAGAGTTTTATCTGACATAGTTTTTTTTTTTAGTGATCGCTTTTCAGATATTATTATTTGTTTTCATAGTTTATTTCTTTACTTTTGTATACCTATGTGTATTGCTAAGTTTTTAAATAAAGATATGTATACACACACACACACACACACACACACACACTGAGTTGTTCAGAAAACCGAAATAGCCATCGGTCTCTGGTTCTTTTAAAATTCAGCAACTATGTAGTAATTGAAACAATAATAAAAAGTATTTCTTTTATCAGTCTCATTTTGCCTTCTGATGCCCTCTAGCTAACACACATCGAAAACATTCCATTTCAGTGTTGATTTCTAGATCTTGGGCTTTTCTGATAAGAAAATGTGTAATTTTTAAAACTAACTCAAAAAAATCTGGTAAATGTTTGCATGTAATGCAAATGAAAGTTTAATGTATGTGAGCATAACAAAGAAAAGTCTGGAAAATTGTAAAAGGTAGAAACTCCTGCAATTCTACATGAAGTTGATAAAATTCAATCTGTAGGACTTCAATAATATGTTTTACGGTGCGACCGTTGGGGCGAGCGCAGCATGTGATCAAACAATGAATTATGATAAATCAATAAAAATAAAATTGACAACGTAAATAAATTTGATTGCAAAATAAAATAAAACATACCTATTTTTCAGTAAATTTCCATTATCCATAGTTTATAAGATTTCATATGTTATAAGATTTGTTATTTATTTATTTATAAGTAGAACAATAGTTTAATCTCAAATACAATGTTGTTGAATAATACAGATTTTAATATAAATGTTCATTGCACTGTATCTCCTCTTTTAAAGTGATTGTAACGTCAGTTCATCCCCTTTTTTGCAGTCGACATTTTTTCTTATTGATTATTTTACGCTGAAAAATATTTGCTTATCATATTAAAGGAACATGGAGTT
>WFKH01011925.1:65220805-65230909 GCA_016163765.1 Magallana hongkongensis
TATATATTCCTATGTAAAAATTCATCCCCCCATTGTGGCCCCACCCTACCCCCGGGGACCATGATTTGAACAAACTTGAATCTACACTACCTGATGATGCTTCCATACAGGTTACAGCTTTTCTGGCCTTATAGTTTTTGAGAAGAAGATTTTTGAAAAATACCTACAAATTTTCAATTATTCTAAATTATCTCCCCTTTAAAGAGGGTGTGGCCCTTCATTTGAACAAACTTGAATCCCCTTCACCCAGTGATGCTTTGTGCCAAGTTTGGTTGAAATCTGCTCAGCTCAGGTGAGCTAAAAAAACCCAAACACGAATAACTTATTGAACGAGTTAACGTAAGAGAGCGAAAGTAAAATAAACAACTTCCGGTGACGCATCTCGGAAAATCGATGATACAATAATTTGCGAACAAATTTTGAACAATGGAATCGAAATATGACAAAGTTGCTTATCCTGAAAATGCATTTCTACATTCTGACAATGAGCAGGAGGACTTTGGTACCGGTGTTTACCCCGGGGTCTCCATAATATCCAGGAGATACAAACACGAAGATACAATTAAAATCGCTTGTTTCAAAGTAAAACGAAAGTTCAGCAGGGTTGCTTTAATTGGAGGATGTCTAGCTATTCTTCTTTTAGTTATCGCTATCATCATCATCAGTACATCGGTGAGGAATGAAGCAGAGAAAGAAAAAGATCTCTACAGTTCCAACAAAAAGGCTTATGGTGAGATGCATGACGTTACAAACATATCATAGATCATGTTTTTTTTTATCTTTTTAACAACTCACGTTGTTAAATCATTTATATTTTTAAATTTAGATTAATCTTTATGCTATAGATTTGATATTAACATAATTTTATGTCTTAAGTGGGTTATAATATTACTGTTCTAATCACCTGATCACCAGGGTTCTCATTAATATTTAGAGTAGGTGGAGGAAAATAAATAGTAGGGGGCACCAATGAGGGCCAAAGGCCCAAACTGAGGGCCAGAAGCCCGATGGGGGTAAGTCCAAGAGGGGGGTTTCTCCCCTTTCAGCCATAGGGGGGTACGGGGGTCCTCCCTCGGAAAGTTTTTAAATCTACATTGCAGGAGGTGGCATCTTGGACCTCTCTGGGCATATTTTGACCTGTTTTATTTGTTCCCAATATAGCACTTTTTAGGAGGTCATTTTGCAAAAAAAAAGAAGAAAAACTCATCGGCATAGGACAAAGCCTATCAATATGACTTCCTTGATTTTTGTATTCAAATATTTTTTAAACAATTTTTTGTGATATTTTTGTTTGTATATTTTGTTTGATTAAATGTATTGATATTTGTGTGTAGGTGTCTGGAAGACTATAGAGTCTGAGTGTCTGCAGCTCATTAAGTAGATACAATTGTGTTATCTAGTGATGTTCCAATCATCGATTATAATCGAAAATCAGTCGATTGTTACCACATTCTAAGCGCTCGATCATAAAAGGTTTTATTACGATTAATCGGTTGAGGTTTTTTTCCCTTTCAACGAGCGCATATCATAAACAGAATATTCTAGACGCGAACTATCTAAACCCTAAAAAGGCGTGCGGTCTGAAAATGGCTGATATATCAGATGAGCTCCATATCCTTACCCGGGATATAAAGCAGGTTCTCGGGTTTGGATGTATTTTACTTTCAGGAAAATTAATGTTGGACAGCCTACTACAGAAAATCTTTTGAATACAATATTTTTATGGCAAGAAATAATAAGTAAATTAAATTACAAAAGGCCTAGTAACAAGTATCTTGTTTATTTACATTTATTTAGCACTAAACTATAAAGTATAAAAACTTCCGATTATAATCGATAATTAGTTAGTTGCGGGAAACCGATAATCGATTATGAAAATCTCACCGATTCCCATCACTAGTGTTATCACAATAAAAAAAAATGTGCAAGTTTCATTGAAATCCATTTAGAAAGTTATAAGTACCCACTGGTTATTCTTTGTTAGAAAAAAAATATGACACACACTTACAGACTGACTAATGAATCAGACTTTATTTTGTTCTTCAGTTCATCATTAACCCTTTATGTGTGGCATATTGGGTCTGGAATGGCCGAGGTTCCCGTGCGCCAACCCAACAAGTTGGGTTTGAGAAAGAAATCAGATTGTCATTTTTATATCAAATTGAATAAAAACGATCGAGTGTTTTCCTCGTGAATAAATAAAATTAGAGACAATAAATGATTTGTGCAGGGACGTATATACGTCCCTCACTTGTGTTAAAGAATAAAAAAGATCAGCCTTATTTTAAAGAAATATAATATAAAAGACAAATTAAAATTCGTCATCCAAATTTGGAAACAGAGAGATTCCGTGCCATTATTAATCATTAAAACAATCAGTCCATCAATTCGTTTTTATTTTACTTGGCTTCCCATGCCTCGTACAAAACCGGAAAAGAAAAAGGCTTAGTAAAACTTGAACCAGTCCGATTGTGATTCCGGAATCATCATCACGTTTGGAAGAAGGGCTCACAATCTAATCAGAAAAGCATCAAACGACAGCGATTTTATTTTATGTTTACGATTTTACATTCACAACGTTTAATAAAACAAACGAGATAACCAAAGACCTTTACTGCATTACTGATTTTTCTTTACATGATCATATCAATTTTTGAAAGTCAAGTAACCGGCGCCATTGTATAAATAGACGGCGAAATCGCCGGTCGCGGCACTTAATGAGAACCCTGGATCACTAATTAAAAGTGTATAAATGCAACAACTGATTTACAAAGTTCCATTTTTTGTGTCACATGAACATACATGTTAACCTCCAGTGATGAAAAAGAGGTAGATTACGAACCCAAAAGAGGTAGCATTGCCAGGTCCAGCACAATCTCCTGATTTAGTTATATAGCTTAAAAAACTATATAGCTTAATAAAGCTATTCAGAATAGCTTGATTTAGCTATTTTGTCATACATCACAACATTGAGGTGTCCCATACCACCTTAAACTTCTTAAAGTTTTGGGGCAATTGATTCATGACCACACAGTTACTTCTTGAATGAAATATAAAGGAGGTCAGTTATGGTAAACAAGATAATTGATTGGTAATAATTCAGCACAATGTAAAGAAATCATACTTATCTCCGCCTCAGTGCACACAAGGTGGTGGACAGTTACCCAAACAATGGAAATATATTTTTTTACTTAAAAGTGTTCAAAAGCAGCAGTGTTAAATCTAATTTTAATTAGGGTTGCTTTTTGCATGGTCCATGGTATAAATATGAGTGGTAATTAACTGGCGATTTTTTGTATATTTCTAATAATTAACATTTTTGTGAAAAACTTCATATAAATAGCTTTATCAAGCTATTCTAAATAGCTTTATTAAGCTATATAGCTTTTTCAAGCTATATAGCTAAATCAGGAGATTGTGCTGGACCTGATTGCGCGCGGCCTGTGACCATGAATAACTTTATTCTGGCCTAAAAGTTAGATGAGCTTTAACTTTAAATCTCAGTCTCACTTTTTGACTCAACACATTCTTTTAAGATCAAATGCAATAGTAATTTGTAATCGAATGTGTTGTGTGTTTTCTATCCTCTCGCCAAGGCTAAAAATGGGGATAGAAAACACACAACTCATTGGATAAAAATCATAAACCATCGCAAATCATGAGAGATCCTATATTTTTGAGATATTAATGGTCATGAACGCTAAATGAAACAACTTTGTTTACATAATTATTTAAAACGTATGCATATGGGCTTGACATTAACACTGGTATGTTCACAATGTCATATTCTTGCCAGATATCCATGGTCATTTAGGAAGATTTGATCAGTTTATAATTACACTTTAGATAACATGCCTAAATGCTAACTGCAAAATTATGCAAGAATCACACCATTAGTGCAGATTTCTGGATGTACAGTGCTGGAGTGGGGGATATTGTAGTGAAACCAGGTCTAATTAATGGAGTCTGACTCGTGGGTATGAATTCATTTCCAGAGTGAGATTATGTCATGGATTGGGTGACCATGTCGTTCATTGTCTACAGCATTTCTAATCTTAGATGCAGATGACATTCAGATTATGCCCCAGAAGAATTGATTTTCCTTATAATAACCTGCAAGTTTGTGTTTCCCGTGAGAAAACTATTTGCATTGGTTGACTACTTGCAGATTTTCCACTAAATGTGTAAAGATCAGGGGTTTCACCGACTATAAATGAGCAGGTTAGGATCAGTAATGAAAGGAACTAAGACTAGGTAAACATAATTTGGATGCAAAAATACAAGTCAAAGTAAATAGAGATTTTTCTGTGTTGAATTGCATGATCATAGTTTAGTTGCTTGTCACTAATGAGGGGTCTTTTTCTAAAGGTACAATTATGTATGTTTTTGTACACATTTGTTTCTCTTTTTTGGGAGTTGAAAGATGAGGAGAGGGTTTGCATCGATTGTACTAACTTAAATCTAAAGAGTTGATGGATAGCATCACAAGATTATAACAAGGTGACAGCTGTAAACCATATGCAAATGATCAGATACAATCGTGTACCTAGTTTCATACTTTCTAAATATTAAAGGAAACTTAAAGGGACTGAGTTCATTATATAATAGGAAAGACTGCCACCACAGAAATTATCATATGAATATTTTCATAATTTTTTATTCTATTATACTTCCTTACATACTAGTATTTTGAAAAAAAATTCTTTCCTTCTCATCTGACACATATATAATGACATTTTATGTGTGGAAAGAAATCAAGATCTCTCTCTGTCTCTCTAATATTCTGTCTGTCAGTCTGTCTCATTCTCTCTCTCTCTCTCTCTCTCTCTCTCTCTCTCTCTCTCTCTCTCTCTCTCTGCATGGCTATCTCTCCCTCATGTATGTATCGTGCATCACAATATCATATCAGTCCATATAGGCCAAACAATAGTTTTGTG
Source organism: Magallana hongkongensis (assembly GCA_016163765.1). NCBI lineage: Eukaryota > Metazoa > Mollusca > Bivalvia > Ostreida > Ostreidae > Magallana > Magallana hongkongensis. Next base: position 65,225,743 of record WFKH01011925.1, read on the forward strand.
GTTTCCTTCTGTTTCAATTTAATGATACAATTAAACTTATAAACTTGCTCCTTATAGTTTTGTGGACATTTGCTTAGCTCAAAAGCCCTTAATGATTTTGAATCATTGCAACGTACATTATCCCTGTATTCAACTTACTGGATTTACTCTGTAAAATCTAAAATGTTTCATTAGAACTATCAAAGTGTTAGGTTATTTTCAAAGTTAGCTGTAATTAAGGAATTGTTTGCTTCATCATGCAGGTCAAGCCTGGATACAATGCAAAATTATCCTTTAAAAATTTAAAAAAAAAAAAAATGTCCCTTTCAATGTTTTGTAATATTATTTAATATTGCAAAGAAAAGTGCCCTTTCAACAACAAGTCATTTGTTTGCCCTTTTTAAAATCCTGGATTTAACACTGTCTAGCTAAAGGTAATATATGTTCCCCCTGTGATGTTAGAGAGTACAGTGTATTGATTATTAGATAGTGCGGTACTGGCATGTAGCTTTGCTTTGTATAATTTGTCTTACCGTGACTGTATATTTAACAGATTTGTCCTGATTATTATGAGTCACTGAGCCTTTTTAAAGGATAATATGTACATGTAATAGTATACAAGTATAATAGTATGGTTTGTGATACAAATTGTCTGTACAAAAATCTCAAGATGACTGTGTAGTTTGCATTCAAATAGACTAATAATCTAAACATATTAGATGAAGTCATCACCTGGCTTTTTAACTTTGCAAATTAAAGTAAACCACACACACACACAGTGTAATTTAAAATGGTTCTATATCCAAGACAGCTCAGACAGGTTTGTGTCTTATTTCCCATCTTTTATACAAATAAGAGAGTTCAACTTTAAAAAGTTTTCAAGGATTAATTCCTGACAACTGTCCACACAAATCTGATAACCCTCTAAAGTATAACCTGAAACCTTTTCATTCAGACTCCTGGATATGTGATTTCAGAGGACACCGAATCTTGTTTATAACTTGATGGAATTACATGTATATTGTCAAGTTGACACAGCAAATTGCCCATTCAGATCCTGCAGTCTTGTAGCAAAGTTTCATTTCTCAAAACATATTTTTTGAGCAGTGTGTGTTATCTTCCATCAAATTATTCTACTTTTCTCAACAGTTTTGATTGCTTTCTGGCAAATTTCATTATTTAATCAGATGGTGAAACTTTCAAAGTGTCAAGTAAAATTTCTAACCATTGCAAGAGGAAGTGAGTTGAAAAATCAATAATGCAATTGTTTTCCTTTGTTCCGTTTGAACAGGCATCATTGAGAGCCATTCATTCGTTTTATCAGATGTTTTAAGCAGATAAATGATTCTGAATAGAAGCTGTTAAGTCATTAAGAGTGCCACTTCAGGAAAAACAGAGTGTGTATTGAGAGGGCAAAAGATCCACTTCTACACTGATATGTCATTGGTTGTCTAACCTATCAAGCAAGTTTTACCCTAGTGCAGTCTCTCTCACAAGACTCGCATAGGGCTAGCTTGAATACCAAAGACTGTAGTTTAAAGCAATATGAGCTACTAACGTACAATTTTCATGTCTGAATTTTCGTTGTTGATTGATGATTTTGTACTTTACTGTATATGTTAATCAATTTAACAATGAAAAATTTATTTTATGTGGATACATGTTGTATCTAAGCTTGCGTTTGATTTGAAAATGACAAAAAAAAGTTTCATTGGGGGGGGGGGATCAACCTTTGAGAAATTTTTCGCTAATCACAAAAACAGAAGTCCCTGCTGTATTAGAACTCAGGACTTGCGGGTCAGTAGACCGGAGCTGGGTCAGTAGACCGGAGCTGTACCGACTGTTTATGATATAAACAGTTTTCAATGGGTAGAAATTGCCATTTTGTGATGTACTGTCATAAAAAGTAGTAGTTACTGGGTGTCGAGAACCCTTAATTTCCAATGATCATCATCTGGAATCAATTTTCAATCTCTTCTTTTTGTATATGGAATGTATTACCATATAATATGAAGTGTTTTTGTAATTAATGTTGGTTCTTGTTTCTTTGTTACCAGGCCTTTTCTTTCAACCAGAAGTTGACAACAGTCCACTGCTCTCCTTCAGTCCCCAAAACCAGGCCTCCATGAACCCCTACTTGAATAACTTGGACTTCCACATGCATGGTATTTATTTAATTAATTAATTAATTAATGCAAGTACATGTACTAATTTCACCTGTTGAATGAAGAGAGTCCACATTTGTGCTAAAATTTTAGCAACTTCATGTAGCTGCTGTTTCTCCATTGACTTTAAATTTGTTCGTTTTATTCCAGTTACTACAAAATCATGAATTTTTTTCCACATATTCATATCCCTAGCAAATATGAAATAAGCATATAGTTATTTGTACTTTGACCGATGACTCTATAGGTGAATAAAATTAAATCAATGCACAGGCATGTATTCATGCATCAATCTTGCAACTACATGTAGTTCTTCAAACTTCGAAATTCACTCTCAAGATTATAATACAATGTAAGAAATTGAAAAATTGAATCAATGCGAAGGCATGTATTAATGCATCAATCTTGCAACTAGTTCTTCAAACTTCGAAATTCACTCTCAAGTTCATAATACAATGTAAGACGTATTAAAATTATTCTTGGCCTTTTCGATAATTCTACAGTAAAGAAGTCCTCTTTCTATATCAATTACAGTTAAATTTCAAAATCCTCTTTCATAAAACCATCTTATCTATTCAGTATGTCTGACTCTGCTTACAGTGTACAATAGTTACTCCTACGACAAGGACCCTTACATGGAGTGTAAGAACGGAGAGAAAGTCCCAGATGGCAAGGTCTGTGTACAGAAGATGGCCACGTTTGGGGAGGAGTGTACACACCTCGGCCACTATGGATACCTACAAGGCAGGCCATGTGTGCTGCTCACATTGAAACTGGTACGAGTTTGATTCCTCTCTTCTTCTGTGGAAAGTTTTCAGATTGGGTATTTTATCTACAGTAAAACATAGTTATAGCAAACATGCTTATAATGAATTTATGCTTACAGCGAAGTAATTTTCATTCCCTGTGACTTTATTACATGTTGTAAACTTGACGGATATGTAACGAATTACGCTTATAACGAAGCAAAATCGCCTGTCCCTGGCACTTCGTTATAAGCGTGTTTTACTATATATTTGACACAGATTTTCCAATATCTGATTATTCCCCTTTTGCAAGTTGCAATCACGTTCAGTCAGGAGAATTTTCTTTTTTAACATGCAAGAAAATGTGGAAGGCAAGAAAACTCTTTTCGTTGCTAGTCCATAGTGGTTGAATAATGAATGAGTTTGAGTCTCTTGACTTCAAACATTGTGGCTAAAAGGAAGGCAACTCTTGCTAATGTTCATGTGCATCGATTAAAGTAGGGACTTGATTTCTCATTGTATGAAAAATATTCTTACTTCAGTGGTAAATATTACTAGTATATCAACTGCTATATATCATGAAGATTCCAAAATAACACCACCTCCATCATCATGATATTAAGAAAATTACAGATTTAAAGAAGCAGTTTAATAAAAAAAATTATATGTGCACAATTACATTTTCTGGTGCGCATTATTATTATTTTCACTGTGGTTATATTTGCCACATCACATAAAGGAAAGTGAGTCTTGAATCTTATCTAATGTAAGCTTTTAAAAAATCTTATTGTCTTCCAGAGACCAGATGATGTTCCAGAAAACTTTTCTAACAATTCAAAAGTGGGAAAAATGTTAAACGATACATGGTCACCATACCACATTGGGTTGACTTGTGATGGAGAGGTAAGGATTGCAACAAAAGAAATAAAGTTCAGGCCAAAAAAAAAATCTTTAGTTACTCTTGCCATTTTTTTTAGTGTAAAAGGTGCAGTACACAGATATTTTATTATTTACCGTTATTGCAATTTTTATTGTACAATATGTACATTTCAGAAAGGAGAGAAAAAATGTATTCATTTTGAATGATTTTCAGCTATAAACTATAATTTAGTAAAGAAAATTTTCAAATATTTTAAAATTTCAACATTTTCCTCTATCCTTATACAGTGCTCTCTTTTCTTAAGAAGATCAATACAGTCTAAAAACGTCCACAACCATCGAGCCCTCTTAATATGAGGAATGCACAAAATTGGTCATTTACCGTATTTAATTTTTTTCTCTTTTTTCCAGACGGAGGATGACAGGAAGTACATCGGCCCGGACCAGTGGTACTCGCCCGTATATACCGACCACACCGTGATGAAGGAGAAACCCATACAGAACTTCCCCGGGATGGGCTTCAATCTGACCTTCTTCCCGCAGAGAAACCCGGACAAATACATCCCCCCGTCCGTCATGGTCCAGTTCAACACTCTAATGACCAATCACCCCATCAGTATCAAGTGTGTGGCGTGGGTAGCCAATCCGGTGTCCGGAGAGAATCCAGAGGAGTCAGATATTTATACTGCCAGGTTCCGGTTCTTGATAACAAAGTAGATAAGTTTTAATGTATTGTTATGAGGGTGGGTTTTTTTTTTTTATTCAATGGACAAGTGAGGATATTTCGGTGGATGTTATGTCTAGGTTATGTCACAATTTCATGGGTTATTAGCTCAATATTTAGATATTTTAGAGACATTGGATGCTTACAGGGATATTTATTCCAAGGCAATGTTTATTAAAGATTTCATAAAAGTCCCTTTTTTTTAATGAAATTAATATATTTAAGAGGGTAGTTAAGAACTGTGAAATCCAAGCAAAGTAAAAAGATTGAAAATACTGTAGATTCTCATTGATTTACTCTTCAAAAAAATAAACAAATCTGTTGATGCCCAGCCAACAATCCATTTCCACTTATTATCTGAAACTGAAATTTTATTTATTTTAAATTTTGAAATAAATGACACCTTGATTATATGTAGTGTATTTATTTTAAATTCCACACTCGCACGTATGGTGTGTAGGGACACACTTGATGAAGAAATTAACATTGTACTCTGTATATTATAAATGTCATTATTTAATGTTTTATGTGAACACCTGTTTGAATGTTCATCAATGCAAATCCAAAATACTTATGCAGGAGTGATATTTTTGTATTTAATACACATATATGAACATGTCCACTATCTCTGATACACATATATTAACATGTCCACTATCTCTGATACACATATA
>WFKH01011925.1:65239731-65250232 GCA_016163765.1 Magallana hongkongensis
CCCCCCCCCCCCCCCCCCCCCATTGCCTCAATAGAAAGTTGAGTACTGTATATCAAAACATACCTTACATAAAATATTGAAATACAATGTCACGTTAAAATGCAACTTAATAGTTAACTGCATTATATTATATGTTGCAAACAAAGGTTAAAAACTTGTTTACATGTACAGACATACTGTATACAGGGTTATTTTCGCCCCGTGTTATTTTTGCCCTTCTTCACTTGCAAATGGTTTCGCCCCATCTTGAATTCGCCCAGGCAAAGTTGTGTTTAAAGAGAGATAATTTGGAACACTGGAATTCGCCCAGTCTTAAATTCGCCCACTGACAACGAGGGCAAAAGGGGCGAAAATAAAACGGGGGTGAATATTTCCCTGTATACAGTATATGATTGATAAATATAAACTTAATACACTTGATTTACTCTAACAATTGCTTTCACTACCTGTCCAGTGTTAAATATTCTTCAAATACAAACCGCCATTCTCTCTGTGGGAAATCCACCAATCAGATGTCTTCTATTTAACTTTGATGGCCGCTTCAAAAGGACCAGGGACTTGGCTGCTGCTGTGAGAGAAAGGTTTCTGTGCTCTTCACTTTGGATAATGGACAGATTAACAGATGAATAGGGATTCATCTCTGGAGGATCAAATTCTCCCAATCTCATTCTGGTGTAAAATAAGGGTTTAACCCTGTTACGCACGACCGATTCCTCAAGCTTTCCACTCTTTACAGCATCACCTTTAAAAAAAAAATTCAGTGATTCAAGAGATTTAAACATTGTTCTATGGAAGTAAAAATCTACATGAATGTTTTTTTGTTCATTTCCTAATTTATTTTTTTTTCATTTTCATTCTACTGTAGGATTTTTCTTAAATGCCATGAAGCATTTCTCTTTTTGTAAGAAGCAAAGGCATCTTGAGAAAAGGATAAGGAGTACAAATGACAACGTAAACTAAGCTACATGTAAATTGTTCTTCAGATTTTTTGTTAATCATGCAGATAGACACTAGAGAAACTTGACATACATTAGCATTGACTTAAAATACCAATTAACAAAAACTATTGTAAGTTATCTAACTTCCATGAACATTTGATTTCATGGCTGAACTCGACTTATGAAATCAACCTACAGGTAAATTGTTGCTCAGTGAGTAATGATAAAAACATGGTGCATGTAATTGAAATACCAGGTTTCATCGAAAGGATGACTGCACTTAGCGCCGGGTTTTGGGCCCTTTTTCGGTCGCTTCTGTTGCATTTATTTCTTAACCTAATATCACTTTTGTTAAATTTTTTAAAGAGTCTAGTCAATTTCCAACATGAATTAAGATTTTAGACTGTGATACAATAAGCTCATTCTATGTTTTTCTCCCTACAACTTTCGAAAAAAGGAGAATTTTTGCTTATCTGCCCTTGATCAAACATAAGATTGATATTAATATGCATGAGAGGTGGAGATGACATTATCAGAATGGTACTAAAATTAGACAGCATGAAGCATAAAAATTGATGTGATCACTCTTTCACCATAACCCAATCTATTTTATATGGTACAAGTATACTATTTACTATCATATGGTTTCAACAATTAGACCACGCCCATGTAAGTACAGAAGACTTAAAATCAATGCTTGACAACTTAACATGTTCGAAAACATTGTCCTAGTTAGCACATAACATCACTGTGTAGAAATGGACTAGGGTAACGCACTTTACCCTAGTCCAAGATGGCGAAAAGGAAACACGCTTCAAGTTTTTTCGCACAAGTATTCACCTTTTTAATGGTTGCTGCTAAAAACTATTGCGCAGTATATGTTTGGCGGTGTTAGTTTTCAATGTCCACTCGTAAATCTGTCTCAAATTGCTCGTATTTATAGAGATAACGTGTGTCGAAGATTCGCTCCAAACTAGGGTAAAGCTGATGAAGCGATATTTTGTGATTAGGGTAAAGTATTTTTGTGACTAGAGTAAAGTTACTTGTTTAACATTTAAATATATACTTTGTATCTGCTTTAAACAATTTATAAAACTGAAATAGACTTTTTTTCGCTGCTACTATCGTCACGTCATGCACACCAATTGAAGATAGTTTTTGAGGTTTAGACTGGGGCCTCAGGATTTACCGTTATGATCTCGATATATTACGGAGATTGGAATAACTTTTCAAAATGTCGAAATATTTTTATTTAACATAACAAACAGTAAGCAAGAACGTCATTTGTCATTGTATGGCGTTATTTTTATTTTTATTTTGCTACAGCGCATTTGCGATTACAAGAAAAAAACCCTACTTCTATATAGAGTAAAGTTTGCGGTGCATGTGTAACGTATTCAAACGTAATATAGGTTGATCGTCTTAATCATTGATTTAATTCGTAGATTTTGTTGATGTGCATAATTTGAATTTTGGATATTCGAGCGATTTCATGACCCTATTTAATGATTTCATTTTTTTAATTCTAGTTATATCTAGTTTCATCAATGTGCATTCAAAAAATCAAACATGATTTCATATATATATTTTTTAAAACTACAGACCCTAAAATGTACTACTTCACCACACGCTTGCTAAACGGCGGTTCAACCGAAGCGCCACAGTTTTCACGAAACGCTGCACGGTTTGCCCAACGCTAAACGGTTTGCAAACCGCTTTTGAAATTTAATTATTCACAGATTTTATAGGGGTGTCATGTTGCAAGTTTTGAATTTACTAAGTGGTGTATTTGTATGTACACCCACCAAGAATAAAATTCAAAATTTACAACATGACGAGGGATGCTATGCAATCAAATAATTATTAATTTCTTCTTTGATCAAACTAATCGCGTAGAAGAATATTTTCCGTGCATAAAACCAGAAAAAATTCAAAACTACTAGATGATACGTACGCCTAATGAAATAAAAACGAAATTTCCGCAGTGTATCACTGTTTTATTTTTTCCTTTTTTAAAATTCTAAACATTGTATTGGAAAGAACAAAATAAATAATTAGATTTCAGACCCAACATCTGTATACCGGTGTATATTTCCTAGCTTAATTGCTTGGACAAATTAATTGTCACATTGTGATTAAACATCTTGCTATTTTCCATTAAGAGGGTTTATAAGAGTAAATGATTACATGTAAATTTGTCTTTTTTTCTTCTCTCGCATTTCATAGAATATGAACAGGATGTTTTTCACTCTATTTTTTTTTTGGGGGGGGCTGAATTTCCTATCATTCAAAATTGTAATATGAAGCTTAAAATAGATTAATATCTATTGGCCGTTGACATAACAGAGACGGTGACCACCCAATGAAATCAAATACCAAAAGATAAACAGTATGAGTTAGCCGACGTCTGAGGTTTTGTGTGATAACTGTTCACAATCATGGTGTTAAAAAATGCATGCGTTTTACAACATGACAGCATCACTTATAGTTGATTTGGATTGCCTATGAAAGTCATAATTTGTTAGCCGTATAAAACATGTTGACGGATTGCGTATTTGAATATTGTACCGATACGGAAACGATATAGACATTCTCAATCGGCAGCCTCCGTTTCAAATCTGTCTTCTTCTTTTGTTTGTTGAAAAAGAATACAAGTTTGATTAAAAAATTAGGACAGTGTTAAATTGAGTTCAATGAGTTAAATGTTTCTAATGAATTCTCATTAACCTGATGAAACATCATACACGGTTATCGCAAGCTGTCCTTGTTAGGCTTTACGCGCCTGATGTGACCAGCAACTCACTACTTTGCTGTAATGGTAACAAATACTTCTTCGTGCAGATATTTTGCTGAATCGAAAGCTTAATATTTTAAATTTTAACTCTCAAATTACAAGTTCTCAATCGTAAAGTAGTAGACAAAAATCAAATTACAGGGAAACGGGAATATGCGTTATAGTACATGTGCCATGATTGCGAGAAAGGGGGTTAACATCAGTGTTTTACGCAATGGGTTATCGATTTGCTAGAAGAGTGCGTTTCTAATCTACAAAATAGCCCCTTAAGATAGACCCTGTAAAGTATATAAGAAGACATTTATGCTCTCTATAAGAAATTTCTTAAAGCGTTACCCTAATCACGTTTAAAGTTTTAAAAAGCTTTACCCTAGTCATAAATTTGCTTTACCCTAATCATAGTCGAAAATTTTCCTTGCTTTTTCTCTATAATAAGGAAAGATTCTGCAAAAGTTTTACAATTGTTACGGTTATACACTTCAAATCTTGTAAACTTATTTATTTATTTAGTCATACTACCCCGACAAATGCGTAAATTTAGTGTAAAATAATCGAAGTGTACTTCCCCATCGCCATCTTGGACAAGGGTAAAGTGCGTTACCCTAGTCCGTTTCTACACAGTGAACATGCTACCTTACACGTCACGTGATAGAATTTTGTATTCACAAAGTTACCTGAGGTGAGAAATCACGTGGTGAATTATTATAATATTCAACATGCATCAACCCTTGGTTACAATAGGGAAAGCGAAAGTAAGAAGAATCAGTTTTTTCTCATTTAAACCATGAGCGCATGTTTGTCTATTAATCTCCCTTTGACATAACTTTGATAAATGCAAATATACAACTACTGTTAAACGGAAAACAATAGACAATCATACGCTGACTATGTATGAAGTCAATGGGCGCGCTTGATTTAGCTTAACTGGGTGTACACCAGTGTACACCGGTGTAAACATTTTGTATTGTATATCAAGTGCACTTAAATGGTGTAGTGTACATGGTGTAGAGAAGATGAGAATAAATATGGCGGAAAAGGATGCAGTTTTAAAAGAGAATCTGATGTTCAGCGACAATCCGAGGCTTTTTTCTGATATAAATGCAATAAAATAAACACGTTTCAAATTCAATGGCTTTCATACAAAAGACAAATTATATGCAGCTTCTAATCCGTTATATTACTAAAAATCATTTGTCAAGTTTCCAATCATAACATTCCTCTGCCATATTGGTTTCAGTGCTACACCCAACAACACATTCCCTGACTCGGTGTAGAAAAGTGTACACTCGGTGTACACCTCAACGCTACACCACTGCATTTGATTTACAAAAGTGTAAATCAAACCTTTTTGGAAAATCAAGCGCGCCCAGTATAAAAATGGGCATCCTCATTATCGTATGGAGATTCAAGAAATCGCAATGACCACCGCCTATAAAAACAAATTCGTACTTGGTAACAACATACTTTTATTTAACGCAATTACGTAAAGTTGCAGTTTAGATGTTGACCATTTCTGCAATTGAAAGAAAAATTCTTCTTTTAAAAGTTTATTTTCTCGCAAATATCGCATGTCCTTAAGTGCAGTCATCCTTTGCTGAACACCAACTTTTTGGGATTTCAGTATAGAGTCAATCAACAAAATCAAAAGCTCATTGTCATATGATACATGATATTAATGACTTCAGATGACATTGTTATGACCATTGTCCACCAATTTATGTATCCTAAAATCTGTAAATTTTACAAAATTCATGAAAATGGATGAACATTGATGAAACCACAGTGTGCATACTTAAAATACCAATTTGCCTCAGCAATGAAATCCACTTAAATTGATGCCCAATGAACAATTATGAAATCACAGTCTCGAAGTGTATTTGAATTACCAATTTTCATGAACACGGGCTCTGTCAGGTTTGCGGACAGCTCCAGGTTACAGCCAGCGTTGACGGACCCTGCCGCTGCATCCTCCGTGTTGTTGTAGTAGTGGTGGAAGCTGATCTGGTTCTCTATGGCCCCTTCGTCACTGACAACGTAACCGGTGAAGTTCCACTCCCCCCTCAGTATGTCCATCAGTAGGAGCTCATTGCTGCAGGCTGGAACTCCATTTATACTGAAAAAAAAGCAATTGAGATCATGCAACACTTGTATTATTGCTGTCAATATCTCTCTCTCTCTTTCTTCTCTCTCTGTGCACATCCAAACTGAATGGTAACTCTGTACACTCCACTTCTCATTTGAATAGCTGAGTGGATAAATCACCCTTGGGAAGATGGCATGATTATCTGAATGTAGCCTTTTGTTTTATATGCATCTTTAACCTCTCTCAACTTTATGAAAACCTCTGTTATAAGATTTTTTTTCACAGAGAATTCATTAAGGCATAAACATTATCAATATATGTAAGGCATGGGTAACGTGTACTGTTGGAATAGAACAGACCTGTTGTAGCTACACATGAGACTATACGCCCCTGCTTGGACACATTTTTGGAATGCTGGTAGAAAAGTCAGCCTCAAATCTCTCATGGATACCTGGAAGGCAAATAAAGGGAAATTCATATTTACTGGTATAAACTTGATAATCAACACAATCTGATTCAATATCTGACCTTAAGTGCACAGTACCCTAGCAGTTTGTATTCACTGATAATGCAGACTTTACTGCATATACTTCTATGTTAACTTTATGAAACTTTGGAACTGAGCATTTTCTTTTATCTTTTTTGATTATTTATATTCTGTGATATCATCCTTCACTCTTTTTGGATTATGTTAAAGAAAATGCAGATAATCCATAAAAATACCATCTTAGTTTTATTATAGCTTATTATAATAACCCAATTAAGTTTATATAGACAACAACAAGGTTAATTTTAAATAGCCATTTCAATCTACATAGTTTATCCCCTTATGTTTCAAAGATTACAATGAGGGTTTTTTTTATCAAATTATGATCTTATTTTTTTTAATACCTTTGACAAATTCTTTATGCTGAGTATTAAATATGTACCATAACAATAATTTTCAAATGAAAAAAAACCCCACACACATATACACAAACAAACCACTGAGATACCTTGGCATCAAATCCCATTCTGGACTCAGGGATATCCTCTGGACCGCCGTGTGCATCGAAATGTTTACACCCAGCATTAGCCTGTATGTATCTGTCGTGGTCCCCTTGCAGTCCCTGAACAAAATAGCTGGCATAGGTTCCAGACAGGTAGGGGTCTTCCCCGTAGGTTTCCTAGAAGAAGGAGGAACTATAACATACTGGATACATGTACATGTATTTTTATATACTGAGAGTTCTACTTCTAATTGTCTTAGTTTAAATATTTATACCTAAGGATGGCAGTTAGCAAATACTAAAATACTTCTATATTCAGAAAATACAAACTTGTGTATTCTTTCATTATGCATTGCAAAATAATCAACAGATAGATTATATATCTGATTCATACTTTATTAAAAAAAAAAAACAACCAGGATGATTTCCATGCTCTGTAAGTAAGATAACCTAGTTTCACCTGATTTCTGCCCCAGAGTGGGTGTCTCAGGATGTTGACAACAGGACTAAAACAGCTGAGTCCTGTGTGGTCTGTGAAAATCCCTCGCTTCACAAAATCATTGTGCTTGGCTCTTACTTCTGTGGCAGCAGCTTTGGAGACATTGAAGATCAGATCTTTACTGTCAAAGGAGAGGAAACACTGTAATTTTGAAAGTGGACTGGCATGTACAATACCATGCACGTTTTCAATTTTCAATAATTTTACACAACTACATGTATGAGAGCACACATTATATTTTTGTTCATTTTCAAACCTTACATTATCTGAATTCCAAAAACAAAGAATTAGATTTCATGTAATCAATTGCATACATTGTATACCTACCAGTTTTGCTGTCAGAAGAGGTAATTAACATTAAAAAAATCTGCATGATTTTCACCTTTGAAATCACATTTATAACAAATTCAACATTTGCACTCGATCGTGCATCCTAGTATGACACTCTGGCATTCAGTCAACTTATAGGTGAATGTAATGTAACTACATGTAAAATGATGTGGCTGAATAGCATACTTTATATCATGCCTTTCAGTTACCTTTACATGTGTTCCTCTCAATTACTAGCAATTAATTAGACTTGAAAAACTTAATGCCAGAGCTTCATCTAGTGAATGGCAACAGAACACCAACAATAGCATCTCTTTAATTTATACCTCTGTTGCAAACTGTATACCTAAATGCTGCTGCAAGTCCAATCGCTTGGGGAAACGATGTGGCATTCCCTGCTTCCACATCCCCTCTCAAGCACTCTGTGTTCCACTGGTAAGGGCCTATGCCTAGGTTTTCGATAGCAGGTGCAGGCCCCCCATTCACCCCGGCACCTCCACGTGCGAGTTGCTGCACAATCTGATCTAGAGTCAATCTCCCAACCAAATCATCAACTCTCTCGGACCACGACAAGGAAACATTTCGGAATGGAAAATCACAGCGGGCCAACGGTGTCAACGCAAATAAAAATATGCATAAGGCATTTAACATGTTTACTATAACTTTTAACATGTCTAACATTGCAAACATATGCATATGTCGCAAACAACAGCAACACAGTTGAAAAAGAAAAATCACGCACGTGACATTGAATTTAAGTAAAAACGATCGGGATCGAGATCCAACAACTCACATAAGAATCAGCTGATGAGGGCGGGTACCGGCTGATAAGTTTTTGTGAAATACGATCAAAAACAGAACAACTTTGACGTTTTTGTCGGCCTTCTTTGAGGGAGGTTTTAAATATAGGTGGGTAGTGAAAAGTTACCTATTATTTTTATAAATAGATACCCGATTCCGGAAATTCACGATTGTCAGATTCGCCAGAGGTGCAAATTATATTCATTATACATTTTTGGGACTTTTGAGGTAATGAGTTTTATAAACACAATTTTTATTCATTCTAGAATAAATATTAGTTAATTTGGAAAATTAATTATGCAATAGTGTATTCTGTCTTCTTTTTTTTTTTTCATTCACCATTTACGTCATTGATTTATCGTGACTAAGGGATTTTGAACTTTGCTGAAAAGACTTTACTCCTCAATCTCCATGAATTGACGCCATTGAGCAATTAAATGTGTACTGGTAAATAGTAAATACGGTAACTATATGTGCAAATGATGTTATATGAAGTGTAACAACACCAGTAACTGCATGGGAGTTTATAGGTGAAACCAGTCAGTAGATTCTAACAGGATTTTTTGCACTTCTGCATGTTTCGCAACCAGGACGACCAGGTCGTCCATCCAAATTTTTTTCAGACCAGGAGCTAGATAACAGACCTGCAGCTAGTTTGCGCTGCAATGTTTTGCACAAGAAACGTAAATGATTTAAGATGTGTTTTCCTTACAAAAAAATATATCAGTAGAAGTACATAATTTATATAAATAGCACAATTATCTGTTAAATTGATATACTTAGTTATATATTATAATTACTGCCATGGTCAAAAAACCAAGTGATTATACATGTACATGTATAGCTTGATTGTAAAACAAACACATCAACCTAAATTTAGAGACTGGAGTATACAATCCATGTCTAATTTGTTTGGTGGTAAAATTTGGCAGGGACGTAACGCTATATAATTAAAAAACAAGTATTTAAGTGTTGGATGTCTCTATGACGGCCCCTATTTTAAATGTGAGACAAATCTCTTAAGGGGCAAATTTAGCAAAATCTTTGCAGCTGATCATCATGCTCAATTTCTGTCTTTTGTAATCATTACTAAATGATTACTTTAGATATTAAAATGATTCATAAAATCAAAATTATTTTCTTTTTTCACAGTTACTTTTGATCTTTTCACATTAAAGGAAGAGAAAAATCTTATTATACCAATCCAGCGGTTGAAACTGAAAACGGACTGTTTACTGTTTAGAAATTAATTATCAGGTCATTGTACTTATCAGGACGTACTTTCTACACCTCAAGCCTTTGCTGTGATTGCTGCGACTGTAGACTGGATTGCCTGCCCTTGATTTCCAAACACTGCCGTGTAACTGTTTAGTAAAATCGTAATCACAGAATCATGACACAGTGTAACTTGCAAAGTAAGTTATAATTGGTGGATGATTAAAGACTTGTATACTGTAAACGTATTATATTTAGTGTGTACTATTTTGGCAGAATTTGGATTTTCAATAAGTTTGCATAGGTTTGATTTAGTGGATTTCTGAGTTGTTATATTTATACATCATTATACACTATCAGGGTTGTCTCAAAAAATTGAAGTAGAAGGAAGAAATAAAAAGTTAGAAGGGGGTCTGGGGGTCCAGAGGGCCGAAGGCCCCCAGCCGAAAATGAATTAAGTTTTAATTTTGATTTGGAGTTTCTTGAGATCGAGGGCTAAAACTCATATTTTACAATTTTTTGCTCATCTGAGCTGAAAGCTCAAGTGAGCTTTTCCAATCACTTTTTGTCCAGCGTCCATCTGTCTGTCCATCTGTAAACTTTTTACATTTTCGACTTCTTCTCCAGAACCACTGGGCCGATTTCAACCAAACTTGGCACAAAGCATCCTTAGGTAAAGGGGATTTGAGTTTGTTAAAATGAAGGGCCACGCCCTCTTTCAAGGGGAGATAATAAAAAATCATTGAAATTTGTTGGTATTTTTCAAAAATCTTCTTCTCAAAAACCATTTGGCCAGAAAAGCTGCAACTTGTGTGGAAGCATCCTCAGGTAGTGTAGATTCAAGTTTGTTCA
>WFKH01011925.1:65250332-65255332 GCA_016163765.1 Magallana hongkongensis
GGGGGGGGGGGGGGATTCCAATTTTACAAAGGAAAACATTTAAATTATTCACAAAAACTCAAATGTTATTATATATGGTTTTACTTATATGCAAACATTTTGACATATTGTTTATTCTTTAAAATTGTTTAGACTCTGGCCCCTGGACAATTCTTGGACCTCACAAGGGGTTCAAAATTTGATGTAGGTTTATAATCCATATATAAATAGTTGTTTAAGTCTGATCATCTTCTTGAGAACTGCAATGCTCAATATGTGATATGACTGTAAAACCACCCTGTTACAAAGGGGCTCAATGATAAACATAAGAATATGCAGGGGAATTTTTTTTTTTAATACAGAATCTATTATACGACATTGTTCAGATATTTTGTATATGAATCCATAAAGCTGATTTTATTATGTTTATTGTTGCTCAGGTGAGCGATGTGGCCCATGGGCCTCTTGTTCAAATCATGATCCCCATGGGTAGGGTGGCGCCACAATGGGGGATCAAAGTTTTACATAGGAAGATATAGAGAAAAATCTTTAAAAATCTTCTCAGAAACTGATCGGCCAGAAAAGCTGTAACTAATGTGTGAAAGCATCCTCCGTTAGGGTAGATTTAAGTTTGATAAAATTATGATCCTTATGGGTAGGGTGGGGCCTCAGTGAGAGAGGGGGTTGAATTTTCACATTTGAATATATGAAGAAAAATCTTTAAAAATCTTCTTCTCAGAAACCGATCATGCAGAAAAGCTGCAACTTGTGTGGAAGCATCCTCAGGTAGGGAAGATTCAAGTTTGTTCAAATCATGATCCCCGGGGGTAGGGTGGGGCCACAATTTGGGGGATGTCAAATTTTTACATAGGAAAATATAGGGAAAATCTTTAAAAATCATCTTCTAAAACACAAATTGTCTAGAAAAGCTCTAACTTCAGTCAGTTCAGATAGTGTAGATTAAAATTAAAATCATATTCTTCAGGAGTAGGGTTGGGCCACATGGGGGAAGGGGGGATTCCTATTTTACAAAGGAAAACATTTAAATTATTCACAAAAACTTAAATGTTATTTTATATGGTTTTATTTATATGCAAACCTTTTGACATATTGTTGATTCTTTAAAATTGTTTAGACTCTGGCCCCTGGACAATTCTTGGACCTCACAAGGGGTTCAAAATTTGATGTAGGTTTATAATCCATATATAAATAGTTGTTTAAGTCTGATCATCTTCTTGAGAACTGCAATGCTCAATATGTGATATGACTGTAAAACCATCCTGTTACAAAGGGGCTCAATGATAAACATAAGAATATGCAGGGGATTTTTTTTTTATACAGGATCTATTATACAACATTGTTGAGATATTTTCTATATGACTCCATAAAGCTGATTTTATTATGTCTATTGCTGCTCAGGTGAGCGATGTGGCCCATGGGCCTCTTGTTTTTAGTCATTTTCACTAAATAATTCACTATTCTCTGTATTTCTCATTCTAATAAAATTAATCAACATGTATTTAACTTCATACTGACAAAATTTTTGTTATTTTTCTTCTAATATATGGAAATAAAAGATTATAAAGTCTACTGAAATGTTCAACATGTTTTATAATACTTTATTTATTGAATATCAATTTCACGATAGTTTTCATTCAAATAACAATTTAATTCTTTAAATATCAGATGTGTGTGTTGCAGGTATTTTTATACTGATCGGCAGTTTCCAGGCTTGTACGGCATATGGGCAGTTTGACCCGGACTTGGTATGTTTTTAATCTGTACATGACTTTTTTACCAGATGGTAATATTTAAAATTTAACTCAATGAGACATCTGAAGCAAATATGTTTATGTGATGTTATGACCATTAGATAATTAAGAGATGAAAATACAGTGGGAAAATTTCTAGACCCAATATCCACTACTGGTACTATAAAAATTTTTAAATGTGTTCTTTCCTAATATGACTGGTACCTGTAAATGTACTACATTGTATAACCAATGCCTAAAATGTTGATTTTCCATAATTTGAGACTGCATGAAAATTGGCAGTACTGCTCGCAAGAAAAATTAAGAACCCTTAAAGATCTTACTTTGCTATGTTAATGAAATATTGGCCAAGATTTTAGAAAAAATGTAAAGCACCAGATGCGAAATGTTGACAGCCTATTAGCTCACAATGCTCAAAAGAGCAAAGTAGAAAGCAAAGATACATTAATTTGATCAAAGTTACTGTAGATTCCTTATTTTACACTATTACTTAATTCCCCGATCCCGCTGTTTTGTATCAAATCGCGAGAATATAAAATCATGAATGTGGAACTTTAATTTTAATCTCTTATAGTTGTCAACTCTCAGAAAATAAAAGCGAGATTTTAAAATCCTCAAGGGATGCTTCTTGCAATTTTACATGGATATTAGTTCCTCGCATTTAATTAGGAATCTACAGTAGTAAAAAAATATCATCTATTAATTGATGTGATGCATGTAGAAAATTCTAATTTTGTTAAAGTCATTTTCCTGTTGGCTGGTTATGTTTATCATTCCCATCATTGCTAGCTGAGGTATGTAGCTCCCGGTCTAAAAAAAATTTGGATTGACGACCTGGGAGCTACAGTGCCTCCCATAGTAAAAAACTGCAATTTACCGCACACAAAAAATTGCGCTAGTTTTGGACTGATTAACCCTATTTCCGAACACATTCTGTGGAGAAAATTAGTACCATTAAATTCTTCATTCAATTTACTGCTGATACCTGTACTTTACTTGCTTCAAACTTTCTCTTAAACACACTACCAACCTTGGAAATTGAAGTATGTTTAAATAATTCACGTCGAGCTCGAGAGTTGCCATTTTTAAATGTAAACAAACTGTACAACTTCATTTTACGTGGCTGGTGATGGAGTTTAAAAGATTATCGCAGAGGCAAGTGAAGTAATGATGTCTGTAGTAAAATGTCCAAGGAATTTTTTGGAAAAAAATATCTGTATAGAATGTGTTCGAAAATAAGGTTAATCAGTCCAAAACTAGCAAAATTTTTGTGGGCCATAAATTGCAGTTTTTTACTATGGGAGGCACTGTAGCTTCCAAGTCATCCATCCAAATTTTTTCAGACCGGGAGCTACAGACCTGCAGCTACATCATTGCAAGTAGACTTTTTATTGTAAGTGTTCAGTGTCTCATGCAGCTAATATTTGATGTAATATATTACCTTCTCAGTCCAAAAGTTTAAGTGCAAGATAAATATAGGATATCTCATGATTTGCGATGGTATATGATTTTTATCCACATCGTTTTGTGTTTTCTATCCCTGAGCCTTGGGATAGAAAACACACAACGATGTGGATATCGCATATCATGAGAGATTCTTTTTATCACACGTTTTACCTCTTCTTTTGTTAAACTTCAATCTTTTCTGTAAAAATTATAATTGTGAGCAGCACAACATTTTCTGCAAGACGTCAACAACTTTACGCATGCAAAAAAGTTCCTTGAAGATTAACAAACATTTTATTTTCAAATATATTTTAATTATCAATTCATGAAAAAAAAAAAAAAAAAGCATTAAATGCTTTACATTAAGGTAATGATCCATACCCCACTACATAAATAAAATACCTACAGAATTTTTTCAAATTTCTCAAACATGTATCTGGGGATATATCCTTATCAAATTTTACCCAGTTGGCTGGTCCATCGGTATTATAAAAGCTAGGACCATTGCTAAAAATAGAACCAATTGCGGAAAATGGTGCTTTTTCATACATTAAGAATATTAAATTAGCCCAAGCCTGAAATTTGACTTTCAGAAAATCATTTTTTGACTGATAAATTCCTATATAGACCTACTTAATGTTTAATTATGATGTCGCGTTGGGTAAGAATACACAGTGTAATATTAAAAATTTATTACACGAGTGATATCAACTGAATGTTGAGCTAAACATGTGATAAAAACAAAAACAACACCTGACTCAAAAATTTTTCTTAAGACTGTACTTGTGATGTAGTTTAGATAGTTTATGCATGTTATGTAGTTTATGAAGTTGAAATTTATTGATATCTCATTTAAAAGTGTGCAAATAATATTGCTTATATATATATTTAATATAATTATCATGATTGCACTCTCTTTCAGCATTCGAAATACAGGTGGTTTAATGTTATGGGTTTCAGCTTGCACTTACGTTGTATTTAGATACTTTCGGAATCATTTCTCTCCTTCACACTTAATATACAGTAAAACTCGTTTAGTACGAACAAGGATATAGTGAAATTTTCTTGAGTCGTTGCAAAAATTCTTAACAATTCCTTGTAAAATGTTAATATGGTTATAATAAACTCGATTATAACAAATTTACCGATATAGCAAACTGATTTTGAGCCCTGTAGAAATGAAAAATATTTTTTTAAATTGCTTAAAGTTAGCAGTACTTTTTGACATAATTGTCGAAATCAATTTATATTCACATATAGTTTTCAATTAAAACATGTTCAAATCCGATTATTTTAAGGTTTCTTAAAATGCATTTTCATTCAATGACTCAATAAACACAAATGCATGGTGGTCATATGGTAGGAAATATGTATATATAACAAAATGGCTATGCTTAGTATTACGAATTCCTTATACGGTTAAAAGAATTACAGATTCAACAAGGTAAATCCAATTCGCAGCACTGTTAAGGTGTACTATGAAAATATCAATGGATTTATTAAAACGTTCATAAAACGATGCATCTATTACTGTATAAGTGGTAATTTACAAGTGGGGGAAATTTACACTAGTTACGTGGCTAGCTGAAAACAGTGTTAAATACCCCCGCACATATTGTAAAACTCCAAACTTAAGAGTAATAAATCAAGCATCCGCGTATTTAATACCCACGCATGTTGTTTGAATATAAAAAAAGGGTACTTAACCACCAGCGTAAATACACGAATCACTTTTACAATACATTTGTATTACAAAATATTTAGGTATGGTTATTTTCTTACGATATAAGTATGAAATTAAAT
>WFKH01011925.1:65260332-65272106 GCA_016163765.1 Magallana hongkongensis
ACAATAATATACGATAGGGAAGTACACAAAAAATATTGAATTTATTTTTCATTGAGCACTTCCATTTGTCCGTTTCCTGTCCCAAGACAAAAAACCTTATTTCGACAAGATCTCAAAAACAGGAACGAATTGAACAACAAAACATTGTGGGTTGATAGACCTATGTATGTACATGTTTTTACACTATTTTTTTTTATCCGGCGTAACTTTCGGTCGTCACAGGAAGTACTCCAAAATTTGATTTTTTAAAAATATTTTAGTCATTTTGCATGGAAGTAACATTTTAGCAATATAAATACAAAGGGACATCTATAAAATCTACTTCCCGTGAGACATCTCAAATATCTCAGGTAGCTTTCTTTTATAAATTTTTTGTACCCGCGAGATCTCAGAAACTTTAAAAGATCAAGATACAAAACTTATATGGATGATAGACCTTTGATTGAACATGTTTTTAACGGGTTTCATTTGGTCGTACGTCACCTCCGGTTCTCACCGGAAGCATTCAAGCAAAAGAAGTTTTTTTTAAAAGATTAGATTTTTTTAAACATTTTACTCAGTCTGATAAACAATCTACTTTTAATTTCTTTAATCACTTCAGTATGTCCGTTTCCGGTCCCGAGACACGAAATCTCATAACTAACAAAAACTTGAACATCCAGACTTTGAGGAAAGACAGAACAAAGTATGAAGATATGTTTACTATGCTCAGTCTGATCTGGCGTTACTTCCGGTCGTCACAGAAAGTACTCAAAAATTTACTTTTTGTTTTGTTTTACTTAGAAAAAATTACTAGGAAATTCCTTTACAGTATATATATTTTATATCTAGTTTCTTTTTACAAGAGAAATGCATGCATTTTTTTACAGATTAAAACATGAGGAACGGAAGACCTTTTTGTTGCTA
This sequence comes from Magallana hongkongensis, assembly GCA_016163765.1. Classification (NCBI taxonomy): domain Eukaryota; kingdom Metazoa; phylum Mollusca; class Bivalvia; order Ostreida; family Ostreidae; genus Magallana; species Magallana hongkongensis. Next base: position 65,261,239 of record WFKH01011925.1, read on the forward strand.
TAGCAACAAGATTCTAGTTATGTATATTTTTTATTTGTCAGAGAATGCAGTGTATCAACCTCTAATGATAAAACGCCGCTTAATGATACAAATATCATTAAGCGTTGCAATTGCAACCCCTAATGCTATAAATTCTTGCATTAACAGTTGACAACATTAACCGCTAATGATAAATCGCCGCTTAATGATACAATTTTATCATTAAGCGTCGCAAATGCACAGCATCCTTAACGCTTAATGAAACAAGCAAAAAGCTACATGGTCAACCCCTAATGATACAAACCTTTATATCATTAAGCGTTGCGTTTGCACTCTTAATGATATAATAAAATATCTAAATGTAGAACACTTATTAACATTGATTATAATAGCTCTTTAACATATCACATGACAACATTTTTCATTCAAGTGTATTCATCGATCAAATGAGTAAGGTTATAAAACATCACACGAGTTCACACCAGGTAAACAACAACCATTTATAATGGGGGAGGACCAACTAATTATTTGAATGTTTTTAATTTGAAGAATTGAGTGCACTGGGGTGCAATTTTCTTCTTTCACATATAGGAATTTATTTAAGAAAATACAATAACTAGTAAGTAGTTGAAGAAGAAAATATACCTATATGCTGATATATTTTGATCGCTTTATAAAGTGGGGGGTGGGGGCAGAACTAAATTAGAGGAAATTGGAAGTTAACAGTGTACCCCTACCAAAAATTTAGTTTTATATCTTGCATAGGATCTTCTTATTTTCGGTAAAAATGGTATTTCATAAAGGTACAATGTCAAAGATTAAGTGTATGCAAAATAATTGTAAAATTTGGATACTTTACAGTACCAGTATTTTTTTTTTGTTATTCTACAGAGGGGCCATATGGCACAATATCCTTTGAACACCCTTATAAAGCCAGTGTTGCTCAGGTGAGCGATGTGGCCCCATGGGCCTCTTGACATTGTACAGATATATTGTATATGACTCAATATATCTGATTTCAATATGGCTTTTGTTGATAAGGTGAGTTATCTGGCTCATGGGCCTCTTGCTAAATTGAAATTTGATATAAATACAGGGCAAATTATTATCTTTTGAGATGTGAGCTTAACTCCATTAATTCAACGAAATACCCAAATATACAAATGGAGAAGACATTAATAAAGGCTGTCTGAACAATACTTAAAATTTTGTAAAAAATTTTAGCATCCAGTGATATTAATTAATACATTCGAGATGTTTTCCTGAGCTCTGCCAAGTTGTGACTGCTGATGACAGTTTTAAATTTTCACCACTACTCTGTATAGATAATTCAAATAAATATAATACAGAGGAATTAAATGAGTAGTTGGTGACTAAAATTGTGACAACAAAGATTTTGAAAACCAGAAGCAACATTTTCCCGCATGCTAATTAAAGTTGGTTCTCAGTTTACGTTATAGATACAGACAAAACAGGGGATAAATACTATAATTTTCTTCTACAACAGGTCATGCATGTCCAGTGGTGACTAGAAATACAAATTTAAGTGCCTTATACGTGGAGGCCATTGACGAACTGTGCAAAAATTGCAAGTTTGCGGATAATATGGAAGACAGACTGTCAGAAAGTAAGCAAAATAGATAAATAATTCCAATGTTTGCCAAATATTACTTCTGGTATTCATTCATTTAGACATGTTTTTGTATTGAATTATGTTTGAATGTATATTTAACCATAAAGTCTTCTGTATATAAGTACTCGTACCCACTTGGCTATAATACTTCACCCCCCACCCCCCCTCAAAAAAAGGGGTGAAAAACGCTGAAAAGAGGTATAATGCATGTGATATGAAAGTTTCATCAATTGCAATTTTTTAAATCACCGAAATTGCATATATGAAAACCTGATGCCCTAATTGATTTCTTGTCCAAATCTTTGGATACTGAAAAAAAACCCATATTGTATGGTGTAGATTGTCATAATCAAGTAAGCAATTTATAATCAATCAATTTATTGCAAATCACGTTTGAAAGTACATGTATACACTATGACCAATACAGCAATGTGTTAAGTGACAACAGTTTGATGTAAAAGTTTAACAGGTTGAATCACGGGTCACTTGCAGTTTATAAAAAATTGGCTGATTTGGTACCCACAAACTCATATGCAGTATTTGATATTTCATTCACCATGCATGCAGCGCAGCTTCCAAGCCAAATGCATGCTCTGTGAAATTAAAATCTGACACAAGTGCATCCATTTATTATTTTATGGTGAAAACCACAATGTGTTATCAAAAGATCCTACAACACAGCATTATAAACATAATACAGGTTCCCAATTTTATTTTTTCGGCAAAGCTAGTGCTTCATCACAAAATTCAACCATTTTTGATGCATTAATTTAATTTGAGGCAGCTAGCGTTTATTTTGTATTACTTCAAAATATTCCAAAGAACTCACAATAGATAGTGACAGTAAATATTGCAGAAATTGCATTTTTTATTTAACAATCAATCAATGGAAGACATAAATGATAATGTGAGAAATGCATACTACTGATGTTGACACTTAATTTGCCGCAGACTTTCAAGCACGCTGACCTGAGATTGTTAAATTCACATGCAGATTGAGTCGCCATTTTACATTGTAAACAAACCACATTTTTGTCGATTTTGGGGTGCGTATTATATATACATGTAAGAACCGCTTTTTTAATAGCATTTTTGACCCAACTTTAGAGAGTGTGTATTATACAAAATTGGGTACTTTACACAAATCTTAATTACAACAATTAATTTTTTGAGTTTGCTATGATTACAAAATTTAATGCAGCTAGCTAGTGTTTAAAGTCTATGAACTTCCTGGTACCGGTATGTGTACCTATAATAAACCATAACTTCTTTTTTTTATTTACTAGATGACAACAGTGTTGGATCTGAATGCTTGACATTTTCTAGCACCAGTCCACTACCAATCCTGCAAAGTTCTAGTACATCTAGTATTAGTACCAGTAAGTATAATGACAGCTTTTCATGATAGAGCCATTTTGATGAGAGCTAGCTTGGACTTTGGGCAAGAGCTTTGGACTTACGTGACAAACTCCGATTTTATGAAGGCGGGGTCTACTCATGGTTAACTGTCTATAATTTACTAATAGATATGGATATATTGAATGCAATGACACTTGTCTGACTTCATCCAGGGATGTATATTTCAGCGGAAATGGTGCCATTTCACACAACAGAGCAGCTAGATCTTTGGAGAAAAAAAAAAACTTTGTTTTTGACAGTCTTGAATATTAATGAGCTTCTCTTAGTGAATTAGAGGAAAGGAGGTCAATATTTGACATATTGTTTCTTGTTTAGATGAGCAAACTGCATCCCAACCAAGGGCGTTGGAACAGGGGCAACAGCCGCCGCCCCAATAATTTTGCCAAAAAATGATTTTTTTTTCTAAATATTAAGGCTAAAATGAAATTTTATAACGGCGATCTGTGTTCATTGGAATGGCGAAGTGTGAACTCTATTGTTTACACAAGCAAATGTGGGGATATATATACCTGTTTCTGGCGTTGTTGACAATTAACAGGGCATTAATTAGAGAGGCTCGTCAGTAAAAAAAAAAATGAAGAATATTATGTTCTCTAGCTTTGATGATAAATAACAAATTGTAAGTTATAATCAACTATTGGAGAATAATACATCGTAGATATGAACATATTAATCATTGTGCAAAGTACTGAAACTATAGTAAAAATATCTTTATATGTTCAATAACTTAAAACAACTATCACTAACGTATTTTTTCTGCATTGGAGGGATTAACATTCATTAATCACCCTGTGTATTTCAAGTTTCTAAAGCGTTCTTTCGGCAAGAAAAATCTTTCAATCCTTTCTGGTTTAAGTTCTATCTATGATTAGTTACGGTCATTTTGACGAGGTTAATTTCACAAAGTCATCATAAATTTTCTGTTACTGTACTATCTTATAATCAAACTATATTTCGAAAATGGTTAAAAATTATCTGATCCTGCAAATTCATGGAGATGCAACAGCTGTTTTGAACCTTCCCGCAAGAGAATTTTTGTCAGCATGGGATTCATGGATATTCATTTTTGGACGTTTATGATGCGAAACAGAGACTTATAAGTTGAATCAAAATTGATGCTTTATACATGCATATAAACTCCTCTAATTAAATGTGTATGTCATCAAACGGAAACAACATTCAGTACAATGCTTTTGCTTTTAATTGTTTCTTAAAGTGCCATATCAAATAAGTGATAATATAATATATATTGTAACATTAAATTAATTAAGAAAAATTGTAAAATATCTAAATTTCAAGTCACATTCGGTACCCCCACCCCCCCCGGTTATCGCCGCCCCAATACGAAGTACCTTCCGCCACCCCTGCCTACGTAAATCCAAACTCTAGTTAAAATGGCTCTACTATATATGTGTGTGTGTGTGTGTGTGTGTGTGTGTAATTTTTTCAAGCATAACAAGCATAGTAATGAAAAGGGAAATGGAACACCTCCATTTTGTGATGCACTTTCTTTTGAAAATAAACATAAAATAAACACAATTAAATGATTTATATACATAATTATATTATATATGGCTTCTTGAATGACATTACAAGAATATTTGTCTCTTGGTGATAGAAAAGCCATGGAAGTGTTATGTCAAAAAATTGTGCATTGCAGAAGAACCTAGTGTGTCTCCTGGTACCAACAGTTCCCCACCAAATGCGCCAATCACCAGTAAGTATAACTTACCTCAAAAGCATCCAAAAGCATGAAATAGTGCAAAACATTAAAGGGGCATGGTCACGATTTTGGTCAAAAAATATTTTTCTGATTTAAATGTTTAGAATGCTTCAGTGAGGCATTTTTAATAGGCAACCAAAATTTGAGTGTCATTCATTGAGTTATAAGCGAGTTACATAGCTTACAATTCTTTGCTATGTAAACAAAACTTTTGTTTACATTTTACAGTTGAAGTGAAAATTCCAATTCTAGACCAAAAATGAATGTGTTAAACATTAGGAACTGTTTATTTATGCTTAAAATGAATAAGAAGATAGACAAATTTGCTTGAAAAAGATTTTTTATTGGTCAATTGAGCCTAATATGTAAACAAAAACAGGGCACGAGCCTTGTTTACCGGTACACGACAAAGAATTGTGAGCTCTGTATCTTGCTTAAAACATAACGACTGACTCTCAAATTTAATATGGTCATTAGAACTGCATTCCTAAAGCATTGTAAATAATAAAACAGAAAAATAGAATTTGACCAAAATCGTGACCATGCACCTTTAAGTACATACCTGGTAATACGTTTTAGAAGACATGCTTTTTGATATCAAAAGTACCTCAGTAATCCAACTGTTCAAATTGGTGCTGTGAAAGTTGGTTATAGATAGCAAACTCCTAGGGTTCATTGGATTCACTTCCCCATATCCGTAATTTGTTATATCAGATTAATAATACTACTATGCATAGCAAATTCATTGTATACATGTTTCCTTCCATATGACCACCATATATGTTTATTTAGGCATTGAATAAAAATACATGTACATGATTGTTTAGAAAACTTTCAATATTAAACGGGATTGGAAATTGAAAAAGATTTGTGAATATAAATTCATTTCAACAAATATATCAATTTGTACTGCTAACTTTTGGCAATTTAAAACAATTTGTAATGAATGATGTAAATTAACTGGTAGTTATTTTACACCTCTATGGAACTTGAAATCAGTTCGCTTTTTTTTTGCCAGGGACTCATTTGCTATATCTAAAATTTTGCTATATCGGTGTTTGTACTAAACAAGTTTTACTGTATATAAACTAAGGGTAGCTTATTTTGAAGGCATTTCGAATGTACATTGTATATTATCTTTTGTTTCAAACTTGAAATTATTCATAACATAAATAAAAACTTATTTACATGAGCTTTAATTTCAGCAGAACTACCGGTTACCATTTGTGTGATCACCATGGGCATATTGGCTGTCTTTTTGCTTACATGATGATCAAAGTGAAATCTCAGAAAATCCACCAAAGTGACTCACAGTTTTATGGACAGTTTTTGATATTCCTTATACACATCTTCTCATATGCATATCTCTATTATCTTTGCATTCACCTGGAAACAGAATAGAATGCCATCCTGAGGATAAAGTCTCTGTCATTTGTGTTGTGAACTGAACAAAGGGTTGTGAACACTTTATGCCTTCCAAGTAGCTTAATAAGAATATTTCCTTGTCCAAATCAATTTTCTTTTTATATTTATTTCTTTTCTATGCATATTTTCGATTCCACTTATCTTGTAACTTGATACACCCCACACAACATATGTTGTAGGGGGTTGGATGGGTTTTTTTTTACCTGTCTGTCGGACTGTCTACCTTTCCGTTTGTCCTGTATTCTGTTTTATTACATTGCAACTCCACTCAACATAATTTAAAAGTTAATAAGTACATAATGTGTACCGTTAGATGTTCTTACACACAGGAATTTTTGATTGTAATTATTACATTTTACCTTTGGTGAGCAATGTTTGAGTGTGGGGTGTGTGATATCGCTTTATTTACTTCTTTTTTTACCTTTTTATCTAGTAAATTAAACTCTATCTGTCAGTTTACAAGAACAAATTCTTTGTCATTGGCAACTTGACCATTTTAAATGCATTTGATTTGATCCATGTAATAGATAGGTTTGTAAATTTTTAATTGTTTCTAGAATTTTATTCTCATTATTTGTGGAAATTAAAAAGAGAAATGTAATTAAAAATCCTCAATCTGTTAAGTTAATTATGGTATCCTCAATTTGTAAAAGTAACCATGCAATCAGATTCTATATTTATTTATATAATGCATTAGATATGAATGAGATTATTATCATAGATTTAAAGATCTGAAATGGTGTGTCCTGATATGGGACTTCTCTTGCTTTTTTTGTAAGCATGGTGATAAAATGCATAAAGATTATTTTTTTTTTTTTGTTGTTAAATGACATGAGGAATATATTTCTAAGAAGAAAATTAAAAAAATTGAGTCACAGTGGTACCAAATTTATATTTTGTATTTTTTTAAATGTAATATATTATATTTACATTTTCAACTGTCTTTGTCTGTGATAACATTATGAATCAATTTTGAACCCTAAAACCCAATAACTTCATAAAACATGAGTGACACAAAATGGGCGTGTCTTATAGCATAACCGAGAGACGGTATTGGCTGCGCCGCGCAGTAATACATAGCATGTGCTACAGGAAAAAAATAGTGAATTTAAATAATGCTGTTTTAAAGTGTACAAGTAGAAATAATGTAAATATAAGTAATAAGGAATCATTCTTTGAATATTATGAGGTGATAATTTCGGTCGGAGCGAGGTCAAATCTATCATAAAGCCCTTTGGGCTTTATTGGATTTGACCACGCCCCGACCGAAATAAAATGTGATAAATGTTTTATTAATGGGAGCATTGTTTTGTTTTGTTTTGTTTTGTTTTGTTTTTTGTTTTGTTTTGTTTTTTGTTTTGTTTTGTTTTTTTTGTATGCTTTGTTAAAAAAAAGTATGAAAGAATAAAAGTTTATTAATTATATTTTGTTTTGGTTTTATTCAGCTACATGTAAACGTGATAAAAAGTTTATTAACAAAATATAGTTTAGGCCTCCTGAGTCCCTATGAGGACCTGTTGTGACTGGTCTATGTTCTTTTAAAATTCTCACGTGTCGTGTGTCATCTGTTAAGGAGGCAGGATAGTCAACAAATTAACCGTCAGATCTAGTTAAAATTTCAGGATGTGATTTGTTAAGCTTTAAACTATTATTTAGTAAAGAAAAAATGCATACATTTTATCGTTAATATTTTGGTATTTTCCTATATTTTTATATACCGGTAGATGTCTTCTTCTAAAGGACACCAATATAGTCTAAAAATGGCCACGACCATCGAGCCCTCTTAACAATTTCAAGTTTCATACTTCTAAATAAAATGCAAGGCGTGTTGTAACCATTGTTTTAGTATTCTTTAGGATTCTATTCCAAAAGGATTACATAATATGCATACGTTTTATCTGAAAAAAAAATTAGGCAAAAAAATCTAAAGTTTGCATTTTTCCAAGTTAAGATCAATTTACATGTACTCAGCGTTGTTCCAAATTTGCAGTCTGCAGGCTTGCCAAAATTGATTACAATCTATGCTTGCCTTTTGATAATATTTATGTCTGTATGGCACATGAAAAGTACAAATAAAGCACGGTACAATTTCATACATGTATTTCATTCAGCTTAAAAACTGCAAAGCCAAGAGAACGGTTCCTTTTTTCTCAACTCGGTAACTGTAGATATGTTAAGTAATTTAATTAATATGATCATTTAATGCTATATGGTAAGTGCAACAACCCGAATTATCATGTTATACTAGAGATGCAAACAACAGAAATTCTTAGGAAATTTCTAATTGTATGTTTAATTTTTCCAAGCACAGATATTCGGATTTTTTTTCCAAGGGGTGGGGTGGAGGTCCAGTGGATAATTGTGTTTGTCTAAAGGGTGGGGTGGGGATCTGTTGCCTATTTTTGGTAATTTTATGAATTTTAAAAGTTTGAATATTCTCCTGGGAGGGGGTTCTGTTTCAGTGTTCGCACACGACCTGGATGTCAATACTGTTACACAATGGGATAAAGCTTCAGCTTTTGAGTTCGAATTACGTTTGGGTTTTAAGGTGGAATAACACATCATCACAAAATGGCTGACCTCTGACCGAAACGACATTTCGTTTAATTAAAAAGATTTTATCGACGGTAACACGTAACTTTCTTCATAGCCGAGTGGATAAAGTGGCGTGCTTGTGATCCGTACACCCCGAGTTCGAATCTCACAAGGGCTTAATTTCCTTGTTACTTACTGAATTGAATTTTTCAGATATTCATTTTTAATCCCCAAACTGCAAATTTTTCGCTTATTTGACATATGTACAGTTTATTTATCATTATATCTTTCATAAGCAAATAATTTACTGTTAATTTGAGTGACTTGTTCCAGGTGTGTTATTCCACCTTAACATTTACCTTTGCGTCGGACAATATTTCGTCATTCGGGGCAAACATAATCAATGTTGCCGAAAAGAAAGTCAACATTTGTTTTGTTATACAAGATAAAAAAATCAGGCAAACTGCCTTAATAATTTTCTAAGCTCAGTGTAGAGTTCAATTTTGCGCTCAGTCCATATCCACGTCATCAAACGGTCTCTTGTGATATTCTGCCGCTCATGGTACAATTAACTACACTACACATGTTTTACTATTATTGTATTTACTCCTTAACCATTCACAAATGAGAGAGAGAAGAGAGAGTGTGCAGGCACGTAACATCAATTTTTTAAGGGGGGGGGGGGGGAGACTCATCCAAAAAATCTTGACAAGCAATTAAATTTAAAAAAAAAACAAAAATACAAACAAACAAAAAAAGCCGAAATAAGACATCTTCCCAAAATCAGGAAAATCTTAATTATAACTTCTCATTTATAGCACTGTTAATTTCCTTCTTTTTACATGCTCCCTAAAAGTGGGACTAACTTCATGATAATTCAGTTTTTTACTTAATTTAAAGTTTGAAGATGGGTGAAAAAGGCGTGTAAAATGCCTATATGTGGACAGATAAGATACTGTAAAATTAAAATATCAACAACTCTGTTAATTTTAAAAAAAAAGAAAAACATTCAAAAAAGTGTATATTTAACATAACATCGATTTGAAACCTTTAAATATGTTAAATACATGTACTTGGAACATGTTGATTTAAACTGCGTATCAAAACCTCCAAATAGTGACATTTTTTATAACTTCTATGCATTTTCTTTTATAGAGTGGGTCTGAGCTCCATATTTTTGTCATAGTCTAGATTAGATTTAATAGAAATCAAACCAATTTCAATCAACAATCAAAGTACTGATAGTACTGAAAAGCGCTAACCTAGCTTGGCTCTAAAGGAAATTTACTTTGTGCAAGCTTTGTTAAAATGAATCGATTTGATTTTTCAAAATTTCAGCTTCTGTATGCGCACTTTATTTCCAAATGACACTGCATGGCAGCCCCTGCAATTACGTACGTAAGCCCCATTTCTTATATTCATAATAGCCCATGCATTATTTAGAGACATAATACCCCGTGCGTAAACCACTGAAACTGGTTCCCTAACCAGTTTAATTGATGTATATTTATGCTCATAGGGGGCGGTTATTCGATGCACCGGAAATAGAAGTCTAACGACAATAAAGCGCTGAGCTATGCTTAGCGCTTTAAAAACGTAGAGAGTTGACCCACTATACTTTAAAAATATTATTTTGTATCCCAACAATTGAACGTTTTAGAAAAATAATACAAGTCCGTAAATTCGTGGCAAAAGTCGCATATAGCATTAAACAACAATTCATATTGTTGTGACTGAAATTATAATGGCCCAGTGGTTAGAGAACCAGACATAAGGTAACCTTATAGAACTAGGCATTTTGGGTTTTAGGTTCGATACCACCAAGACTTTAGTAGTTATTTTTTTTCTTATCGTTTGTATAAATATCCAAAATTGAATATATCTAGAAATTGTCCTTTTGAAACCTTGTATTATAACAATATCAAATATATTTAATTGGAAAAAAAATTGAAATTTTTTTTTACAAAAAAAAAAAAAAAGGTTTTGCCCTTTTTTCCCCCCCCCCCCCCCCATCTTCTTCAAGAAAAATGTTTGCTGCGAGAAAAAGTGTGGGGGCGTCAAAGACGTTATAGAAATAAATAGGGAAAAAACCCACTAAATTTTCAACTTATTTTGATTATTAGATCAAGAACTATATATATATATATATATATA
>WFKH01011925.1:65283611-65293798 GCA_016163765.1 Magallana hongkongensis
TTTTAAAAAAAATCTTCTCAAAAATGCTCCAATTTGAGTGGAAGCATCCTCAGATAGTGCAGATTCAGGTTTGTTTAAATCATGGTCCCCTGGGATAGGGTGGGGCCACAATGGGCAGGGCTGTCACGGCACTTGGTACAAGGACCGGGTCCCTCTCTATTGGGAAAATAATCAACATTTTTGGTCAAATTGGAAAAATTTAAGATTCTAAAATTAATTAAAATGACTTCTATATTTCATAACATAATCTTTTGTTCACTTCGTAAAATTGAAGTTTTACAGCTCATATGGTCTTCTGAGGAAAAAGAAGACTTTTTCTCCTTCACAGAAAAATAGGAAAAATTTCAAAATTAAGAAGACTTCATTTTTTTTTTTAAAAATATTCATACACATTGATTTACAAATTAAAAATTTTGATTTGAAATTTTAAAGTTACTAATATTACAGAAGACTTCGGTTTTCCCCAAAAGATTAATACATGTTGATTTACAAATTTTAAATCAAGGTAACCACCAGACATACATGTAAATTGAAAAAAAAAAAAACTCAAAAATAATAATAAAAAAATTAAGTTAAATTTGAAAAAGGATTTAAATCTTCTTCATGTGAAATTATTATATTACCTTTTATAGATTAAATATTAGCATCATTTTACTAACAAAATTCTGTGTATTATGTTACTGACATCTTGTGTATTTAGGGGTATTAGTAAACCCCTGTGACCCAATTACAGCCGTAATGCAGAAGATCTGTGATATAAATGAAGTCTAATGATTTTTATGATAATCTAAGCGTTTACTCGTAAAGTTTATTATCTAATCACAAGATATCGACCAGTGCTACTATCAGCACAATAATTTATAAACATCTTTTGTAAATTTTTGAGCACTGTTAAATGCTCATTCATAATAAGCGGTATTTATATTTATAACCTGACCCAAAATTGACTGCTTAGGCTTGTTTTCATAGGTTAAGTCCAGTTGTGAAAACCTTTTAATTAAAATAATTATCAGTGTCTTCCCGATTACTTGATCATTCAGAATACAATTAAGCCAGCTTTAATCAATTATGGCAAATCTACTGACCAAAAAGCGAACAGTTCCCACAAGTCGCAAGGTGTAAATCATTAATGCATTTGGGAATTTTTATCATGAAATTGGGAAAACCTGTGGCTTTCTGCCATTGGGAATGGGTCCGATATTCGGTTCAAATATGAGGGGAGTTACAGCCCTGATGGGGGGCCACAAAGTGGGGGGGTGGGGGGGGGGGTATATAGGAATAGAGAAAAAATCTTCTTACAGATACAACAAAAGGGGCTTGGTATTTACCATAAAAATATGTGGATAAAAATTGGCAGATATTTTAAATTTGTTTAGCAAGATCTACCGTACTTAGTTGTTAAGATATTTTGATTTTGTTACTGTTATGATAATTTGATCAGAGTTAAGGCTATTGTTGCTCAGGTGAGCGATGTGGCCCCTGGGCCTCTTGTTAGGACATTTTGTACAGTGTCTGACTTTTAGTACTACATGTATATGTATATGTAAACATTTTAAAACAAACGTGGCATAAAGCAGCCATGGGTGAGGGACTTTCAAACACATGTTCAAATGAAAGCAACTTTTCAAGGGAATGAATTTCAAAATAAGAAAGATTTACATAAAAGGTTTGGGGGGGGGGGGGTATTTTTAAAATATTCTTCTTAATAACCAAATGGCTATGTATCTAAACATTTACGTCATCTTTCTGACTTATGGTAAATTTAATTGTTCAAATCATAACCCCAGGGGTCTTGAAGGGACTATTTAAAAGGTTTATTGTTTTTCATATGAATAAATAGAAAACGACTTTTGGATCCTTTATCTTAAGATGCCTGTAAAAATTGTTGAAGTAATGAAGAAGCAAACTAGTAAACAGAATTTGCAAGTTTATAATTAGTCATGCCAGGAGAGGGGGTGTTAGGTTTAAATTTAGATGATTGTATAGAAAAAATATTCTGAAGTAAAGGGAAGCTTACATTGTGATAGTATTATAAATTTAAAGTAGCTTGTATTAAGGTGTTTAAGACTTATTTGTACCATAACACTATACCTAGGTGTCTGAATAAGGCCACATTTAATTTTTCTTTTTTTTTGGGGGGGGGGGGGGGAGGGGTGGTGCAGGAAGTTAATTTAACATATATTAGAAAAAAATAAGAAAATTCCTTCTGAAAAAATAAATCATTGGTACAATTTGTGAAAGCAATGTGTAAATTGATATGGAAACAAGCTACTTGTATAGTATACTTTATACTTTTTAATAAAATTTATTGTATTCATATTGTAAAGCATTTGGGGGGGGGGGTGTACAATTTTTTACTAGTAAATCCATTTTTAAATTGGAATGTAGCGAGAAAAATTAATGAAGAAATAAAAAGTGAAAATGAAAGAAACACTAATATAGAAGCTATCAAGGGAAGGTCAAGTTGAAATTAAATATTAATAAATATATGATAGAGAAACCTTTTGTGAAAAAAAATGATGGAGACCATAAATTGTAAAATTAACATTAAGAAGCAGTATACTGAAACTATAGAGTACAGAATTTTCAAGGTTGATTTAGTCATATTTTAACTGTGGAGAGAGTCCACAATATATTATATACAGGAGGGGATTCAATTCTAGAATATATATGGAGGGGAAAAAAATCATTATTTATATAAGCAAGTACCAAGAAGCATGAATTGATACTTGTACAATTTTTTCAATGATTTCATTTGGTTCTATTTTTATTGTAGGCAAAAAATTCATATTAACAATGCGGATAAAGAATTCAATAGTTCTATGTGGATTTTTGATAATATGCCATGCAACATCAATTCACGGCATGGAGGTAAGATGTCTTTAGAATTTCAAAACGTATGTTGTGATAAGTTCTTTCAGTTTGATTTAAAATGGATTTTCACATCTTTCAATTGATATATTTTGTATGGTTTAAATTGTGTTGGTAACTTATTGGAGAGGGAATGTAACGTATGCAGCCTAGAATGCCAGTCACACTGATTGTTTATATTGTTAGCTTACCTGGGCTGAAAGCTCAAGTGAGCTATTCTGATCACTTTTTGTCCGGTGTCTGTCCATCTGTCCATCCGTCTTTTTGTCTGTAAACTTTTTACACTATTGACTTATTCTCCAGAACCATTGGGCCAATTTCAACCATACTTGGCACAAAGCATCTTTAGGTGAAAAGGATTGATGTTCGTTGTCACAAATCTCACATGAGAGTATACACTGTGGCCGATACAACATTGCGTTGAACGATGAAACTTTCTAATCAGTGTGTATTACAATTGCGATTTGCAACAAAGATTCTGATTTGCCGCATTTTTATAGACCCGCCCATTATCAAATGCATGATGCAGAACACATGGAAACAAACTTGGGAGGAAGAAAACTAATTATAAATTAAGTTGTGCTTGCAAGTTGAAAATTACAGAGTTATTTGAGAACAAACGGGGCGGTGTTAATGTACATGTATGAACGATGTTAGTGGTAAAAAAACAAAGGAAAAGTTTTTCTAAAAGCAGGGACGGGTGCATGTAGTTTAAAGTTGCTTAGAATGTTCTTCACTCATCGAATAACTTTGTTGATTTTATTGCGAAGAAATTCATCAGAAACTATTTAGTGAACAAATATATTTTACGTTACTGTTCACAATTTACCTTGCGTGGAATATCACACATGAGATGAACAGACTGTAATCTGGTATTTTTTCCTCACGAAAGCTTGCTGCAAAATGTAGATCCATGGGAAAATTTGGGTTGACACGCTGTGAAATCCATTAGATATGATACACTATCACTATATTCCTTCACTTATTTACTTCCAATTATTTTTGTACTGAAAATCTTTGAAAAATCGACACCAGCTCTGTAAAATAAAGTAGTGTGGTCTGTTTACATGTAAAATGGTGACTCGATCTGCATGGGAATTTAATGATCCTAGCCTCGGAGGTTGGTTAGCATGTTTGAGAGAAAAATTGCGGCAAGTAAGAGTCAACATCAATAGTAAATATTTTCTGATGAATTTTGAGGTAACTTAATGTTACTGCAGACTGAGTGAGTTACAAAATAAGATGTATCACAGATTAGTCTGTAATTGAAGCAGCTTGAGTCGTAAATTGCAAATTTTGTGTATATTTGAAGGCACATGCACACTTGTACTTAGTAAGTGTGCCATTGATTGATTGATGTTAATAAAAAGCTATTTCTGTAATATTTATTGTCAGTATCTGTTGTGAATTCCTAGGAATAAGCTACAACAAAATAAATACTGCCTCAAATTAAATTGATGCGTTAAAAATGATCGAATTTATCGATGAAGCCATATGTTGAAAAATGAAATTGGGAACCTGAATAAATTATCTATGAACAACAGTGTTTTTGTTTACACCATTAATATTAGAAGCGATTATTGTAAGAACTCTTGGTCAACTATTGTGGTGATTTATCATTTATTTAGATTTTGCAGACCTGATACAAAGTTAAAAGTCACAGCTGGCAGTTGGTGCATTAAGTATCAATAGCTCGTAGAGTGATGAAGTACAATTGGGCAATTAAAAAACTTCATTCCTGTGATTTGACCTGTTTAAATGTTACATCTAGTCACTACCTCATGTTGCTTATATTTACGTACTGACTATCCAGTTTACTGTCTATCAGAAGAGTCTGTTAGTAGACTAAGCAACATCGAGAAAAATTCAAATCTGACTCATTTGGCATTTCAAGATATAATTATTTTTATCCTGTTCTATCTGACTTTGTTCTATTTGATAATTGTTGATAATTCATAGTTAATTTATTAATTCAAATCACTTATTCAATAAATTGAGAAACCTGCTTTCGAGTTACAGCTCAATGCATATTCGACTTAAAGTTCAATTTAAGCCGAAGAACTATAGGCTGACCCCCTGTCTCTTGGGTTGGGCCTGTACGAGTTAGTTCCCCTCATCCTATGGTGCCCTTTGCCCTTGGTGACAGTCACTATAACAAAAAATGGTGCATCCATTACTTTCCAATAGAGGTAGACAGGTGTCATATAATATTTTGATACCGTGAAATATTGAACCCGGGTTCAATATATTATGCGATATTATGAACCCGGGTTCAATAACCCCCCTATAAAATTTTGAACCCCGGGTTCAATATATTATGGCCGCAATATATTAAACCCCCCTCTAATTTTTATTGCCATTGGAGAGGGGGTTCAAAATATTATGGCTGCAATATTTTGAACCCCTTAACTTCTAATTACCATTGCCATTGGAGAAGGGGTTCGAAATATTATGGCCGCAATATCTGAACCCCCCTCCTATTTATACCCCCGCAAACGAAGTTTAGGGGGGATATATTGGTTTCACCCTGTCCGTCTGTCCGTCTGTCCATCTGTCTGTAGACGCAACTTTGTCCCCCTTTAGAATTTTTTACTACTGCATGGAACAGTCTGAAAATTTGCACATATGTTGAACACCATCTAAAGATGTGCACCTGCAATTTTTTTTAAGATCAGACAAGATGTAATGATTTTATGACAGTTTTTATTTTCCTTATTCTATATATTGTACACTGACGTTGAAAAGTAAGGGAGGTAATCCTTACAGATTTTATTAATTAACTTATAGTATTAAATACATCCAGATGGAGGTTTTTTGTCTTTAAGTCTTAACTAAATTTTTTTTTATGAGTATTATATCAACTGACAATGCAAAATTTTTGTTTGTCAATGATAAATTCTTAGGAGCTAATAAGAAAATCAAAGACAAGTGTGGCTGAATTCATTTGTCCCAAGGGGGCCATTATCTGAGCCATGGTTTAGATGGAGCATGTGTTTAGGGAAAATTGATAATCTGTAAAATGGGCGGTAGTTTTGGGGCTATTTTAAAACTGTTTCATGTAAACCAAAAGTTTCTATCATACGGAAATAAATAATATCATTTTTAATAAAGAAGTTATATATTTTTAGAAGTTGTTTAAATTTATTAGTCAAGTAAATTGATGAAGTGACCCTATAGGGCATTAATTTAAATGAAATTCAAAATTACTGATATGATTGCAGTGTTTTGGCAATTTTAAAATTGTTTGTAATTTTAAATTTTCTTTTTACATATTTTTACATAGTATGGTAATTATGGTGATGTTTTGGGAGTTTATTAAATTTAACAAGCTCATCAAAGTAAATCATAGTCCTATGGGATCAGTTTTCTGATATGGAGTTCAATTGTACCATAGGAGAAAGTGAGGAAAATTTGAAACAACTAATGGCATTCCTTATTAGAAAGATATTCGAAGTTTTATCAACAGAAGAGCATTGCTTGGCTACCGGTATTTCCATTTACTGCAAAGGGAGGGGTTATTGTCATGTTGTTGATTTTTCTTTAAAACAATTAAATAAAAAAAAAATATCATCAGAAACATAAATTTGTAAATGTATTACTGTTATACATATGTGTTTACAGTGAAATTCTGAGAATTTTGATTTTAATTTTTCTTTGTTAACTAATTTTTTTTTTTTACAATTCTAGAATTTTTTTTATTTGTTCCAAACCTTTATTATTCAATTCAATTATTTTTCCCATTTGAAATTAGCCTTGCAGGAATATTAGTCCCATTAGGACAGTTCTAGTTCCAATGCCCTTTGGAGAGGGGTTCAAATATTTTGGCCGCTATATTTTGAACCCCCCTCTAATTTTCATTGCTATTGGAGAAGGGGTTCAAAATATTAGGCTGCAATATTTTGAACCCCCCTCCTAATTCGAATTCCTTTTGGAGAGAGAGTTCAAATATTATGGCCGCGATATTTTGAATCCCCCTCTAATTTTCATTGCTATTGGAGAAGGGGTTCAAAATATCGCAGTTTACAGTACCTTTTGGGGTTTTTTTGTCATCACTTTCGGTCCCAAGATATTAAAGGTTTCATGTTTATGCTTGTTCAATATTTTTCTCGAAAATTATCAAAAATAGAACTTCCAAATTTTTGTGATGGTAGATAAATTTCAGCCACAATGCCCTTCGCATATATAAATGTCCACCGTCACTTCCACTCTGTCGTCACTGGAAGGAAGCAAAAAATATTAATTTTTCAACTTTTTTGTTTTTAAATATTTTTCTGTTATATTTCAATAGAGACACTTTAAAGAATACAGAATATGTAATTGTTTTAAAATTGATCCACAGATTCTACAGATTTTGGGCTCAAAATTCCTGAAGCGAGAGTTCCTGTTGCATAGTGGTTAGAGTGGTGGGCTTGTGCCTAGGCGACCCGGGTTCAATCTCTGAGTGCCGAATGTTTTTTATTCCTAACTTGTGTTTTGATTTATGATTTTATTGTTGAAATGATCAGGTTTTTATTAATTTCCGTTCTGATATTTATCAAAAATTACAATTATGGCGCCTTTTTCCCAGTATAAATATACTGTAGAGGCACATATTTTCGTTGGGTCAAAATTTCGCTGTTTTTGAACAGAATAAAATTCCGTTGGCATTTAATTTCGTCATATCTTAATCTCTTTGTATTCATTAATAATTTGGTTAAAAATTCGTCATGGATTTAATTTCGTTGATTTTTACTGCCAATGAAAATAACAAAATTAAATCCTCAACGAATATTTCTGCTTCTACAGTAAGTCTATTGAAGTCCTCATAGTGGGTTAAATAGAATTTGAAGAAGTGTTAAGAAAAGATTGAATTAAAGAACAACTATCCTTTTAGCCTATTTTAAGGTGCATTCAAAAAGAAGACTTCTCGTTGCTCACAACAAGGTCGTGTCTAGTTATTCTACTTATCATGTTTTTACAGTCATGTTCAGGAGAATCATCTCCCGTGTATGGATCATCTGAAAAATATTATGATGTTGATAAATGTGTAGAAGATCAGAATAAACTGGTGTGCACTGACCAATCAAAACTCAAGGCTTGCATTCGGTATACTGATGGAAAATCACTGTGGGCTGTCTGCATTAAAAATATCTGTTTTCATGGTAAGTATGTAAACGTCCTTTTACACTCTTCCTGAAATTATAATTGGAATGTTAGTGTTGTAGTAAGTGGTATATAATTTTGACCACTTTTCACATGTAGCATTTCCATTTGATATTTATAGCATAGCTGGAATTCCTAGTACATTTGTCTGTCTTGTTTTTACTTTGCACAGCACAATTTGATCTGTCATTCTAAATTCAGGCATGTACTAGATTTTTTCTAGGTCACCTGAGTCACTCAGGTGACATATTGCTGTTGGTCTTCCTGCATCATCCATTACAGTGGGGCCTCAGATATCCGGACGCCAGATAACCGGACGCTTCAGTTTACGGACGATTTTATTTGGGAACAGATTTTTTATACGTTATTTTGTCTCATTTATCCGGAATTCCGCGTTCCGGATCCGGACAGTCTGTTTTTACCACAAAAAACTGATTTACTACTAATCTTGCTTCATTTAACCGGACGGTAAAATTTGATGATACCCCGTTAAATACAAAAGATTACGCCTGTCAATTGAGTTTCACACCTTTGTTACGTGCTAGACCCCCATGAGTAGCTTGTATAAACACTGCCTTCCTAAATCACTTTCAAATTTACCGACAGTGCTGGCCAGACAGGATTAGTCACGCCTCACAGCAAGTGGCTTGGATATCTTAACCTGTGCACCTGTCAAGTGCCATCGCTTTTTTAAACATCCCTGTATTTCGAATAAAAAATATGCTTAATAATCAAGAAAACTGGAAAGTTTTACAAAACTTTGTGTTTTATCTACCTATTCAAATCGTATTTTTAAACGAATTGTCTCATGAATGCCTTGTTAGATTAAGTCAAAACCGGAAGTACAGGAAGAAAACAAAGTGAAAGCATGTCAACTCATCGGAAGTGCATTGGTGGATCTTGTAATTTTCCAACTAGTAAACGTTAATTTTATCAATAAAATTGACTTTATTTTAAGGATAGAAATAATTTCAAGAATAAATCAATTATTGAGAAAATTGGCATTCCTAGAAATAGATAGTTGGAAACATTACGTACATGTAAATGCCTGGGCACATATCACACTTGGACACAAAGAATTTAGCTAGATTCGGTTATCATTATAGTCTGGTTAATATTTTATGACAAAATAATAATATAAAGCGGGGTTCTTTATATTTAAAATTGTTCATATCAACGGACAACTCTATTGTGTGTTGTTAGTATAAATGGCAAACCCCCCCCCCCAAAAAAAAAACCCCGTATCACTGGGACCCATTGTATACAAATACATTATCATTCATGACAACAATAGACACATTTCAGATATCCGGACGCTTCACCTATCCGGACGATTTGACTTAGGAACGAAAGCGTCCGGATAACTGAGGCTCCACTGTATATGTTTAGAATTTTACATTTTTAACTTCTAAATCATCAATCTATAGTGCCAATTTTTGGTGTAAAGCTTCTAAAGAGCTAAAGCCACGAAGGGCCAATATTGGCCTATTTTTCATGGAAAATGAAAACAAGCGGAGAGGGAAAATGGTAATGAAAATAAAACTTATAGATATTGATCGTAAAAAATGTACTTCAAAAAAATTCTGCTATGACATCATAGCTGTACTGTAGACGTTTAAACACGCGCGCTTTAGTGTTTTTCGCTAAAAAATATCAATTTTATCGCATTTATTCCAAATTTTCATGATGGCCACACCCGTCGAACAAAGAACAAGGGACGTTTTTGGCCATATTTAGCCGTAAAATTTACGATGTTTTTAATGTCTTAGTTTTGTTAGCTCACCTGAGCTGAAAGCTCAAGTGAGCTTTTCTGATCACATTTTGTCTGTCGTCCGTCTGTCTGTCCGTCTGTCTGTCTGTCCGTAAACTTTTCACATTTTTGACATCTCCTCAAAAACTACTGGGCCAATTTTAACCAAACTTGGCACAAAGCACCCTTAGGCAAAGGGGATTCAAAGTTGTGAAAATTAAGGATCACGCCCTTTTCACAGGGGAAATAATTAGAATTTATTTAAAAACATTTAGAAATTTTCAAAAATCTTCTTCTCAAGAACCATTTGGCCAGGAAAGCTGAAACTTGTGTGGAAGCATCCTCAGGTAGTGTAGATTCAAAGTTGTGAAAATCATGACCCCGGGGGGTAGGGTGGGGCCACAATGGGGGGTTGAATTTTTAC
>WFKH01011925.1:65295452-65306541 GCA_016163765.1 Magallana hongkongensis
TTTTACATAGGAATATATAGAGTAAATCTTTAAAAATCTTCTTCTCAGAAACTAATTAGTATGGAAAGCTGAAACTTGTATGGAAGCATCCTCTGGTAGTGTAGATTCAAAGTTGTGAAAATCATGACCCCTAGGGGTAGGGTGGGGCCACAATTGGGGATTGAATTTCTACATAGGAATATATGGAGTAAATCTTTAAAAATCTTCTTCTCAGAAACTAATTAGCCAGGTGATTCTTTAAAATTGTTTAGACTTTGGCCCCTTGATGATTCTTGGGCCTCACAAGGGGTTCAGAGTTTGATGTAGGTTCATATCCCATATATAAACAATTGTTTAGGATCTTTTTGAGAACTGCAATGCTCAACATGTGTTATGACTATAAAATCATCCTGTTAGAAAAGGGACTAATGATAATAAAAATAAGAATATCCAGGGGGGAAAATGGATTTTCATTTATACAGGATCTACATGTAATAATTATACTACATTGTCCAGATAGTTTGTATTATGACTCCTTTAAGCTGATTTCATCATACCTATTCTTCCTCAGGTGAGCGATGTGGCCCATGGGCCTCTTGTTTATTGATGTGGTGCATTATACTAAGTTCGATACTGGCTAAATTATACAAGCACCAAAATGACGTCATTTTTCATTATGACGTCACTAATGTACGCTAAACATGGAATGATCTCCAAAAATCGTTATAATATATAGAAATATGAATAATTTTTGCTGAAATTAGAACCTTTCACATGCATTAACCACTTTTATATTTAACAAACTTATTTTCTGTATCATAACAAATTCATATACATAAAATGGTGATGGTTAATAACTGTGAACAATGTGAATTTTAGCAAAAACGATTACGGAATTGTACATTTTACCAACGCTATCCAACACGGGCAGTTACTGGGCGTAACATGCGGTTTTTACCGGTGAGAGAGGGTTTATCTGATAAAAATCTAAAATATTTATTTGGATACGTAAGAGAAGCCAAAGAAAAAGAAATAGAAATTGCAACCGAAAAATAAATAAAAAGATAAATAAATAAATAGAAAATTACAACAGGCAATATTTAGATGTAAATGATTGTTACGGTTGATTTCTGTTGAGATCAGAACAGAAAATAATTGCCGACATATTGATTGATTTATCAAAGCACTAATTGTTTCCTCTTTAAGTAAAGAGTTTATGTTTAAGTCCATTTGTATCCGTAATATGTGATTGAAGTATTTTGATCAATCGTAAAACCAGAACGGACGGTAGACATAATTGTCATATTGTCTTCGTCTTCCGTGATCTTTTCTTACTTTCGACTATAGTCTGCCGAACATTTTCTTAAACTGTTTTTATAAATATCTCTGGATTTAAACGATCATTCAAAAAGTATGAAAAGATCCCAAGATTTACCTTTTGAAACGCCACTTCTAGCTTGTCAGCTTTCAATACACTTTACGGGGATTTTCCTTTGCAAAAGAGATGAAGGTACCCGCGGATGATAACGTTGAAAAAATTGTGCGAGGTATTCCGAGTGACTTTCGAATGGAGAAAAGGTGTAAACATTTCCCATTGTAAATCTCCGTAAGAAATCGCTTTTCGTTTCTGTGAATTTTTCCGAGTGAAAAACGATAGTATGTCAATGAAGATATCTTGAAAATTTTCTCTTTCATCGATTTCAATTGCACTTCTCTAATAGGTATGTGTATTTTTATTAAAAATCTAAACATTTAAACTGATGGTCGGTCGATTACATAGACAAGGTCGCAATTGCTGAATATTTACCTGTAACTTAGTGGGCATTGCTTCTATTTATCGAGGCAAAAAGTTCAGCACCTGACCGCCGCTTATATATCAAACGATAGATGGTAAATGTTAACCGTAATCCGTATACGGCTGGTCATCAGTGCATCAGCCGATTTGTCAAAATCACCCCCAAAGACCAGTCGATCCCAGGTCAATTTTCGATCGTCAGTCGGCGGACATTTAAGAAAAATCCAAATGCCAAAATGTCGATCGACCGAGTGACGACAGACATAAAAACTGTATGCCGAAGGTCGGAAGATGATCAAGGATTGCTCAACGGACTACTAGTATTGTACGACTGGTTTAACTGAAGAAATCGGCCACCGACGCAGAAAAAAAATGTAACTTGGCCCGACAGACACAAAATTGGACAGCCGACGAAAAAAGAATACGATATCATCCAAGACAACGGCTGTTGAACTGCTGACTGTCACCTGAATAATCCCATTTTTACCCCCCCCCCCCCAAAAAAAAAATCGACCGTTAGTCGTTTTTGGCAATGTGTCTAGAATTTTACTCTATTCAGTGATATCAAATCTAAAATATTCAAAAAAACAATTTTACCTTGTTGATAAGAACAATATTCATATGCAGTTAATTTCAAATTATATTTTCTTTCTATAAAACATTTTTATATTTATTGTATTTTAAATCATTTTTTTTTGGCACATGTTCATACACCTGTATATTCATTTTTATAGCGCGTAGAATTAGTGAATCAATAAAAAAAGTGTCTCTCGTGATCTTGTCTAAAATTTTAGACTTCATCTTTATCAAGCCACTTAGAAACCCTTTGTTTATACATCACTTGTTCCAAAAAACTATGCATTATTTCCGTTTGATTGTTTAATGATTGCATGCTTTTTATGCGAGAGAGAGAGAGAATGCGTGATATGATAGGCTAAACTTTACATAAATTGAATTTTAATTCACTAATATAAGATATTTATTTAATCTAGTTGTCATATAGTAAATCCTTTAATTGTTGAAATAATGCACAATGGCATTGTGATGAAACTCAACCAAGTAGTTTCAGAGTCCACGTACTGTTTAATTAAATAAGGAATCATTCTTTGAGTATTATGAGGTGATAATTTCGGTGGGGGCGTGGTCAAATCCAATAAAGCTCGATGGTCTTTATGATAGATTTGATCACGATTCAACCGAAATTATCACCTCATAATATTTAAAGAATGATTCCTTATTACTTATATTTATATTATTTCCGATTTTTACACTTTAAAACAAAATTATTTTAAAAGCACTATTTTTTTATGTAGCACATGCTCTGTAATACTACGCGACGCAGCCAATACAGTTTTTCGGTTATGCTATAAGACACGTCCATTTTGTGTCACTCATGTTTTATGAAGTTATTGGGTTTTAGGGTTCAAAATTGATTCGTAATGTTATCACAAAGACAGTTAAAAATGTAAATATATATATATAAATACTCAGCTTGTTAGCTGCACAACGTGCTCCTTCCACGAGTCGACAAGAAAAGAATCTCTCTCTCTCTCTCTCTCTCTCTCTCTCTCTCTCTCCTCTCCCCAAATGCATGTTTGTGCAAACAATACTAACAGTAGCTGAACTACTAAAATCTTATTTGAATTATTTCTGTTTATTATAGACTCACGGTTTTAACAACGATCTCCACACAATGACTAAAAGTTTGTAAACGATCTATGACCAGGTTTATTGGTTCCATCTATATTCAAAGCACACGTAATTAGATTGAAAAGAAAATGCATTGGCCTGTGATCATTCTAAATACTTGCTAGAATTAAGTTAAAATATATTATGCATCTGTTTAATTTTAAGTTTTCTTGTATATTATTGTACCGGTTGGTAAATGATTTTTTTTAACGCAATTTAAAATACTTTGGGAAATTCCCACGTTTATAAAGTTGCTGAATTGTTCTATCCACGCGCGTCGATTGTCTTAAATGACATGTAGTTGTTTGTGTATTAGAAAAAATCATGAAACTAACAAAGTATAAGTAAGATATTTAAACAATACAATGCTTTTTTTGGTGTTTCATGCCGGATATGAAGGTGGCAAATTGCAGAAAAAAATACATACTAGTAACCCGCGTTATTTTTTTTCTGCATTAATCGCTAATTTATTGTATATATTTACATGTACATTTTCCTATCAACAAATTAAATAAATTGGTTGGAAAAAATCAGAAAAATTAAACAAAATTATTGTTACGTACATCAGTACGTTAGATATAAGAAACAGTCAAATCGTCTCCTATTGGAATTTGATTTTGACATCGTGATTATTTCGTGCAGTCGGTGATTTTTCTTAGGTTGCTAAAGGTTTCGACTGATCGATAATCTAATCGGTATGATTAGAATTGTGCAGAATTCAGTTCTATCAGTTTCCACAGAGGTGTACAATCTATTTTCTTAAAAAAATAGAGGAAATCATACTTGGTGGATGTACATGATATATTCATTTACCTCTATCGGCTTTTGAGTATTTCGCTGCAGTACGGATTCCCTAACTATATGTCGTATTGTCGTATTAGTTAAAACGAAATTCTTATTCTATAAACAAAGGGAATGGAAAGTTTGGAAATAAATTCAAATACCTATATATATATATATATATATATATATATATATATATATATATGTATATATATATATAATTATATATATATGAAAAATGTTAAGGTTGTGTTAAAATTCCGTTAAGCCTTCCCGTCATGTTTATGACGTGGCGTTAAAGGCTTCGTAAAATGTCGACGATTCATTTTAAAAAGTCGCCGTGTTTAATGTAAATTTTATCATACTTACATTAAAGTTATATGAATAAATCATATACCATTGGGTTTTGCTTATTCTTGGCTTTTGAAAATGGTAAGTATCATTAGATTTTAAAACACGACATTTTTTGGCCAATAACGTGCCTTGTTCTTAAATATATGTCATTTAGAAGAGAATAGAAAAATGCAAAAATATTATTTTATTTATTTTAGTATTTTATTTTGTTAAAGAGGTGTGGCCACATCTAAAATCCAACTTTACTATCAGCTTCACACTCATCAGAACAGTAGAATCACGGTGAATACCCCTCAAATATATTTAAAATAATGTCTCTACATTGCTTGTCTGATTACAGAAATGTTTTGAAATGCAAAAATATGAATTTTATTTTGTTTGATTAATTTTCCTTTCGTTAGTTCTAACTGAAAACGAAAAACACTCGTTTTAATACTGAGCATATGCAACTACGTCGTCTTAATAATGCAGGTATAGCTTTTAGGATTTTGTATTAAAAGGCCAAAGCCAACTTATCAATAATGATTCTTGAAATTGAAAGATTAGTTGATAATGTGTAAACTCTTAAAGTATTTCCTTGTGCTATGATAACTGCATAAATTCCATCATTATATAACACTCATCACCGTGTCGCCATGGTCACTGTTTACAAAAAGGGCGATAACTCGAACAACGCTTATTGATTTGTCTATCCTGGCGTCATGGGTTTCCGATAGTCTAACACTGAACGATGTATCTAATGATTGTCTCTTTAGTCAACAATTTTAAAACTATATCATTTTTAACCTCAGACATAGCATCGAAAATTGCCGATACTAAATCAATGAAAAATCGTCAGTATATGCAGTTCTTAGATACAAATAAACTTTATGCAGCATTTGGCCATTAAAAATCAGCGTCATGTGTTTCCGATAGTATGATTCATCAGCAAATTTCTCATTTAATAATTGAAATAAAAATTAAATAACCTTATAAATATATCTAATAATGTTTTCAATTGTTTTTAAAGTTTTTATTTCAACTTAAATCGTTCAGTTATTTAATTTACCCCAAAACTACATTTCATCACTTAAACGTTCTACAATACCATTATTTGTATGATTATACGTTACGTTTTAATTCAAGACGAAGCTTAATTTATAGCGCTCTTCGGCTTCGATTCTAAGAAAAACTTTACAAAGTCACGTAATAATTTTAGCCTGAAAATACGGCATCAGAAGTATATTTTACCAAACGTTAAGCAAGTTTAGATATTGTGATCTTCTAATTAAGATTTTAAGCAATTTTAATGACTTGCATTAAAGTAATAGTAAAAGATAGTATTTTATTAGTCTCTTCAGTAATTGTGTGATTTAAATCTTTGCAAGCACTCTGCATAACTAGGATAGTGCATATCTATAAAATCGAAAGAAGACTCCGTACGTCCAGTGTCATAAGTAATTAAGAAAATGACGTCATTGTGGAGAAAACTCACGCGACCATAATAAAATATCGGAATCACATGACTGTCGGAAACACATGACGGCACTATATACGTTTTTTGAAAAGGAATGAATTTACATTCAGATTCTAGAATGGCATGTCTACGAAAAATATTTAAATTAGTTCCATTCATTCAAATTCCTAAGTATGTTCAATTCCATGGAGATGTAGTATTCATTCTAGTGTTTCATTTTCTGCTGTTTAATTTTAATTTAAAGGTTGATAACTTGGAACAAAGGATAAGTCTTAATATTGTTATAGATAAAATCATTGATTGTAATTATTCCGGATTTTTGTTCCATCGCATTGAGTAAATACAGATTATTTTTTTATGGAAATAATTTAGTTCAATTATTTGCACATTTTCCAATCATTTAAATTGTAAAATTAATCAAAATTAATATTCGAACTTCTTTAAAATTACTTCTAATGACTGCTGACAACAACGAAACACTTCACAATCCAGCACCCCCCCCCCCCCCCCCCCCCCCCCCCCCCCCCTAAAAAAAAAAAAACACCAAAAAAACCAGAGCTTAATTGACAGGTTCAGCTAAATTGGGTGTTATGGGATATACAAGTGATATGTTTGCTGATTTTTCACAACAAAATAATTTCAGTTATCGAAGGAAAATACATGTACGAGCTATGGGGATGCTTGTCATATGCTAATAACAACATGGTGTGTAAAATATTACCAAAAATTGGTTTAGAACTAAATGTCTATAGAAGTCATATCTCCAAACTGTATAGAAATCATATCTCCAAACTGTATTTAACATTTTGATTGATATTGTGTATTTGAATATATATGAAAGACTTTCTACGCGAATTCCATTTGTTCGATCTTGCTGTCCATGTAAATGTTTAAAGAGATACCGCATGAAAAAAAAAAACCCATTTAACATGATACTCGCACGCTTTGCTCATGTTGTGTACACGCTTTGCCTGAAACTCCAAGCGGTTCACATAAAACTTTTCTTGTATGCCCCCTCCCCCCAATCGCTAGAAAAAAGGTTTGGCTCCGTGCATTATCTGATGTACATTGTACTTATCAACTTTTGAAGTGAGGTTTAAATTTTTTTTGAACGTTTTAACACTTGTTTATCGACTTAAAAATAAAATAAGATGATGGGTTACTATAATCATATTTACCTTAGGCAAGAAAACAAAATTTTCTATCAATTTAAATTAAAAAAAAACATTTTTGAAGCTCAAATAATCCATGAAATGTATATGAATGTGAAAAGTTTTACTGTGGTGTTTGGGTTTTATTGTAATTTTCAGTGTAATTGTGCACTGAATTTATGTAATTTTAGTAGTTTGAATTTATTTATGAAAAACTAATGCCATTGTATTTAATATGACGTCATAAAGCGTTGGTAAACCAACGTTAAACACAGGCTCTTTCAATGCGTCCTACACCATTGGTAGGGACCAAACCAAGCCGTCTAAGGCTTATATTTTTGTGAAGTACATTGACCTGAGATTGTTTCCTGGTAATATTGTTAAATTTGGATATTAGGCTGATTTTGACCCTTCGTGGCTTTAGCTCTTTGTTGAAATTTTTGATCTACTACCCCCTGAATCTCATGGACTGCGGCTTAGAGCCAAAATTGCCAAAAAGTGCCACACATGTGGGGCGTAAACTGAATGCATGGTCTATTATAATAGGGGAAGTGAAAATAATTAACTTTAATAAATATATATCTTAAAAGAAGTAAGGATAAAACTTTTACAGGTTAAAAATGTGATATTTTGTCCGTTGAGAAATGAGTAACTGTTATGCCAACCAAAATGTTCTAAACAGAGAGCTATACCATGCCTATATTGCTTCGTATTTTGTCGAGAAATGTAAACAATTAAGCAAAAGAAAGTTTATGTAGGACGTCTCAGTGATTTCGCACTATACTGCCACAAGAGGTGGATTAAGCATCTGTGCTGGGTGTTATGTGTAATAAGTACTCGCTATTTCAGCATAAACTGTGATCCCTTGGCAGATTAGTTTTTGATTTAATTATTTTATGGCTTAGATAAAGGGATGATATAAACTCAAGTTCCATGCTTTACTGTCATATTAAACCAAGCCAAAAAATATGGCATGCAGTAGGTATAGCATAGTGGAGAGGAATTAAAGAAATCTAAATGTCATTAGAATTGCATGTACAGGCACTTAGATAATAAAACAGAAAAACTAAACAGTTAAAAAAATCTGTGGAGAAGTTGCATATTGTCAAATCGTTAAATGGGAAAATTACATACGTACAAGGGGAAGGGGGGGCACGTGCCTATACATTATTTATTTAGCATGCAAAAATATTTATAGTTGCAAATTTTTTTATCCAATCTTCGAATTCTCCAAGAGTACAAAAAGTGAAAAAGTTGGTATATGATAGCCTATGGTGGGACAATTTAGAATTAACATTTACCGGTAGTTGCCAACTTCATTCTTGGTGGAAAAAATTAAAGCATTTGAGAATTGTTTTGTTTTAGGCTGGGGTAAGTTTAGCTGACAATGACGTGATTATGTTTAGTTCCTGCTGGGCTTGCCCCAAAGTCATATTATAGTAAGAAACTGCTATGTGATGACTAAATAATGTATCTTAATGTAACCAAGATAATTTGATAAGTTGGATGACGTGGTTAATTTTCACCATATGCTTGTGAAGATAATTTTAAAAAATGATGGAGGCATTGATTTAGTAGTTATAGTGTTTTGAATTATTATTTTGGGACAACAAAGATCTTGAAAGCCCTTAGCAAAAATTGGTTTACTGAACGTAACAATGTGTATGTGATGAATATGTAAAATTATCAAATCAAACAAAATCATTTGATTAGCATACAATATATGCAACAGAGTTTAAATAGATTCTTTATTTAATTCTACAACATATATTATGTTAAAACAGATCAAGCATGTCCAGAAGTGACTAGAAATCCCCTCAAGGCTTTGGTTGTTCAGAGCATTTATCGCCAATGTCAAAGTTGCAATAATACAGAAAATTTACAAGACAGACTAAAAGGTAAGCACAATTAAGAGATACAGTACAGCTCACGAGTATCCCAACAAAAACACTGGCCACCATGTTTGAAATTCCACACCATGCTGAGCATGGAAGTGTTGATGATTTATAATTTGATCTATTGGGTTTTTTTGAGGGCCTCAAAACAAGAAAAAACACAGTGCTTGCAATGTAACACGGGCAGTTTATACCATGGAGTAACACACAATATTTACCTGTGAAAAATGGAAGATTCAATAATAAAACTTATAAAAAATTTAAATATTTATTTATTTACATAAGATAAACCAAAGTAAAAAAACACCCAGAGATATAAACCAAAAATAAAATTATAAGACACACAACATTTGATTAGACCTATGCAATTGTTATGGTGTATTTCTGTTGAGATGAGACAAAATAAAACTAATTGCCAACATTTTCAAAGGATTGATCAAAATACCAATAATTTCATTCTTTAATTATACAGTATATTAAGTTTATTTTTTGGTCCAGTTTTATCTTTTATATTTGACTATGGTAGTTTGAACCATATTTAAAGCATGAAGAATCATAATGGTAGACATATAGTTGTATTGTCCTCCGTTATCTTTTCTCACTTACTCTAATAAAAAAAAGGACTGATGAAAACAGTTGTACTTTCTCAAAAAGTTTATATTTAGTGTAATTTCAAATCGATTTTCTTTCTCAGGGTTGTCTCTAAAAATTGAAGTAGAAGAGTAGAAGGGGGGTCTGGGGATCTTGCTTATAGCTAGATTGTGTTTGAAATGCAATAATAGCTGGGTAATAAAGGCATTATAGGCGGGGGAATTCCCCACTCCCCGGGTCTTAGAGACAACCCTGCTTTCTATAATACATGTTTTGTAATATAAATGTACAGTGAATTGGTAGATAAAAGTGTCATCCGCTCAACTTGGGTTGACATTTTTTTTTAATAACAGGACATTTATATATATTTTAACCCTTGTTTAGCCCTAGTTTATTTATTTCTAAACATATGCCATTTTTATTAATGTTTTGGGTAATGTTATCCACGGAATGACACAGTGGCCACATTCAATGCACATACATGGAACACGGTGTGACACAGACCGTTTTGCACTGGGTTTTTTTTCCACGGTAGGTGTCAGGATACTCATGAGCTGTACGGTAGATATTATTAATGTTTGCTAAAAAGAACTTGACATTTAGACATGTTTTTATATTGCTATTATATTACCATAACAGCAAAGTCTCCTGTATAGTACGTACTTGTGTATAATACACCCCTTCTTCCCTCCCCCCAACCCCCAACCCCAAAAAGCTGACGTAGAAAAAATGCATGCTTAAGCAGCTAAAGTCAACAGGTGACTGACTTTGTAATTTATGTATATGTATTCTTTAACAGTTTTCTTCACTACTACTGGGCAAAACTAAAGCAGAAGAATAGGCCTTCATGGGGACCCTCTACTAAAATTCTGACATTCAGTTTATGCTTATTCATACTTGAAAGATTTTTCTGAGGTGACCTAGTATTAATAAAGAATGCTTAGATCTTGTAAAGCGTATATATTCTAGAGGAGAGGATATTTAATTCTAAATTTTAATCAGACTGCTTACTAACTGCCTTTCACTTTGCCATGGGAAACTTATCGATACCTTCAATAACCTAAGATTTTTTGTTTTGTTTATAGCATACGGCAATGTTGGAGCTGAATGTTTGAATATTTCTGGCACCGGTCCGCAACCAATCAGAACCGGTAAGTATGACAGCTTTTTAGCTCACCGAGACGAAGTCAGGGGGAGCTTATGCTATACCCTCGGCGTCGGCGTCGGTGTCGGCGTCGGCGTCCAGACCTGGTTAAAGTTTGTGTTGCAGGTCCTGTATCTAAGTTATTACTTATTCTATCTTCACCAAACTTGCATGGATGATGCATCTTGACCTACTTATGGACTTGAAACACTTGGATGCTGAATCTGGGCCATGAATTTCAGATGCTGGAGG
>WFKH01011925.1:65306551-65320550 GCA_016163765.1 Magallana hongkongensis
ATGTTACAATAATGTGATGTATTATGTGAAATGATATTGTATCCTATAATACTATATTGTATCATATATTATATAATGATATTGTATTATGTGATCAAATACAATAATATATAACACTATACAATGTCATATCATATGTTACAATATCATATTATCATATTGCATCATTATTTATTACAGTAGTATATTGTAAATATCATAGGATGCAATATCTATTTTATTTTTTTGTATTGATAAACATTGTATCTTATAATACCGTATGAAATGAACATATGATTATCATACAATTTTTTAACATATGATATACGATGTTGTGTCAAAACAGTATCCGTGAATATCCAAGATAATTAACTATGATTTTCATATAATATGATAAAGGTGGTCTCATAAAGGTGATGTCTCGTCTCGGTGAGCTTTGTAATCTGTGATTACCTATGTTTATGATATGTACATAACAATTATAGGCATAGAAACGAAAAAGGGAAATAGAATACCTGCCAAAGGCAGAGAGCGACATAACACTCCAGGGCTTTCCTGTCACTTCAGGGCAAATATTCTGATACATGTATTGTTGCCCCAGAAGCCATGTAATATGTCTATTTTGTGTGATTTTATATTTGCTTTATCCAACCAGTTGAAGGATGTATATATTTTTTTTTTGGGGGGGGGGGGGGGGTTTGACAAATTTGGCCTTATATAATGTGAACATGTATTTTCACTTGAGTCACTCTGGTAACCTATTGCTGTTGGTCATGCGTCGTCCATTAACAGTTTTACATTTTGTACTTATTTTTAAAAAAACTATAAGGAAAATTGTCATTTGGCCATTTTAGATTAAATATGTGTTCTAGTTTAGGAAATCATGTGCACTGTATGCTTGTAGCTATAAACTGTATGCATGTTGACTGTGCATTATAAATGAAACTACCGGACGGGTATGAATATTTTAAAAGATTGACCATTTTAGGTCTGCATATCTCTTTTACCGGAACCAAATTTAAAGTAAACTTTACAATTATTGGCCCCTGGAGCTAGGGTGTAGATAATCTGAGTGAGATTCCTCTAACTAATGCCTCTCTCTCTCTCTCCCCCCCCCCCCCCCCCCCAAATCCTGTGAATGATGTTTGCTAACATTAAATAACAGATGCAAGGATAACAGTCAGAGGAGTCTCTGATTAGGGTTTAGACTCCAAAATGAAGCTTAAAATGTAAACATGAGACTCCCTGACTGTTCATCTATTAAGGACTATGGCACTAAGGTGACCATGAAGGCCAGTGGGCCTCTTGTCCTTCAACTTTTCAAGAAAAGTAATGTGCAAACTGTAAGAAAAAGGGCTTATGTGCATCATTTCGAGGTTGATTTATGAAACCAAACAACTGTTATGTGCAACAAATTTTTAATGACAGGGACAGTTTGATAATTCTATTGTCGATATGAGTATTGAATGCATGAAGAATGCACTGAGTAATTTGTTCACTGGCAAAAACCCTGTTAACTAATGTTGTATATACTATTAGATTGTTATATATAACTCCAAATAAAACTGAACAGGACTCGTAAATAGTATAGACACCATCACACAGATACAGTAAAACTCGGTTATAACGCACTCCTAGGGACCATTTGATTTACTTGGCTATATCTGTAATTCCTTATAACCATGTGACAATTTGTTATATACATGTTTCCTTCCATATGACAACCATTTATGTTTATTTTAGGCATTTTTGATTATAAATATAACTTTACAAAACTTTAAAATAATCGGATTGTAAATTGACAAATATATGTGAATATAAATTCATTTCAACAGTTATGTCAATTTATACCGCTAACTTTTAGCAATGTAAAACAATTAGTTTTGAATGGTGTAATTTTTGGTATTTTTCACCTCTACGAGGCTCTGAAAATTAGTTCACTATATCCGTAAATTTGTTAAAACCAAGTTCACTATAACTGTAAAATTCTACAAGTATTTGTTAGGAATTTGATTACCAGTTCATTATACCCGTTTGTACCACCTGAGACTGACATGGCTGATGTGTAGTATTTCTTTTGTGGTTTTAGATATTGTGTGTTTATTCCTTGTGTATGTGCATTTTCTGTTTGTATATAATGTACTGACCTGTATATTTGATGTTACTTTTCTCATGGCTTGGATAAAGTGGGTAAAATTTGATATCACCGCAACCAAGTAACATGGCTTGTGTAAAATTTGATTTCAACGGGATCGAGTAACATATCGATGTCACAGGTGATTCAAGAACAGGAAACCCCCCTCCCTTCAATTCATTATTGATTCTCCTTTTGTTAGAAATTCCTTTAATGTGAGCAACATGTCTTTTTCCAAATATCTGAAAATGAATGGAGAATAATTGGTTTATGTAAAAATACCCTCAACCTGCATATAAAAAAAAGGAAAGGTATGGGGGGGGGGGGTCCTGTCTACAGAGAAAGAACTGTTAAGAGATCGTCTTTAATGCACAAACACAATCATTTAAAGTTATATCCTTCTCCGTGCCATGAAGGCGCATAAGGCCGGTGCTTTTCCCCGGTGTCCATGGTGCTAAGCGGATGAGAGTCTTTGACTCTCCCTGGATTGGACACCAGTCCATTGCAGGTTAACCCCCAGGGTAAGCCGGTACCCAATTTCAACTTGATGGACTGAGACAATGTATAGCTAAAGTGCCTTGTCTAAGTGTACAACACACAACATCAAGAGACCACAGTGGGGTTTGAATCGGTGACCTTTCAGTTACTGGCTTAATGCTCATGACCACTGAGCCATGTGCTCCACCACAAACACAGTATTACATTATAATTATAGAATATCATATGAACTTGAATATAATTGTTATCTTGCATCTTACAATGTACTTATTTAGGATTATTAAATATCTTATTTTAGATGAGGATGATGATTTGGTTTTGAAGATTATAGCAATTTCAATGTGAGTATGAAATTTAATTTCTGATCTTACCATACATCTATAATTTTTTGTCCAGGAGCTAGAGGAATTGCATCTTTGCCTGAAAACTCTTTTTTCAAACATGCAGTAATTGCCTTTCATGTATGACAAATTGCTTGTGATTGCTCCTGAACATTTCTTAGCTCTTTTAAAAACAATTGACTTTTTACCAAATGTCATAGAGAACTCGGATTGAAGCTTTTATTGTTTCCCATTAATTTGAGATAAAGGTCAAGGTAGTTTCAAAACCCTTTATTTATAAGCTCACCAGAACCGAAGGTTCAAGTTAGCTTTTCTGATTACCTGTTGTTTGTCTGTCCGTCCATCTGTCTGTAAACTTTTTACATTTTCAACATCTTCTCCAGAACCGAGTTGTCAGTAAACGTTTCACATTTTCAACATCTTCTCCAGAACCGCTGGGCCAATTTAAACCAAACTTCCCACAAAGCATCCTTAGGCAAAGGAGATTCAAAGTTGTGAAAATTAAGGACCATAACCTTATTCAAGGGGGGATAATTAGGAATGTTTGAAAATCTTTGAGAAATTTCCAAAAATCTTCTTCTCAAAAACCAGTTGGCCAGGAAAGCTGAAACATATTGAAGCATCATATCTTAAGGTAGTATAGATTCAAAGTTTTTACATACTAGGAATATATAGGGTAAATCTTTAAAAATCTTCTTCACAGAAACAATCAGCCAGGAAAGCTGAAATTCAAAGTTGTGAAAATCATGATCCCTGGGGGTAGGGTGAGGCTAAAATGGGGGGTCAAATTTTTACATAGAAATATATTAATAGTGTAAATCTTTAAAAATCTTCTTCTCAGAAACCAATTGGCAAGAAAAGCTGAAACTTTGTGGAAGCATCCCCAGGTAGGGTAGATTCAAGTTTGTTCAAATCATGATCTCCAGGGGTAGGATGGGGTCACAAAGGGGAGGGGGGATAAATTTTTACATGCGAATATATAGAGAAAAATCCTTAAAAATCTTCTAAAAAACTATGTGCCTAGAAAAGCTGTAACTTTAGTGAAAGTAACCTCAGATAGTCTAGATTTAAATTTGTTAAAATCAAAATCTTGAGGAGTAGGGTGAGGCCACAATGGGGATCTAATTTTACAAAGGAAAACATTTTAATTATTCACAAAAACTGAAAAGTTATAGTATATGAGTTTACTTATATGCAAGCATTTTAACATATTACTGATTTAATTTTTTTTAGACTTTATTGGCCCCTGGACGATTCTTGGGCCTCACAAGGGGTTCAGAGTTTGATGTAGGTCTATATTCCATATAATTATAAACAATTCTTTAAGATCTTTTTGAGAATTGCAATGCTCAACATGTGATATGACTGTAAAATCATCCTGTAAGAAAAGGGAATTGATTATAAACATATTAAGAATATCTAGGGGGAAATGCATTTTTATTTATACAGGATTTACATGTATTATACTACATTGTCCAGATATTTTGTATTATGACTTCATAAAGCTGATTTTATCCTGCCTTTTTGTTGCTCAGGTGAGCGATGTGGCCCATGGGCCTCATGCTATATAATATAATATAATATAATATTATAACATAACATAACTACATAACATTAGTATTCAGGGTGAAACCTCTCAGCTTGAAGAAGGGATCGGAGCGAAACCCCCCACCGTTATGAATTGATGTTTGCAAACATATCATTTAAAAGCAGGGGTAACAGTCAGAAGACACTTTGATTGGATTTGGGTTTATACTCCAATTGAAGCTTAAAATGTAAACATGATACTCCCTGACAGGTCCATCTATGGGCTAATGTCATTCAGGTGTCAAGGCCTGTGGGCCTTTTGTTTTAAAAGAACAAATTTTTTAAAGCTTTTAACTTATTCAAACTATTCATTTCTTTCAGATCTGCCATCATAGTTGCCATAATTATTGCAATAGGAATTATATGTTGGTGTGTCAAGTATCGAAGAGGTAAAAAATTCAATATTTCAACTTCAAGTTCACCTATATTGGCTATTATACCTTGATGATGTCAACAGAGCAAATGTGAAACTGTTGGAATTATGTCTTGGCATCCATTATCATTTTTTGAGCAGATTTCCAATTCAGTATACTGTAAAGTTTCGTGTATAGCACGCACCTGCGTATAATACGCACCCCCAAAGTTGGATGTAAAATGCTGAAAAAAACACCCACTGTTCCTATGTATAATAGTGTAATGTATAATAAAACAAAGACACTTTTAATCAAGATTTTTGAAAAGTCGTCAATGTGCATGCGTTGATAATGTATTCAAAGCACTGAAAAGTAATAATGTTAGCAGGTCTTAATAAAACAACAACAAACGTAATGACATAATTCATAATTAGTCCAGTTCTTTGATTGTTGTTAGATAAACATTATGAAGAAACATTTGTCGTATATTGTCATTATCAAGTCGTACAAATGATCGATCCATTTTTAACAGTGTCTATGTAAAACAATAATGTTTAATTGCATAATGGGACACAAAGTGAATAAGTTTATTATCAAGTCATAATTATTGCTAATCTTCCTGCACTCAAATTACACGTGAAGTCCAACATGAAACAGGTGCATGCTTTATCAGAAATTGTTAAACGAGTCAATTTGTGGCTGGTTACATAATGGCAAATACATTGACGAGAACTTGTTTGATACAAGGAGCAGTGATCGAGAGGATTAATTTGAACAATGTAATGCTTTTTTTTTGTGATTCAAGTGGGATATGAAGGTGACGATATTGAAGAAAAAAATACATAACCCGCGCTAGTGGGTGCGGTTTATGTAAATTTTTTCTGCAATGATCGCTAAACCCGCATGAATTGATTTCAAAGCAATTTATTGTTTATATTTACATTATATAATTAATAAATTGATCGTAAAAAGAAAAATTTAAGGTACAGTATGTTAGATAAAAGAAACAGCCAAATCATCTTCTATAGGAATTTGAGTCTGACATCAGCATGATTATTTCGTGCAGTCTGTGATTTTTCTTGAGTCACTGAAGGTTTCAACCAATCAATAAAGGGGAGTGTAGATTTCAGTCCAGTCAGTTTCTACAGAGCTATGAATGTACAATCAATTTCCATAAGAAATAGAGGGAATCATAATTGGTAAATATATCAAAAGTCTTCTTCTGTACTCCCACACATTTGGGAGAAAAACTAATTGCTTGGTTATGATGTCCATGAAGCCCTTTAACAAAATTGTGAATTTTATGGCCCTTGGCTTAGGGGATCAGACCCTTTGATGGAGTCAATATGGCCATATAGTGAAAATGTAATTAATAATAGAAAATTGTATTCTCTACTCCCATTTACAGTACCTGCAACGTTATTTTTTACAAGGTAAAATATGTTGGCATAATATTCACGCATGATAGGATAGGATTAATGCATGATAGAACAGTATGCATGCATGATACGATTGATACAGGTTTGATACACTATATGAAAGAATAAAAGATGTTCATCATAAATGTATAATCGCGTTCAACGATCTTCACGATTAACCTGATAATTGCAGAACTTGATAAAGAACAGGTATGAATCAAGATATATGAAAAATCTATACTTATAAATTAAGACATTTTTCCAATAAACTACGAAATGCCTGTACCAGACAGGGATGGGGTAATGGTAATTTGTAATGGTAATTGAGTGTAATTAATTACAAATTATGATGTTATTGAAAGTAATGTGTAATTGACCTTTTCAATTACATGTAATGGTAATTTAATTAATTACTTTCAAAAAAGGCATGTAATTCAAATTACTTTTCAGTTACTTTCAATTACACTGATGATTGTGTATATGAATAAGAAAACTGTTCACTATCCATTGTCCCCCACACTTCAATAGTACAAAAGTATAAAACAATTCAAATACAAGATCAAATTAGGAAGCTAGAGTACTTAAATGCATTCAACTTTTACCAAAATTATTATACATGAAGTTTTATGATATAAAACTTTTTCACTTATTCACTATCTAATGGCATGAGGTTCTGAAATTTATGTACGTCATATATGAATATCACATTTCAAATATTTGTCAATTTGTAAGGGACCAAATAATTTTTGATGGTATGCTGTATCTCTTTTACCCAAAATTTTAATTATTTTATTGGAATAATTAATGTTTCCAAGTATTAATTTAGTTTGATTTTTAAAAATCTGTTTATTTTACAAATAAAATCAATGTTATTTGAATTTTATAAACTATTAGGTCATGCTTTTTAATTGCCAGTTTGCCTAGAGCTATGGCTTCAGTAGGGTTTTTAAGTTTTTGTTGCCAAATCTTGGTGGGTTCCCTTAATGACCAATAGATCAATAGGTGTGAATTGTGTTTTGGTAACAATTATAGTTTGCTCTCTACCCCAGATTTACCTAACCTGTATTTTTCCTTTTTATTAAGAAGAATTTAGTGGAGATAAATGTTTACACTCAGTGTCCCAAATGACTTGTAAATATGAAAGGTGTAGGTTAAGGGACATGGATACTGAACAATTAAAAATCATTAAATGAAACTGTAAACATGGTGAAAATGTGTATGTGTTGTAGCTAAATCATGAGTAAATTTTCATGACAAAATTTGTAAATGTCATATCTGCTTTAGTTCAATAAATGTATTTTGTTCAAATGTAATGTGTAATTTAATTAATTACATTTGCAAAGTAATTGTAATTTAACTGATTACATTTGAAAATCCTTGTAATGGTAATTTAATTGAAGGTTTAAAGCAAGTAATTGTAATTTAATTAATTACTTTCGAATGTAATTGACCCCATCCCTGGTACTACCAAAATAACTGCTTACACCTTTCAATTGGTATTTCAACACATGTGAGTTGATGTCCGTAAGCTATAATTGAATTTTACCTGATAAGTAATTATTGTAAAATAAATTAAAAACCTACTTTCATTTTCGATAAACCAGCCCGAAATAGCAAAAATGAGAGTAAGGTGGTGGACACGCTTTGGCGGATCCAAGTCAGTGGGAATTTGCATCAAAATATATACTTGCAGTGAAATAATGTTGAATGATTACGTAAAGAATGAATATATTTATTGGAAACTTTTTTTTTTTTTGGCGCTAAACAAATTTGGTGGATTTGGGCCTACAAGGTATACCATTTAGATTTGGTGGATATAAATTTGGTGAATCCCTTTCCATTTAATAAAAGTCTACTGTTA
The DNA here is from genome assembly GCA_016163765.1 of Magallana hongkongensis. NCBI lineage: Eukaryota > Metazoa > Mollusca > Bivalvia > Ostreida > Ostreidae > Magallana > Magallana hongkongensis. The sequence continues at coordinate 65,314,723 of WFKH01011925.1, forward strand.
GTTTATTTTTAATAGCTGAGCAGTTCATGTATTAGAGCATCCTTATAAAAAGGAATTCTTAATCATAAAAACCATTTTCAAGGAGAGAATCATAAAGCTTTGAAAATACTGTGGGTGTCGTTAGAAAAACTGTAAAACAAAATGATGTTGTTTGCATGAAATGAAGATTTCAATGAACATGTATCATTGTATTGTACATGTATTTGGTATAGTAAACTAGCTAGAACATGGTCATATTAAAGTCTCTGACTTGAGCCCCACTGTGGTCACTTGATGTTGTATGTTGTGTCTTTAGACCTTTCACTTACTTTAAATTGTCTTAGTTCATTCAGCTGCAATTGGGTACTGGCTTATAATACTGGCTTAAAATAACTGCGGGTTAACCTGCGATGGACTGTGTCCCATCCAGGGAGAGTAAATTTCTTGCATCTGCTTAGCCCCATGGAAACCTGAGATAAGCATGGGCCTTCTGCCTCTTCTGGCTAGGAGAAGGATTTAACTTTACCTTAACTTTTTTGTAGATAGGAATGATCAGCGGAATATAAACAATGCAAATCCTGAAGACCAGGAACAGAATGGAGGACAGAGGGTGGAGCGTCCCACTCAGAATGGAGGAGATTGGATGGAGCTTCAGACTCGGAATGGAGAAGCGGGGTCTGAGCTTCTGACTCAGAATGGAGGAGTGGGGTCTGAGCTTCTGACTCAGAATGGAGCAGTGGGGTCTGAGCTTCAGACTCAGAATGGAGGAGCGAGGTCTGAGCTTCTGACTCAGAATGGAGATGAGGAGAGGGAGCTTCTGATGCAGAATGGAGGACAAGAGAGGGAGCTTCTGATGCAGAATGGAGGACAGGAGGTTGTTGAGGTGTAGTTGGAAAAAATTGCAAGGTAATCTAACAAAAAAAGTAATTATCTAAATGAAGGTTGAAGAACATGTTATTTATTTGATATAATAAATCTTCTTCTCAAGAACCACTGCACAAGAAATGCCAATATTTAAATGAAAGCTTGTATACATAGTAAAGATTCTAAATTGGTAAAATCGTGGACAAATACTGGAGCCTCAAGAGGGGTTCAAAGTTTAACGTATAAATGTATAGGGAAAAAGTTAAAAAAATATTCTTCTCAAGAACTTCAATGCAACAATTAGTGATATTACTATGCAAGCATCATTAGATAATGTAGATTGAAAATTGTTAAAATCATGACCCCCGTTCTAAAACTGGGGACTAAAAAAGAGTTAAAAGTTTAAAATACAGTCAAACTTCGTTATCTCGAACTAGATAGGACTGTTTAAAAACTTCGAGATATCGGAGTTTTCAAGATATCGAGGGTAAAATACTTTTAAAAAATAAGTGGTTGGGACTTACAAATCATTTCGACATATCCATTGTATTCGAGATATCAGTGTTCGAGATATCAAAGTTCAACTGTAGAAACATAAAGAAAAATGTTTAGAAAACCTTCTTTTAAAGGGACCTAGACACGATTTGGGATCAAAATTTTATTTTTAATTTTTATGTATAGTATGGTTTGTTTATGCTTTTAAAATGATTCATCAAAGTTTGAAAGTTAGAAGTCAAGTTACAAGCAAGATACAGAGGAAAAAAGTCGTTGTTATGTAAACAAAGCTTGAGTCTTATATTTGTTTACAAATAATGTAAAGTAAAGAAATTATCACCCCTCTGACAAAATAACTTGTGACCAAAAAAAAAAACCCTGATAAAATGTGTTCATGAATAATTTCTCAACAACAAAAAACAACATTAAATTAGAATTTATACCAATACAACTCATATGTCGACAATAACAGGACTCGAGCTTTGTTTACAAAACAAAGAATTTTGACCTCTGTATCTTGCTTGTGACTCAATATTTGACTTTCAAATTTTAAGAAATCATTTAAGGAGGTTGGCTCCTGAAATAATAGTAATGTCAATCATCCGTAAACCACTTAGATATAAAGATGGGGACCTAAAATGTTCATTTATTTTATTTGTGACCCATGTCACATGCCATTTTTTGGAAATATAGGGCCTCAAACAGAAATGATAATTTTCCTGAAATTTTTGCTAAAATTTGACATAGAAATTGATAATTTGCAGAAATCAAACAAATATTTATAGTTTGAACAATTATATAATTATGATTTTAATACAGTATGAAGTTGAACACAGGTAGTGACTATAAAAGTAAAATCTACGTCAAAGTTTAAAAATTCTTGCTTTACTGGTGGCTTCAAAGGCCAATACACAATGAACACAACAACAGATGTTACAAAATTTTGGAGTAATCAAATTATAACGCAAATAAAAAAAATTAAAGTAATGTCATCTTTCCAAAACTTTGCATACAAATAGACATACATTTAATATCTCATTTAAAAGTAAAATAAGTAGGGGTCACATTCCAAAAATTTGAGATATAGCATGAAATAAGCTAATTTTAGGCCAAAATTGGAGTTAATTTTTTCTTAACTTCTATGAAATATAAGCTAAATATGCCAAAATATGTCGATAGAAATATCAAAATATTGTTTAAATATATTTTTCAGAATATCATGAATATATCGTAATACACAAACTTTCTAAAAGTTTGGTCGGCGCTGAAAATTAGGAAGCTAAAGTAACAGTACTCTAAAACTAGTGAGTTATGAAAATTGTTCATTTCCTTCTTGAAAACCTTCCGCCACAAAATATAGTCCCTTACTAAACTCTGTAAAAATGTAATTTTTTAAAAACAATTTTATTCAATATAGTTTATTTGGCATTGTAAAATATAAATATACTACTAGAATTAATATGTGATGCAGAATTTTCAGACTAGAGGTGACCCAAAATGGCTACCCAAAACCTAAGGAGCGAACCTCTTTAAAACATCCATATTGACCCCATTCTAGACATTAAAAATAAAATAATAAAATTTTAAAAATTTGAGCTCAAATCGTGTCTAAGTCCCTTTAAAGAACTACAATGCTACAACTTGTGAGATTACTATGCAAGCATCCTCAGATAGGGTTAGTTCTAAATTTTTAAAAACCTTGACCCCCAGAAGAATACTGGGGCCCAAATAGGGGTTCAAAGTTTACTCAGAAATATATCGGGGAAATATTTAAGTCTAATCTTCAGTCTAAAGAACCACTGCACCAGAAAAGCCAATATTTACTTTAAAACTTGTATATACATTCCGTTGTATAATTAAGTCTTCTTGATTCTTAAAACCATGACCTCCTGACCAATACTGGGGCCCAAGAGGGGTTCAAAGATTAACATAGAAATATATAGTGAAAATATTTGAATTTTCTTCCCAAAAACTACATTGCTACAATGTGTGATTTTACTATGCAAGCATCCTAAGATGATGTAAATTATATAAATTGTTAAAACTTTGACCCTAGGACAAATACAGGGGCTTCAAGAGGGGATCAAAGTTAAGCATAGAAATGGATAGGAAAAATGTTTAAAAATTTTCTTTTCAAGAAATACAATCCTACAGTTTGTGAGATTAGTATGCAAACGTCCTCAGATATTGTAGATTTCAAATTGTTAAAACTGTGACCACGTGATCACTTTTAGGGCCCTAAGAGGGGTTCAGACTTTAATATTGAAATATATGTTTTAAAATCTTCTTCTCAAAAACTACTGCACCAGAAATGCCAGTCTTGTTATTGAGGCTCGTATATAAAAAAAGATTCTAAATTGTTAAAACTGTGACTCATTGACCAATACTGGGGCCCAAACAGGGGTTCAAAGTTTAATGTAGAAATATGCAGGGAAAATGTTTTAAGAATCTTTTTTTCAAGAACTACAATGCTTCAATTTGAGAGATTACTATGCAAGCATCCTCAGATAGTGTAGATTCTAAATTTTAAAAACCTTGAATCATGGACCAAAACGGGGCCCAAAGAGGGGTTCAAGGTTTAACATACAAGTATTATATAACAATGTTTGAAAATCTTCTCAATAAAATACAATGCTTTGTTTAGTTATTTTGCTATGTAAGCAATATGCCATGTTCATACCTTTATATTCTTATATCAAGGTCCCAGTGACCTTCTTTCACTTTTCATTAATATTTTAGCTTATTTTACAATTTTGTAATTTTTAATAAGTTGAGGAATATAAGATTGGTCAGTTGATGCATCTTAGGTCTTATGATATGATGTCAAAAAAAGCATACATGTTAACTCTACCGATTTACGCAGAAGTCTACCGCTTTTTAGCTCTGTCTCCCGTCTACCGCTTTTATTAAAAAATCTACCGCTTTTCTTCAAAATACATTCCTTGTTTTAATAGATAGCCATTTTGGAAGCCATTGTGGTCAAAAAATCTCATTAGGTTTGAAATTAGCGCGTGACTTTGAATCGGAGGCACACAAACGCTTTATTAAGTCTCTTGAATGACAAGTTTTCAAGCATGTGTTTTACATTGAACGATGAAAGAAGCCACTTCCTGTGATTACATTAGTTACAAGACATGTCGATATTATCCTCGCCAAGGAAAAAGAAGCTTTGCAATTCCACACGTGGCTTTAACGATGACTGAATATATCTTTTAACTTTGCGATAGCAGTAAACTTGATTTGCAGTTAATTGAATGCTGCATGATTTGTAATAAGCATGTAAACATCGTTTTGATATTGAAAAAGAATATACGATTTCCTTCTAGTTCTTACTTCTCTTATATGTTAAATTTTGGCAACTTAACCTATTTTTCTGAACAAAGGCAATTGTTAGTCTCTGCACTCAGTTTTTTCCCCCCCCCCCCCCCCAAAAAAAAGCCTACCGGTAATCAGTATAATGGTAAATGCATGCAAATATTTTTATTGCTTGTGTTGATATTACTAGATTTCAAAAGTATTTTATATTTTAGTTGATATTGTTAATAACTAATCAGAAACCCTTACTACATTTGTAGTACATAAAAATCTGTCTTTGAAATATACACAAAAGAGGCAGAGCGCGATGCCACCGCTTTTCGGTTCAAAATCTACCTATTTTTCATCACTGGAGGTTAACATGTATGAAAAAATGTAGGCTTTTGAGAATTTCATATTTAAAAATTTTGAAATAGAATGATAGAAGAACTGTTGTTCAAGTGGGCGATCTATACCATGTGCCTCTTGATTTTGTTTCCAGCATGAAATAGTGCAAAACATTTATCATTCAAAAATAATTCATTCTTAGAAAAATCCAACAGTTCAAGTTAGTATGTGAACTTACTTTGAAGACATTTTTATTGTATGTTTTTAGCTCACCTGAGCTGAAAGCTCAAGTGAGCTATTCTGATCACATTTTGTCCGTCGTCCGTCTGTCCGTCTGTCCGTATGTAAACTTTTTACATTTTGAACTTCTTCTCTAAAACCGCTCGGCCAATTTCAACCAAATTTGGCACAAAGCATTCTTATGGAAAGGTTAAAGCTGCTTGGTCCGATTTTATATCAAATTTTGTGCACGCTTCTAGACGATGGTTATGCTAAGTATATGTATAATAATAGACATTGCAGTATTTTTCCCAGTCAATTAAGCCAAATTACAATGAAAAAAATTATGTACAAAATTTGCTAACAAAACAAACAACATAAAAGGGTATCGCGTTATTTCGCCTTATGTTAAAATTCACCCCTGACGTCAAGACGGGTATGGTTGTAAATTACGACTTTTACATCGCTATAAATAAAAGTCGTAATGTAGGCAAATTACAAATAAACCTGTGTACGTTTTGTTCGCTAATATTTCTGAAGTTTTCTTTGTTTACAATCGATGCATACCATGCGGGTTGAATAACTCCAATCATTCGGGGGACGAAACCAAACGGTTCCCCTTTCTAAAC
>WFKH01011925.1:65320650-65328150 GCA_016163765.1 Magallana hongkongensis
GATATGTTACGGACCAGTATATTTGTATTCGCTGTAAATATTGCTGCAAAACAATGCGTATTTTGGAATTGACGATTGCCGATCTGCCCCGGCTTTTATTTTGCCCTGGCCCGGGTTTGCCCACCCATTTTACCAAGACTCGTATTCCATACTTCTTTGGTTAAGATAAACGGGTCGATCTGACAATGATGAATTAGTTTGTTGTGCAACAGTTCGCGTACGAAGGGGATCTTTGAAACATGCAAAATATATTGGTGCCGATTTTGTGAAGTAAATTGAGGTTAAATATTTCAATGCGTTGACAGTTTTCACATATGACGGTGGTGTTAGCTTGTTTTGATTTTCGTTTCGTTTTCATTATCTATGCTTTGTAACCTGGGAACTATCGCCTGTATTTTGTAATTTTTACGTATCAAATCAAACAGAGACTTCGGTAAATCAGACAGTTAACTGTTTACCTGCGCAAATTAAAGCTGAACACCGCTCGTAAATAGGGACCGTCACACAGATACCTGGTATATAAACCCTTCGATTTCGTTACACCCGATTGCACACCTGAAACTCGTGGCCGACGTGTAGTAATCCTTTCGTGGTCTTTGGATTTTACGCATTTATTTCTTATACTATGTGCATATTCTGTTTGTAAATGATGCATTCAGCAATTTATTTGATGTTAGTATTCTCCTGGCTTGAAAAAAGTGCGTAAAATTTGATAATTTCATCGCGACCGAGTAACACGACGAGGCAGGATGTACGTCCACACAGGTGAGACCTCTACAGCAAAATACTTTGAACTGATTAGAGGTCTGCGCCTTATATAGGGGTTGTAGGAACATCAGTAGTGTAAGAGAAATATGGCGGACAGTGCCTATTTACGAGCGGTGTTCAGCTTTAAACAAAATCTAATGTATTAAAAGAGTACTAAAATACTATTCATTCTATTCGGTATGCTCTTTTGCATAATATTAGATTAATGCAATGTGTTTTGTTGAGATGCTTAGCATTTTCTCGATATTATTCATAAGTTTAAATAGAGTTTAATATCGCTGACGGAAATATGTAGGTATATACATGTGTATGATTCATTTTGAAAAATAAATTGTGCACTTTATTTGTTATAGTGCAAGTTTCTTATGTTTAATTGTTTACAATTTCTATTTACTAACCATATTTGAGTGTTAAGCTTCGAATTATAAGCAAGATACAGAGATTTGCTCACAATTCTATGTACACAGATCTGAGGCCATTCTTTTTTTCCACTTTAAATGCGGAATAGGAAATACCAAGTTAAAAATATTGAGCTGAATGTAATAAACTCATGTGAACAAAATATGACTCAAACCTAGCAGAATTGTGAGCTCTGTATCTTGCTTATAATTCTACGATTGACGCTGAAATTTTGGTTGATCATTAGAAGTGTCTCGCTAAATGTTAAATACTTGTACAAAAAAATTAAAGGATGATATGCTGTATATAACTACTCTCTGGGGCCCCCTCTTTATACAATGAATAATGTGAAATCTTCATCAATTTTGATAGTTTTCCAGACACGAGTAAATAAAAACGACACCGTTAAACAATTTCCATAGTTATGACACATTCCTGTTGCGGGGATAAAGGAATTATCGCTATTCCTAAGAAAATATTACAGCGGAAAATTATCCTGGTCTGTAGCCATTTTTTAATTTTGAATAAAGATAAAAATAATGGGTGGGCCTTAGTAAAATAGAGTGATGTGCCTGTCAATACTGTAACATTGATTTTTATAGCTCTTTAACATGTCACGTGACAACAATTTTCATTTCAGTGTATTTATCAATCAAATGTGAGTAAAGTTATAAAAGTCACACGAGTTTACGCCAGGTAAACAACAGTCATTTAATTATAATGGAGAAGACAAATTAAAATTTTTGAATGTTTTTAATTTGAGGAATTGAGCGGATTGGGGTACAATCAATTTTCTTCTTCACATCTATAGGATTTTTTTTAATAAAATGCAATAACTATTATATGATATTTTTTTTAAAAATACAATAACTAGTAAGTAGTTGAGGAAGAAAATGTACCTATATGCTCTCATATATTTTGATCGCTTTATAAAATGGGGGGGGGGGGGGGGCAGAACGAAAATATAGGGAATTGGAAGTTAACAGTGTACCCCTACCAAATGTTTAGTTTTATATCTTGCGTAGGATTTTCTTATTCTGGGTAAAAATAGTATTCCATAAAGATACAATGTCAAAGATTACGTGTATGCAAAAATAAGCATAAAATTCGAATACTTTACAATATTTATTTTTTGTTATTCTACTGAGGGGCCATATGGCACAATATCTTTTGAAGGCCCATTGTTGCTCAGGTGAGCGATGTGGCCCCATGGGCCTCTTGTTTAATAAGTTATGCATAGATTTTTTTTTCCAAACATGCAGTTATTCTAAACATTATTTTAGACTTATTTACTTAATCTTTTATTGCAGCAGAACTAATCATTTGTAAAATCGTTGTGTGGACATCTGCTGTCTCTTTGCTTACATGATGAAATAAAGTGAGTGAGCTGGAATGTGAAATCTGTGCGAAAGCCATCAAAACGACTATTTCTTGGACATGATATCTTCTCTCATGCAAGTCTCTTCTGTATCATCGTGACATTCATCTGGAAATAAAATTGTATAGCCATCCCGAGGATGAAGTCTTTCTTAATACATGCCTTTTGTGTTGGGCTGTGAAAATGTTAACACAATTGTCTCTTAGCTGGCTTATGTTTAAATTATACTATTTATTTTCTCTGCATATATTTACTATTGATAATAAAATTTATTTTGTAATTTATTATACCCCCCAAAACATATGTTCAGGGGATCTAGTCTGCAGTCAATCTGTCAGTCCCATTTTCTGTTTTTATTTATACATTGCAACTCCTTTTGATCTCTACATTATACTCTATATATCAGTTTATGAGAATGAATTCTTTGTCATTGTCTATACCATTTAAATGCATTTGTTTCCATGTATTTTGATAGATTTGTAACTTCATAATTGCTTGAAGATTTTTATTCTATTTGTAGAAATTAGAAAAAAAATGTAATCTATATTATATGCATTGGACATGAATGAAAATATTAATATCAAAGTTTTAAAAAACTGAAATGTTGGGACTTTGTTCCTTTTTTATAAGCATGATGGACTGTATAAAGATTTTTTTTTCTGATTTTTTAAAATTCAAACATGACGAGAGGAATATATTTTTAAGGAGAAAATATAAAAATGAGTCACAGTGGAGTCCAAATTTATATATTTTTTTTCCATTGAATATGATATATTAAGGTGAAATAACACACCTGGAAAATGTCACTCAAATTAAGAGTAAATTATTTGACTATGAAAGATCTAATGATAAATAAACTGTACATAAGTCAAATAGGCAAAAAATTTGCAGTTTGGGGATAAAAAATGATTATCTAAAAAATTAAATTCAGTAATTAAGTAACAACAAAAGTGGGATTCGAACTCAGGATAAATGAATCACAAGCTATGGAGTAAGTTACATGTTGTCTTTGATAAAATCATTTTAATAAAACGAAATGTCGTTTGAATCAGAGGTCAGCCATTTTGTGATGATGTGTTATTCCACCTTAAGCTCATGTGAAGTAAAGAATTACAAATGTTTAAGATTAAAAATAGAATATTTTAATACACAGAGCTCTTCTTCTCAGGAAGATTAATGTAGTGTAAAAATGGCAATGACCATCCAGCCATCTTATGGATTTTAGCTCACTTGAGCTCAAGTGAGCTTTTATGATCAATATTTGTCCGTCAATGTTGTCATTGTTGTCGTAAACTTTTCGAATTTTGATCTTCTCCAGAACCACTGGGTCAATTTCAACTTAACTTTGTACAAAGAATCATTAGGTGAGTGAGATTCAACTTTGTTAAAATGAAGGGCCACACCCTATTTCTAGGGGAAATAATTAGGAATTTTTGTTTGTTGGTATTTTTCAAAAAACTTCTTCTCATAAACTATTTTGCCAGTAAAGCTGAAACTTGTGTGGTAGCATTCCCAGGTAGTGTAGATTCAAGTTTGTTCAAATCATGATCCCCGGGGGTAGGATGGGGCTTCAATGGGGGGGGGGGGGTCAAATTTCTGCAGAGGAATATATTGAGAGAAATCTTTAAAAATATTTTTTAAAACCATTGGCCTGGAATGCTGTAACTTGTGTGGAAGAATTCCCAGGTAGCGGTGATTTAAATTTGTTCAAATCATGGTCCCCGGGGGTAAGTTGGGACCACAATGGGGGGTCGAACTTTTACACAGGAATATATAGAGAAAAATCGTTAAAAATGTTCTGCTTTAAAACCAATAGGCTAGGAATGCTGTTACTTGTGTGAAATCATTCGCAGATAGTGATGATTCAAGTTTGTTCAGATCATGATCAGTGGGGGCAGGGTGGGGCCACAATGGATGGTCAAATTTTTACATACTAGGTATATATAGAGAAAAATCTTTAAAAATCTTTTTTGTAAAAAACCTATAAAATCATCTTGTTACCAAAGGGGCTATATGTTTAACATAGGAATATCTAGAGAAAAATTCAAAAACTCTTTTATACAGGCATCTTTTCTACTACAATGTCAAGATTTTTTGTATGACTCCATAAAGCTGATTATATTATGGTTTTTATCGCTCAGGTGAGCAATGTGGCCCATGGGCTTCTTGTTATGTTTATATCATATATGGTGTAATTATGAGAGCATTCTTTTTGGTTTATGCTTTGCTTTGGATAAAAAAAAAAAGAATAAAGGTATGAAAGAATTGAAGTTTACGATTTGTTTCGGTTTTTGTCAGCTACAGTGTAAACTAGTTTTAAAAGCAGTTTATTAACAAACTATGATGTTTTCAGTCTCCTGAGTCTCTATGGTAACCTGTTGTGACTGGTCTTTGCAGCATGGTTCCAAATTTGCACTCTGCAGGCTTGCCAAAAATGATTACAATGTATGCTTGCCCTTAGATAATTTATTCTTGTATGGCACATAAGCATGGTACAATTTCATATTTTATACAACTGCAAGGCCAAGAGAACAGTTCCTCTTTCCTAATGCGGTACCTGTAATAAGATCATTTAAATGCTTCATGGCAAGTGCAACAACCCGAATTATGTCATACTAGCTAGAGATGAAAACAATGGAATTTGGTAGGAAATTTCAGCATGTATCGTTTCAAGCACAGGTATTCGGAAAATTGTTCCAGGGGGTGGGGTGGAGGTCCATATATAATTGTGTTTGCCTGTAGGGTGGGGTGGGGGTCTGTTGTCTATATTTTTGGTAATTTTAATATATGAATTTTATAAGTTTGAATTTTCCAGGGAGGGGGTTCCATTTTTTTTTCGCACAACACCTGGATGTCAAAACTATTACACAATTGGATAAAGCGTCAGCTAGTGGTCTGCAAGTTTTAAGTTCGAATTACGTTTGGGTTTTAACATTCACCTTTGCGTCGAACAATGTTTTTTCATTCGGGGCAAACATAATCAATGTTGCCCGAATAGAAAGTCAAGATTTGTTTTGTTATACAAGCTAAAAAAATCAGAAAAGGATTTAAACACAAATTGCTTTAATAATGTTCTAAGCTCGATATAGACGCTCAGACCATATCCACGTCATCAATCGGTCTCTTGTGATATTCTGCCGCTCATGGTATAATTAACTACACTGCATCATGGTATCTCGTGTTAAAGTACTTTCACTTGTTTAATACTGGCCTTTACCTGACAATTTGGAGTTTTTTAAAGTACCCTTGCATGCAACTTTATAGTATGTATGCATGTATAACATGTATAATTGTATAACATTCAGAAAAAGTACAATGAGGAGGCTTAAGGTGGCATGGGACACCTCCATAGTGTAACGTACTTCCGATCGAAAAAAAATGCATAGATTTATAATGTAAAGCATAAATTTATAATTTTTTTCCGTCCCAGTCAGACGAGTTACTAAAGCGTAGTGCAGTGGGTTAGAGTATAATCTATGAATCTGTAAGTCATGAGTTTGAATCCCCCTGGCGATTTTATGATTTTATTTTTCCAAAAAGTTTTAAAACATTTTTTTTGTCAAATATTGTAAAATTTTAAGATTTAAAAACGGTGAAAGTATTTTGATTATAATTTACTTTTATCCACATTAATATCAACAGGTGTACCTTAATTGCATAACGAAACAATTTCGTTATTCTGTTTTCACCCAAGGGTTTGTGTTAACCAGGGATTTCCTGCAGATCCTCACTAGAGTTTCTAGCAATAATTGCTCGTTCATGCACTCGCGAGTTAAACAAACCCTAGTTGCATTTTTATATTTTGATGAAACTCAAGCGCTGTTTTAAAGGAAACACATATCTGAAGCCATATTTCAGCAGAGAGTTAGCTGCACGCCACTCTCAAAGCCTTTCTAACGGTAAATTTATGTACTCAAACTGAGAGAAAGAGAGATTTATAACAAAGGCAGACATAGCCAGTGTCGTGCTACAAAAAAGGGAGGGAGTGCTTCTATAAAATTTGATTTGTATATTTAATATATCCTTTTAAGTGTTAATACTTTTAAATTTGGGAATCTTATGAATACCATAGATATTGATTTATTGAAAAAGTTGTCCATATTTGTTAAAGAAATATCCGCTTGATTTATTTAGATTTCTCTACTCTTCCTAACTTGACTTTGCACTTGTACATTTGTCAATATATTTGTTATTTTGATACGGTTTGAGAGAAATAAACATTCTTCTTCTGCTACCAGTGTTTACTACTCGGGAGTAAGGCAGGCTTTCCGGCGGGTGGATACGTCCTTTTCTGGATCTTAAAACTCTCCGTTGATGTATAGCAAATCTTTGGTTAGTCGCACGCGCTTTCCATCCCTCTTTGCTAATCTCATGATTGGGTAAAGTTTCCTCCTCATATCATTCTCTGGCGGGAATTGTAAATTGACCCACTCATTAGATCCCTTTAATTTCTGAGGGGCACGCGTCTAGATCAGCTCTTTCTCTTTGAGGTAAGTGAACTTTGTCACAATATTCCTGAGATATAGGTTATGCTCAGACCACTTTTTCATGTGAAGCACTTGTTCAAAGGAAACAGCTTTTTAAAGGACTCTGTTTGCCAATAAGTACTCTTTGATCAGTCGATTGGGGAACCTGTTGTTCAGAGAAAGCAGGAGCAGCCATGTCTATATAGGAACCCGGAAACATTTAAACCAGCAAAACTACTTTTTAAAAATGGCCACTGTTATTCATTTATCGTTTTTTCAGAAGTGGAAATGATTTTGGTTCTTAACCTCCAGGTAAGTCACCCTCTTTTGTTCTTTCTCTCTGACAATCTGTTTTTTTTTTCACCTCGCCGTCATTCTCTCCCTCACTCCCTCTTGTTCTCGTTCTTTCTGTACTCTCCTCATCCCTTCCTCTCCTTTCCCCACCCTCTTATTCTCTTCCCACCCTCATGTTATCTACCACCCTGTCAT
>WFKH01011925.1:65341511-65357539 GCA_016163765.1 Magallana hongkongensis
CGGAGCTAGAATATAGATAATCTGAGATTCTTCCGACTCTGCCCCCTGGCCCGACCCTCCTCTTTTATGAATTGAATATGTTTGCAAACATCAAATAATAAAAGTGGAAGCTAAGGGCTACTGGTATGCATGTGACCATCAAGGCTTGTGGGCCTTTTGTTTTGAGAAACCCTGGCCAGCAAGTTGGATTGACTGTTGAAATAGATTCCGGTAATGGTCCCTATTGAAAAAGATTAATGTAATAAATTAGACTAAGTATTACTGTAACAGTATATTAGATTGCATTTATATATATAAAATCAACTGAATATGAAAACTCCATACCGGTTAACTTAGTGCATCTTAGGACTATTAAAATTGGGGGAATGAGAATCTCATCCAAGTGTATAAGCATCATATAAGCCTGCTCGCTGTTTATAATGCTGTAATAACTAAATTAGCATACTCAATATTATACTGCATGACTACTAACACTGAGTAAGCCCAAGGTGAATGTCAATTGTATTTGAATTTACATATTTCAGCTGCAGAGTCTGGATGAAGATCAAACTTGCTTGTAAGTAATTACTTTGAAATTCCACTGACTGAAGAAAAAGTTTTGGTCTGAATCTTTAAAATCTGCATGAGTAAATCATTTTTAGCTCACCAAAACAAAGTTGGAGAGAGCATATGCTATACCCTCGGTATCGATACGAATTTTCATGAATGTTGAAGAATTACGTACATCTAAGGTTTTGAACTATAAAAGCAGAGGCAAAACCTTCAAATAACAAAACAATTGTTGACTGTGTTTTGGGGCAATATTATGCATATAGGCAATGATTATATATTAGCTCCCTTCGTATGCGGTGGGCAATATATCTCATCCTTAGGGCCAATATAATCAATATTGCTCTCAACACCCAGTCAGTATTTGTAATTAGTTTCATAATTATCAAAATCAAATCATATTTTGTCTTTGCACCTAGACAATTAAACTGTTATAAAACAATGCAACAGTTAAAGTATATAGACAAAGATTAAATATACCGGTATTGCAGATCAGAGCCATGCCAAAGTTTGGAGACCCAACCAGAGACTGAGATGGAAGACACAACATGTGGTGCTCTGGTAACCAAAATTAGTTTACATCAATCATTTTTTTTTCAAAAGGAGCTAGGTTACATGGTATTTTCAGTTTTATTCCATTGAAACAGATATATAGAATGCCTCCAAAAGTGAAGAAAATTTTTGCATCGTCTCTCAGAATCATTCTCTGATGATATACTGTGAGATAAATTATACATAAATTTACAAAATCCTTCGTCTAAATTTCCTTAAAGGGACATAGACACGATTTGAGATGAAAATTTTATTTTCAATTTTTATGTATAAAATGGTTTACTTGTGTATTTTAAATGATTCACCAAAATTTGAATGTTTGAAGTCAAGTTACAAGCGAGATACATAGGAAAGAAGTCGTTGCTATGTAAACAAAGCTCGAGTCTTATATTTGTTTATAAATAACGTTAAGAAATTACCATTTCTTTGACAAAATTACTTGCGGCAAACAAGATAAACTGATTCAATGTGTTCATAAATAATTTCATCAACAACAAAAAGTAACATTAGATAGAAACTTATACCAATACAACACATATGTAAACAATAAGAGGACTCGAGCTTTGTTTACAAAACAAAGAATTCTAACCTCAGTTACTCGCTTGTAACTCGATATTTGACTTTCAAATTTTGACAAAGCATTAAAAACATCCATATTGACCATTTTAGACATTAAAAATGAAAAAATAAATTTTTGAAAAATTTGAGCTCAAATCGTGTCCAAGTCCCTTTAAACCATGCAATTAAAAATTATGGGGTGTTTTGGGGTACATGTATTGCTTATGTAATACATGTACTCACAGGTCTTGCTTGTTTAATTTCAGGATGTTTATGACAGTGATGATGAATTTAAGATTGTTAAACAGAAAATTGAAGAGGAAAAAAATACTGGAGAGGATGTTGAGAAAAGTGATGAAACCACTTTGGCAAAAAGTTACAAGTATCCTGATCCTGCAGGTCAAACTGGTACTACATTAGTGAAAAAAGGAAGACTTACATTTCATTTTTAGCTCAAGTGAGCTTTTCTGATCACTTTTTGTCCGGCGTCCATCTGTCTGTCCGTCCGTCCGTCTGTCTGTCCGTAAACTTTTTACATTTTTGACTTCTTCTTCAGAACCACTGGGCCGATTTCAACCAAACTTGGCACAAAGAATCCTTAGGTAAAGGGGATTCAAGTTTCTTAAAATGGGAAAGATAATTAAAAATCATTGAAAATTTGTTGGTATTTTTAAAAAATCTTCTCAAAAAGCATTCGACCAGAAAAACTGAAACTTGTGTGGAAGCATCCTCAGGTAGTGTAGATTTAAGTTTATTCAAATCATGATCCCCGGGGGTAGAGTGGGGCCACAATGGTGGGGGGGGGTCATATTATTACATAGGAATATATAGAGTAAATCTTTAAAAATCTTCTTCTCTGAAACTGGTCAGCCGGAAAAGCTGTGGCTTGTGTGGAAGCATCCTCAGGTAGTGTAGATTGAAGTTTGTTCAAATCATGATCCCTGGGGGTAGGGTGGGGCCACAATGGGGGGGTCTAATTTTTACATAGGAATATATTTATAGTAAATCTTTAAAAAATATTCTTCTCTGAAACTGATTAGCCAGAAAAGCTGTAACTTGTGTGGAAGCATCCTCAGGTAGTGTAGATTTAAGTTTGTTCAAATCATGATCCCCAGGGGTAGGGTGGGGCCACAATGGGGAGGTAAAATTTTACATAGGAATATATAGAGAAAAGTCTTTTAAAATCTTCTCTGAAACTGATCAGCCAGAAAAGCTGTAACTTTTGTGGAGCATCCTCAGGTAGTGTAGATTCAAGTTTGTTCAAATCATGATCCCTGGGGTAGGGTGGGGCCATAATGGGGGGAGGTCGAATTTTTACATGGGAATATATCGAAAAAAATCTTTTAAAATCTTCTTTTTAGAAAACGATCGGCCAGAAAAGCTGAAACTTGTGTAAAAGCATTCTTGGTTAGGGTATATTCAAGTTGGATAAAATCATGATCCCTAGGGGTAGGGTGGGGCCACAGGGGGGGGGTCGAATTTTCACAATTGAATATACAGGTATAGAGAATAATCTTTAAAAAATCTTCTCAGAATCTGATTGGGCAGAAAAGCTGCAACTTGTGAGGAAGCATCCTCAAGTAGGGAAGTTTCAAATTGTTCAAATCATGATCACTGGTGGTAGGGTGGGCCACAATTGCAGGGGGGTGTCAAATTTTACAAGGAGCATATAGGGAAAAATCTTCTAAAACACAAATTGTCTAGAAAAGCTCTAACTTTAGTCAGTTTTGTCTTCAAATAGTCTAGATTAAAATCGTCAAAATCATATTCTTCAGGAGGAGGGTTGGGTCACATGGGGGGAGAGGTCCAATTTTACAAAGGAAAACATTTAAATTGTTCACAAAAACTCAAATGTTTTATATTTAGTTTTACTAATATGCAGGCATTTTGACATATTGTTGATTCTTTAAAATTGTTTAGACTCTGGCCCCTGGACAATTCTTGGACCTCACAAGGGGTTCAAATTTTAATGTAGGTTTATAATCCATATCTAAACAGTTGTTTAAATCTGATCATCTTCTCGAGAAGTGCGATGCTCAATATGTGTTATGACTGTAAAATCATCCTGTTACAAAGGGGCTCAATGATAAACATAAGAATATGCAGGGGAATTTTTTTTATACGGGATCTATTATACGACATTATTTAGATATTTTGTATGACTCCATAAAGCTGATTTTATTATGTCTGTTGTTGCTCAGGTGAGCAATGTGGCTCATGGGCATCTTGCATTTGAGCTGATTTTCAGCTCACCAGAGTTACAAGCTATTAATAATTAATCTTAAAAGGTCACAGGGCATCTTAATTATCTTCTCAAAACCCTACAAAAGATTTGACAATACATATGTTATAAAAAAAAAATAAGCTATCCGATATACTAGAAAACTCTGAAATGGTTGTAAAATTACCTCTCAACTATTAAATAAGGGAGGGGTGCAAAATTCAACAAAGAATTTTAGGGAAAACCCTCTCATGACAAAACTATAACAAATTTCGATATTATTATTTTGAAGGCATCCTGATTTATGGTAGATATAATAAATAAAAATGAACAGTATTTTAAACTTAATTTTTCTCAAAATTTATAATGCTAAAATTTGTGAAATTTAAACAATAAAATGCTTTCTTTGGTGATTCATGCAAGATATGAGAGTGGCGACATTGCTGAAAAAAAAAATAGATAACCCGCTAATGCTGGTTATGTATATTTTTTCTGCAATGATCACTACCTTCATAACCCGCATGAATCATCAATGAAAGCATGTTATTGTTTAAATTTCACAAATTTTAGCATTATAAATTTTGAGAAAAATTAAGTAATCATATCAAGTCATCAGAGTTATCTTTTGATTATTAAATTTCTTTAATTCTTAGGTAAACTACTTGTTACTCTACTGATACTGCAGTGTTTACCTTATGCTGCAGGAAAATCCTTTGACTATGGCAAACAAGGACTGCAGGTACATGCCAAATTAAAATTTATGGGGTTTTATTCAGGTCATGACAGTATACTTAAATAATGTCATGTAGATGAACTTTTGTATATGTTTATTAAGGTTTCAACAATTCATATATATATATATATATATATATATATATATATATATATATATATATATATATAAAGCATAGAGGGATATTCACTATATTGGAGCTCCATCTTCTCCCCGGCCGGGGCTTGAACTCTTGACCTGTGGAACTCACTCTCCTAGCAATAAGTGGCCACCGCGCTAACCACGCGACCTTTTTTTACTTTTTACAACTATTTATACTTCATTTTACAATTTTGTTATCCTTAATACATTGAGGCCTAGGAAAAAAGGTTGGCCAATTATCCAAAAAAGTAGGCTTTTTTATATACCCCTTATATACCCCTAAATATATTGTCGAAACTTGGAACATATTAGAGTCTTACTATATTTTTAAAAGAGATTCATTTTTATATAAACATTTTAAAATAGAATGTCATACAAGAACTTTAATTTAGTTTCATGAATGTGGCCCATGAGCCTCTTGGTGTTTTTTTTTTGAGGGGGGGGGTTCTACTGAAACTTTTTTTTTATCAAATAAATGTAGTTCAACACCATTGTGTCATCAATTAGAAAAGTGTTTAATTATTTTCTAGAGATGATAATGCTGTTTCCTAAAACAAATGCCTGAATGAAGTGTGACATTCTATTTTAAAATGTGATTTTATTGAAATTCAACTTACTATTTCGCGTTACATAATACTGAATTTGTTTGTGAATTTTAATTGTAATTACCCTTTCGCCAAGCCAAGTTCTTACAATTTTGAATCCCTTGTCCTTGTAACGTCACAAGGTGAAATATTTGAACGAAAGTTCATTCATGCAAAAAGTCAACAATACTTGTCAACAACTTCCTTACGCATAAAATTTGACTGAAGATAAAAAATAAAACATTGAATTTCAAAATGACTCTTTTTTCATCAAGTTTTATGTGCATATTTTTGTACATTGCCCTAACTCATCCGCGTAAATATATCGGTAATTAAAGTGTGCATATTAACTATAACATATATTTTTAATAGATATATGTCTCAGCATAATTGCTAATTCTTTGAAATATTGGTACTATTTCTTTTTCTTTACAGGAGGAAGACTGTGGAAATTTCCATTCATATTTAAGAAATGTGACTGGTCCTTTCAGTGCCTGGAGCATGTGTGAGATTCGGCGACAAAATACCCAGTGTCCGATGGAATACATTGCAGGATGTTTTCCATTCATTGAAAATAATACAGAATATTACTTTAGCTGTATTATTAATTCAGCAAGTCTTTCCATTCTTTTAAATGGTTTGTATTATTTCTTATTATTGCTCAAGGTTGGTGTATTAAAGATACTTTTGTAATTATAATTGTCAATAACAACATGTATCTTTTTGTACAAACTGTGCAATTGAGACAAAATTAAAAACAAGGCCTTAATTTTAAGAAATTAGTATTAACTTATAAAAAGGTGTTTTTTAAACAATCAAAATCATATTTAAAACCTATAAGGTTTGATTTTACGTTTTTATTTTTTATATTTATAGATGGCCAGTGCATCTTAGTAACAAAGACTGAAGGATCAAATGACTTTTTGGCACAGTGCTATAGTAAGAAATATATCTAAATTTAATTAGGGCCCCGCTCTGTAGGTGACGTATAGTGATGAGTCTGCCGTCTTTCCATTCAAGATCACTTGTTTAGAGCATATCTTCTTTCCTTTTGGCACAATCTGGCTCAAACTTTAGGGTGCCTTTGGGTAAAGGGTTTGCAGTAACATTGAACCAAGCTTCTAGTCAAAGTATTTGGAAAATCCAGATCATATATTCTCTCCCATTGGTCCAGTTTTGGTCATACACCCAAAGAGTACCTTTCGTCAAAGGATGTGCAATGACCTTGAAGGAAGTTTCTTGGTCAATGGTCGAGGTTATATCTGATCACTCAAAAACTTTTTTTCAGAGTATATATACTCTCCCCTTACCCCTATCTGGCCCATACTTCCCATAAAAAAGAGCTTTGGAGAAAGGGTTTGCAATGACATTGAAATTTTTTTCAAAGTCTTTATAGGTCAATTGTGAAGGTCATAGCAGATATCATTAAAATCAATTTTTAATTAGACCATTACTTGTTTCCCATTGGCTTATTCTTGCTCAGATTAAACCAAAAGAATGCCTTTGAATAAGGGGTAATGAGCTTTAATTAAAATTCTATGCCAGCTGAAAATTGTACTCTATTAAGCAGGGCCCTTTAAGATGGTTACCTGATCAATGTCTAGTTGATTTTATTCTTGCTAATACAATAAATAAGTACAAATAAAACTATACATTTTATTAAAATGATAACCAAGTAAATGAGAGTCATTGATGTTGTAATGTTTGTTTATGAAGAAAGCAATTTATTTATTGATAGTGTGGTTATTTTGGTAAAAAATGTTTACCTTACGGTATTGGTGAACATTCAGTGTACATGCACTTAACCAAATTATTAGGTTTCACCTCTGTGGATTCCCAATACTAAGCAGTTTTAAAAAAAAAATCATTTGTTGACTATTTCTTGTCTGAAATATATTTTAAAAACAAATAACCCAAAAGATATTTATTTCAGTCATATCCATTCTAAGATAAGCCTTTTACAAGTGGGTTTCAGCTTTAAGGCAGTAATCAAATTTGCAATTAATAGTGCCGGACAGGCCATGGTCACTTTTATACTTCATAAATCTCCTTATAAACTTAAACAAATTTGAAACCAATTAAAATATTTTGATTTTTAGCTCACCGAGACGAAGTCGGGGGGAGCTTATGCTATACCCCCGGCGTCGGCGTCGGCGTCCGGACCTGGTTAAAGTTTTTGTTGCAGGTCCTGTATCTAAGTAATTACTAGTCCTATCTTCACCAAACTTGCATGGATGGTGCATCTTATGATACTGATGCACCAGACAGGCTTGAATGCTGAATCTGAGCCATAGGTTTCGGATGCTGGAGGAGGTTAAGGTTTTTAGAGCTGGTTAAAGTTTTTGGAGCAGGTGCCCTTTGATGATTATATCTTAGTTATTACTAGTCCTAACTTCACCAAACTTGCATGGATGGTGCATCTTATGATACTGATGCACCTGACAGACATGAATGCTGAATCTGAGTCATAGGTTTCAGATGCTGAAGGAGGTTAAGGTTTTTGGAGCAGGTGCCCTCTGATGATTATATCTTAGTTATTACTAGTCCTAACTTCACCAAACTTGCATGGATGGTGCGTCTTATGATACTGATGCACATGACAGGCTTGAATGCTGAATTTGAGCCATAGGTTTCGGATGCTGGAGGAGGTTAAGGTTTTTAGAGCTGGTTAAAGTTTTTGGAGCAGGTGCCCTCTGATGATTATATCTTAGTTATTACTGGTCCTAACCACCAAACTTGCATGGATGGTGCATCTTATGATACTGATGCACCTGATGCTGAATCTGAGCCATTGGTTTCGGATGCTGAATGAGGTTTAGTTTTTTGGAACAGGTCACATGTTTAATAGATAATAGTACTATTTCAAACTTGCATAGTTGATTTTACTTTAATATAAATGAATCGCAGAGGTAGCTTCAGATGCAGAGCCTGATCTCCATTATCAAGGATGCTAAAAAATATATCTTAGTTATTACTGGTCCTAACTTCACCAAACTTGCATGAATGGTGCGTCTTATGATACTGATGTACCTGACAGGCATTGATGCTGAATCTGAGCCATAGGTTTCGGATGCTGGAGGAGGGTAAGGTTTTTAGAGCTGGTTAAAGTTTTTGGAGCAGGTGCCCTCTGATGATTTTATCCTAGTTATTATTAGTCCTAACTTCACTAAACTTGCATGGATGATGTATCTTATGATACTGATGCACCTGACAGGCTTGAATGCTGAATCTGAGCTATAGGTTTTGGATGCTGGATGAGGTTTAGTTTTTTGGAACAAGTCAAATGTTTTATAGATATTAGTACTATTTCAAACTTGCACAGTTGATTTAACTATAATATAAATGAATCGCAGAGGTAGCTTCAGATGCAGAGCCTGATCTCCATTATCAAGGATGCTAAAAAAATCTCCTACCTCACTTAAACCTGCTTGATAGATATGTTTGTTGTTAAATGATATAACATGATTCCTATGATATAGTATTACATGTATATGATATGATACACTATTGTTTTATATGATACAATATTATATCATATTGTTTATATGATACGATATGATATTGTATCAATTTTTTTATACATTATGATATGATATTGTGTCATGTAATTATTATGTATAGTGTTGTGTATTTTGATACAATATTGTATAATATGATATTGTATTATATATTTAATATTTTATCACATGATATTGTTTCATATGATATTGCAATATGTAATATTGTATCATATGATACGATATCGTATAATATCGTATAATATGATATTGTATAATATGATATTTTGTTTATATAATATAGTATTATATCACATGAATTGTATTATATGATATTGTCATATATAATATTGTATTATATGATACGATATTGTATAATATGATATTGTATTATATAATATATTACTATATCACATGATATTTTATCATATGATATGATGCAATGTTGTATCAAATCATATGATACAATATCATATTATGTATCAAATATGATACAATATCATACAATACAATATCATACTATATTATACAATATAATATCATATGTTACAATATTGTGATGTTTTATGTGATATGATATTGTAACATGTAATACTATATTGTATCATATATTGCATAATGATATTGTATTATGTGATCATATACAATAATGTATAGCAAGATACAATGTCATATTATATGTTACAATATTATATTGCATAATTATTCATTACAGTATTATATTGTATTATGTGATACTATATTGTAAGTATCATAGGATGCAATATCGTATTATATATTATTGTATTGATAAACATTGTATCTTATAATACCGTATGAAATGAGCATATGATTTTCATACAATTTTTTTAACATATGATATACGATATTGTGTCAAAACAGTTTCCATGAATATCCAAGATCATTAACTATGATTTTCATATCATATGATAAAGGTGGTCTCATAATGGTGATGCCTCATAAAGGTGATGTCTCGTCTCGGTGAGCTTTGTAATCTGTGATTACCTATGTTTTTCTTTAGTCAAAAATTTGATTCATGGCAGCAGTTTATATTTTAAATTTGAAGTTTGACATAATGGGTAATTTTTTTTAGCATCACATATGCTAAGAATATTCACTTAAGTTTGCTACATTAATTTGCAGTAGATTTTTTTGCCCTCTGTAAATAATCATGAACCCAGTTGCACTACAAGCTATCTCCTTTACATAATATTGCTTGTGAATTCAGTGAGGAATCTTGAATGATTTTCTTTACAGAAAGAGATGATTGCTTGCCTGGTTATATTACCAGTCCCAAACCAGCGACCACTAATTTCCCACATGTAACCATGGGCAGTACTAGTGAGTACAAAATGACTGTAAAGACATTTTCATTTTATTTACATACTGTAATAATTACAGGGTTATTTTCTACCCATGCAATTTTCGCCCTTTTACACTTGCAAACAGTTTCACCCAGTCTTGAATTTTCCCAGACACAGTTGACTTTAAAGAGAGATAATTTTAGACATTAAAATTCCCCGTTTTAAATTTGCCCAGTGACAATGAGGGCGAAAGAGGCGAAAATAAAACGAGGGCGAACATTTCCCAGTATACAGTTATGTTTTTATTAATAGGTTTCTAATTTGAAATACAGAATTATATAATGAAAAACATTAATTAATCTGACTTGTTTGCAATTTTAGGCCCAACTCTTCACTGGGCAGTTGTTGGTGTGCTAATTATTGCCATGGTCTGTATACTGGATAACATCCTCTAAAGAAAGTAAATCCCTGAAGACACCAGATTGTTGTTGACAAAACCCCATCTAGATCAGACCAGTTAAAAGAAACTCGATAGTTTCTGTTGAATATACACATGCATTCCTGAAACTTTCTTAAAGTATACCTGCAGATGTATTTCTTAAGTATCAATTAAGTTGTGTACATGACATTATATTTTTTTTTTGTTGCTTTTGTCTCATTATTTTTGTTGTGTTTAGTTTGCTAAATTGTTATTTTTATCTTTCAAGACATGGATTCTCTATTTATTAAGGAGGCTGGGTTGTCAACAAATTACCTCTCAAATCTACCTTAAGTTTAAAATAAGATTTTTTTTAGCTATAAACCTTTATTTAGTAAATAAAGGTCCAATCAATATTTAATTTGAGAATTTTGCTGAATATTTATATATAGCTCTTCTTCTAAAGGATATCAATACACTCTTTTAAAAAAGGGTTATCTGTGTACTGGCAGATATGAGGCTTTTAGATTTTTATTATTGTTTTAATTGGTTGAGATACTGTACTGTAGTTCTCATTTTGTTTGAGTTTTACCTTTATTATTCAAGTTGTTAAAATTAAATATTTTCAATTTTGATTTGGGCTCGTCAATCATTTTTCTCTTAATTCATTCTGCAGCCAGAGTGAACCCAAAAGTGTTCTTATTAGCTCTAAGCTCGACAGTTATTATTGTTCATTAGTTCCTGAATAGTGACAAACTTTTTGTTGTAATCAACTGATTTACAAAATGAAGTTGATTTATATTAATGTTTAATAAGTTGGTTAAAAAAGTTCTCATTTTGTTTTAGTTCACCACCCATGCTGTTAAAATTTAACATCTGATTTGATTATGCGCTTTGGAACAGGGTTGCTTTTTTAAGTTTTTAAAATTTTTAGAGCTCTATTTTGTTATTTTATTTTAAACATATTTTTATATATTGTTAATCAAATTCTTCCTTAAATGAACCCTTTACCATTATTTTGTTTTGTTTTATCAATTTTAAGCAGTTTTTCAAAACTGAAGTACATGTATTTCTATGTCAAAAGCAGCATTTATTTAATTAAGAACAATATTTATCAGAAACATTGTGAATTGCGATTATTTGAAGAACAAGAGAAGTCCTCAAAGTTTAAAAAGGAAATTATAATCATCAACAAAGAGAAAAAGAGTGAGAACATACAGGAAAATTATTACCAAATCATATACCGGTATTATGTTATCAAATGCATTTATTTCATGAGTGAAGTCAGTCCAGGTTGTCTTAGGTCATAGGATTCAAGATGAATGTTCTCTGCAGCATTGAACTGACTGCATCAGTTACGGATAATTTAATTCCACGAACGTGCAAATCGCAACCAACAACTGTTTATAGAATTAACTGCCTTGCAAGAGCACCAAAGAATGACAATATTTTGACAGAATTTAAATGATTTTTGCCCTAAAGGAAATCTGAACAAGCACTATATACATATGACATTCATGAGACACAAAAAAACCAGAAGGTGTCTGATGAGGAGATAAAAATAGAAAATGAATATTTTTCTGGCGATTTGCAGATTCCAGAATTGCCAGACTTTCTTGAGAGCTAGTATTATTAGATGGTGTCATGCTTTCATGCATTTTATGCAACCACTGCTCCCAAAACTATAACTGCTTGGACTTTTTCATTTTATAGTCTGTCCTGATCTCAAGTTGCAATTTCCATCACTCTTTGCTGAAGGTGGAATAAAACATCATCACAAAACGGCTGACCTCTGATCAAAACGACATTTTGTTTTGTTAAAAGGATTTTATTGACAGCAACATGTAACTTACTCCATAGCCGACTGCATGAGTATTATGAGATGATAATTTTGGTCAGGGCGTAGTCAAATCCAATAAAGCCCGAAGGAATGATGGAATTTATTTGCAAATTATATTCATTAATTTTAAGAACGGAAACAAATTTCAAAATTATTTACATCATTGGCTTTTTCACATAGCAATATCATAATTTTATCAAAATATTGCTAAAATCAGCACTTCAAGTTTAGTAGTTTTTTTATTCTAGTTTTTAACAAAATGTGATGGCACATAAAAATTCTCAATGAAATTAAAAAAAAAAAATTCATATATTAACCTTAAGATCTGCTTTATAAATTATCAAATTTTCATGGCCACTTTCTTGGCATTCAAGGGAGATACTACAATAGGAATCACCCCTTCCCCTTATTCTGGAATTATGACTTTTTGTGACAATTTCTGTTTTTAACCATCTAATAGATTCTTTAGATCTATTAATTAACACAAACAGAATAATAATCAGAATATATATATGATTATCTTAACCGCTTATAATTTTGTAGTTACATTTCTAAAATTGAAAATGTTAAAATTTTCCCAACTTATGTTGTGAAAATGACTACTTAAGAGCCGTAAAGTACGGTAAAAAGATCTATCAAATCATGTTTGACGTCATAATGGATAAATGACATCATAGCATCGTACAATCAAATGAATTATGACGTCATAATAGAGTTAGCACATCAAAGCATCATTGCAATGAAAGTCACGTGATTAGTGTCCTGTTCCCCCTTAAGGAGGTTGGATCCTGCGATCATAAGTCTTTAAGTTTTTTTCTAAAGTATTTTTTAAAAATCTACATACATAGCTAAACCAAAATTCAAAACAAAATTTTGGGGTCTATATACTCCTTTCGGTGCTACAGTGTATTTAATATGACCTTTCTGCACTGAAAATGCAAATTGCACATAAATCGCTTTTTCCTCAATAATTTTTAATCGGAATAAACCATGACATCAAATACAAATTTTTATTATTTAAAATTAATAAAATTAAAATTATCATAAAGAAAAAGTTTGCAATTTATTCACCTAATTGATATTTTGACCTTTTTGCACGGAAAAAAACGCTGTTTATATCCATTAATAATTCAACATGCAATAAAATTATTTAAAAGTCTCAAACTTTTTCTCAAATTTTAATAGACTTGTCAAAGTTATCTTACAAATTCAGAAAATAAAACAAAAAGTATGGGTCTATGATGTAAATTTTGAGATATAGCATGAAAAAAGCTAATTTTAGGCAAAAATTGGAGTTCTTTTTTTCTTGACTTTTATGAAATATTAGTTAAATGTGCCAATATATGTAGATAAAAATATTGAAATATTGTTAAAATATGTTTTTTGAAACAACACTAAGATAACCCAATGCATAAACTAGCTGGAAATTTTGTCTGCACTGAAAATAAGAAAGCTAAAATTGCAGTACTCTAAAACAAATAAGTTATGAAAAATGTTCATTTTCTTCTTAAAAACCTTCCGCCACAAAATATAGTCCCTTACTTAACTCTGTAAATATGTAATTTTCCCTTAACTATTTTATTCAATATAATCTTTTTGGCATTGTAAAATAGGAATTTACAAGTAGAATTAATATATGACACAGAATTTCCAGACTAGAGGTGACCCAAAATGGCTACCCAAAATCAGAGGAACAAACCTCTTAAACCGGGCCCCGGGGTCATAAAACTTAGACGAGCTCACTTTTGATCTCGGTCTCATTTTCCCACTATATGTTCCATTTGTAAAAGTGAGACTTAGATCAAAAGTAAGCTTGTCTAAGTTTTATGGCCCCGGGGCTAGGCCCCACCGTCACCAACTTTCCTCAAGTCAATTCTCAGCCTCAAGTCCGAGTTTTTACCTCAAGTTTATGCACTTTTCCTTCAAGGATTTGAGTTGAGGACAGAGTTGAGTGATTTTAAAAAAAGTTGGTGACGGCGGGGCCAGTTAAGTTGATGTACTTATTTCACTACATATTAAATATTCATGCGCTCTATAGTGGAAATCTCTTCGTTATGGAGTCGGATATTAGTAGTTGTTTAAAAATAGTGCAGGGGGTTTCCATTTAATTTTAACCCGTCCCTTTATCATGTTATTATTTAATTCATTTCATCAATTTGTATTATCGATTTAATACTCAGCATACATGTATATACGTCCCTGATTTAATAAACAAATAAATTCGGAAACAAATCTCTTTAAATTTTTTTCTATTCAAGCTATACAGTGTATTTATACATACTGCATATATTTCTGGAATGCGAGAAGAGTTGGATTGGACTGAAATTATTAAATTCTTGAAATTAATCAGTGTAACTTATATTTAGGTCAGGTGACTATACATTCTGTTCTCGTGCGTGGTCAGTCTGCATGGGTGGGGTATGTCACAATTTGATGCCCTAAACGGTGAGGCTAAACCTTAAACCAAGGGACAGCAAAAATCTACTGTAATCTTATGTATTGTGAAAATCAACGTTGTGCATAATAATCAATAATCAGTAATATTTTTTTAATGTAATACGTATGAATTTTCGAAATAGGGGTGGGGGTCTTGAGGAATTATGTTATTATAATATCAACACATCTTCTTTTACCTGCTCATAGAGGAAAGTGGAAGAAGGGGAAATGTTCTTCAGAGGTCCAGTATCTTATACCCATCCCCACCCCCATTTTATTCTTGATCATAGTTCAACTTGGGCCTTACAAATATCTTTTGACCATTTATTTAAAAAATTATCTGTTAGTCAGTCCCAACTGTAATACTTAAAGCTGCATGGTCCGATTTTTTTTTCACTATAACAATATCGAATAATTTTCCATACAAACAAATTATCTTAGAAAGTTGTGGACTTTTGCCTATTTACACCACCAGAATCGGCCTCCTTTCAAAGTTAGAAATATTCAAAGTAAATAAAATAAATTCTTTTTTGGGGAAACAAAAAAAAAAGCCCAAACCAAACTGCTTCTAAAAAAGAGAACCGTTGGGTTTCGTCCCCCGAATGAGTAGGTTTATTCAACCCGCATGTTATGCATCGATTGTAAACAAAGCAAACTTCAGAAATATTAGTGAACAAAATGCACACAGGTTTATTTTTCATTTGCCAAAACATGACCTTTTTTTATAGCGATGTCAAAGTCGTAATACAATCATAGCCACCTCGACTTCAGGGGCGAATTTAATATGAGGCGAAATAACGCGGTATCCTTTTCTGTCGTTCGTTTTATAAAACAAGTTTTGTACATCATTTTTATTTCATTGAAGTATGGCGTAATTGACCGGGAAAACTACTGCAATATCAATTATTGTACACACACTTAGCATAACCATCGTTTAAAAGCGTTCACAAAATTTGATATAAAATCGGACCAAGCAGCTGGAACATCTTAAAGAAAATTTTGTACCGTAAACAAGATAGCCGTCAACCAAAGTTGATGTCTTCCCACTATTCAGCCAACAAAAGTTAACTAAATGAAATTGGTCATTTGGTTATAACTTCAGGATGCACGGTATTTCTTAGAGAAGCGAACTATAGCTACACATTTATAAATTACATGCGCGGATCTAGAGGGGGGTCAGGGGGTTCGGACCCCC
>WFKH01011925.1:65357639-65369597 GCA_016163765.1 Magallana hongkongensis
AAGAAAAATTATCTTGATCCGCGCATGATAATTATATGATCAAACAGTGTACGTGTACTTTATAATAATTAGAATTTTTATGTTAATTCATGCATGAAGTTAATTATTTGATGTTCCATAATTTTAGGTGAGACTCGTAAATAAATATCTCAGAGAAGGACTGAAGACTAAAGATTGATAATTTAAGTTAAAGCGGATAGTGGGAATGAATGGAAGAGTGTTGACGATTTATTCTGTGAATTTGTTTAAAAAAATGTGCAATAAACAAATTATATGAAACATCTGAGACTGTTCAGATAAATGTTGTTTTAATTTAAAGATAACCAGACAAGAACCTGACCAGCGGCCCCATGCACCCCAAGTATATTTTGCAAATAATTGAATTTGAATGAGAAAAAGACATTGAACTCTTCCCCAGCCCACTTCATCCCTACTCGGTTTATTAATCTAAATAGAATACAGGAACATCAAATATGTAGAAAGAAAGCCCATGCAGTCTGATGATATACATGTATATGTAGTACCTGTCATTTTATTTAGAGCCAGAGCTATGAATGCAAATCAAGCTGTTTCAAATTATGCTAAAAGCTCAGTGTAATATTCACTGAGGTTACAAGAAATTGCCAAGATAAAGAAGTTATTATTGTTAGATCAAATATAGCCCCCAGAAGTGGCCACAGGTGTTTGTGTCATTGGAGTATAATTGCATGCACATGAGCATGTCAGAGGGGTGCATATTGACATAGGAGATTTAATAATCTTCTTTAAACTTGAAGGTGGAGTAATAACTGGAAGTTTGTGTACTTACAGGTAAGAAGCTGACACACCGTATTATCGATAAATAAATAAGTTGTTCCGATTTAAATTATTTGCCAAGTAGAGATCTATTTAATCAACAGGGCAACTTGTTGAGAACACTTGAAGTGGGTGATAGAAATCCCCTCGACTAATGATTTAATGTTCCTGTAGTTTATAATGTCGGTGTGCATAAAAAAAATGACTGAAGACAAGCTCTTTTTGTATCTGACAATCAGCCGCCAGTGTATCAAATATAGATCTATAAAGCTGTGAGTCACTCGGACATCATGTAGATGCATGATCATACATGGATCTATAGAATTTTATTTCTTTCCATTAATTTGCTGAACTTGCATGCAATGTCAGTTTAATAATTAAATGGCCCTGTAGCCGAAGAGTGTTATTGACTTAAGACAAGCTAGCATATACTATATTTTTAATATATGACAATCAACTACGAGTATATACACACCTCATCAAACCATGTTGATAAGAAGCATCGATCTATAAAACAATCTCAATCATTTGCTGTCGCATGGACTGCTTACGCGGTTTTTTTTTTCTACAATGTTGCCATACCAACATTGTATTGTTTAAATCAAATAATTGGATGAGAATGTGGGATGCATGTTTTGCTGACACACAATTAAATAAGTGGTAAGTTATTGTTGTTAAATGCCAAGTGGGAATATAAATGTCGAGATGTGACACTTAAAGTGCATGGGTGATAAAAAAATTAATAAATACTGGCATTATTCATAT
This sequence comes from Magallana hongkongensis, assembly GCA_016163765.1. Lineage (NCBI taxonomy): Eukaryota > Metazoa > Mollusca > Bivalvia > Ostreida > Ostreidae > Magallana > Magallana hongkongensis. Next base: position 65,359,200 of record WFKH01011925.1, read on the forward strand.
GTACATACAGCTTGATTACTTTCCTAATGTGGGGAGGGATGTAATGTGTCAATAATACCAAATGCAACCGGTGTAAACCAGTTCAAATGGATAAATATAGTGTCGCGTAATACACAATTTTCATTCAAGGTACATTCTCCGAGTTAACTGGCCGCGCTGTGCTCCTATTTGGATGTAAGTGTTTTTAACTTTTTATGTATCAATTGTTATTTACACGGTAGATTGATCAACAATCGACCTCGGTTGACTTAAGATAAATTGTTACAAATAACGTTACAAGTAATTATCTAGCTGTGAATGCATGATTATCATTAATGCATGTACTTTGACTTTATGATGTACAAGCTTCAATTTAAAGCTGACATGAATTTATAAAAGCATTTGGTCGCCATATTAGTTTTGATCGCTCCTCTACTGCCACTGGGGTATATATACCGGTCAAGAAAGTTACGGTCGGTTGCTTTCCAATCGAGGCATTCAGGTTGCACGGACTTCTAAATGCACTACACATTGTAGTAAAATGTTTGTAAAAAAGAATAAAGAAAACTACAATCAATAAAACACAAAATATATTTATTGTTTGAAAGAATTTCCAAGGTATTCGTACCATTTTGCACAGAAAGTGCTGCCTTACTTCGCTGGACATCGAACACGTGTGTCGTTCATACAGAGTGCATAACGTCTGCTTCCTTTTGATGACCACAGCGGCACTACATCCAACACAGTAGATAAATGATAGTAAATCCAAGAAAGTAACAACATAGCATCGTTTCCATAAGTTTCTACAAAAACATCCCGTTTCTAAAATCCATGCGATCATTGACATTGCTCGACCGGCCACAGTGTGTAGTTTGCGCATGTGCGATGTTATAACTTACACAGGAAAACGTTCTACAATTATCGAGAATTTTGAAATTTGTGTACCTGGGATTTCAGTCTGCCTTGTTTCGTAGTTCTTTGGATATTCCTTACCAGTGCAGAGGTTGTCATAATATTTTTGTTCAAAACGAGTTTCTACAAGTCTTTTCGTCCAATGTAACGCGTTCGGGTGAATGAAATACCTGAATGCGATGAAGCATAAATAGTGCTATGGGCCTTATTGGGGGGGGGGGGGGGGGTAGCGATGAGCAGAATAATAGAAATCGACAACTAATATGGCGGTAGTCCGAGATAAAAGGGAAATGATGCGTATCAGCTTTAAGTATAGCATGAATTTGTTTAAGTTATATACCGGTAGGATCTTATAATTTTTTATCATAGTGATTTTTAGCTCGCCTGAGCTGAAAGCTCAAGTGAGCTTTTCTGATTACTTTTTGTCCGGCGTCCGTCCGTCTGTCTGTCCGTCCGTCTGTAAACTTTTTACATTTTTGACTTCTTCTCCAGAACCACTGGGCCAATTTCAACCAAATTTGGCATAAAAAATGCCCACGCCTTCTTTCAAAGGGAGATAATTAAGAATTATTAAAAAATTGTTGGTATCTTTAAAAATCTTCTTCTCAACAAACCAAATTGCCAGAAAAGCTGTAAATTACACGGAAGCATCCTCAAGTAGTATAGATTCAAGTTTGTTCAAATCATGATCCCAGGTTTACAGTGGGGCCCGATTGGGGATCGAATTTTTACATAGGAATATATAAAAAAAATCTTTAAAAATCTTCTTCTCAAGGACCATTTGGCCAGAAAAGCTGTAATTTGCACGGAAGCATCCTCAAGTAGTGTAGATTTAAGTTTGTTGAAATCATGATCCCCGGGGGTACATTGGGGTCACAATTGGCGATAAAATTTTTACATAGGAATATATGGAGAAAAATCTTTAAAAATCTTCTTCTCTAGGACCATTTGGCCAGAAAAGCTGTAACTTGTGTGGAAACATCCTCAGGTAGTGCAGATTCAAGTTTGTACAAACCATGATCCCCGGGGGTATGGTGCATGGGGCCACAATTCAGGGTCAAATTTTTACCTAGAATATATAGAGAAATATATTTTAAAAATCTTCTTCTCAAGAACCAATTGGCCAGAAAAGCTATAACTTGTGTGGAAGCATTCGCAGGTAGTGTAGATTCTAGTTTGTTCAAGCCATAATCCCTGAGGGTAGGGTGGGGCCACCATGGGGGTCAAATTTTTACATAGGAATGTAATGAGAAATATTTATTTTTTAAAAACCAATTAAGCAGAAAAGCTGTTACTTGAGTGGAAGCATCCTTAGGAAGTGTAATATATATATAGAGAAAAATATTCAAAAATCAGATAAAAAAGGATTAGACTATAATGGGGGGGGGTCGAATTTTTACATAGGAATAAATTTGATCATTCTTAAAAATATATAGTATATAGTATTACTAATATGCCATCATATTGACATTGGTTGATTCTCAGTTGTTTAGACTGTGGTCCTGGGTAATTCTTGGGCCAAATAAGAGGTTCAAAGTTTGATGTAGGTTTATATTTAGTTGATTTTATTATGTCTAGTATTGCTCAGGTGAGCGATGTTGCCCATGGGCCTCTTGTTTTTAATTAATTACCTTTAGAATGTATATCTATCTCGCATATATTCTTTAATGCGAAAACAAGTTAATCAAAATTACATATATGTATGTCCGTTTACTTTTTGATAAGGGACAAATACTAAATCCGTGGCTATGCTCTAACCAAAAATATTTTAGACAAATGCAGACTTTCAAATGTATGGTGTGATGATGATTCACATACAATTAAAACTCCAGTTGGATTAAAACAACGTTTAACCAAAGGTTAAGAGATCAATTTTTACAAAAATGGCATAACGATATTCAGGAATCGACTAAGGGGGTTATATATAGAATTTTTAAAACAAATTTTGAATGTGAACGCTACTTACTTCGACTTGTTACCCAGTAAATTAAGAAAAATATTAGTTAAGTTTAGAAATACAAATCTTCACCTTCCTGTTGAAATAGGAAGGTGGGGTACTGTTGAAAGAAGTTAATGTTATTGTAACAAAATTGGTGATGAATTTCATGTTATTTTAGAATGCAAGGCAATAAGTAAATTACGAAGTCAGTTTTTAGCTACATATTACTGTTCTTCTCCTAACATTAAAAAGTTCTATGAAATCATGTCTTCAAATAACTATACTAAATGAAGAAAATTGTGTTTCTTTATTTCAAAAATTAATCAAACTGACCCCATTTACTTTCTTGACCTTTACAACTATATTGTATATATATGTAAATATGTTATGTTTTCTTCATGTACCTCATGTACCATTATATGGTGTTGATGCCTTAGTGAAAATAAACTGAACTGAACTTTCAGTTAATACAACTTAATGCCACTATAACAAAATTTAATGAATTACTTACCGGCACTTATAATTACATTGAAGAGAATTGCCGATCAGTTTCGTTTTAAGGTACATATATTATATATATGGTTATTTTCATCTATTTATTCAAATAAATGGTAAAGTCATTTCAACATTTTTGAGAGATCCTTGCAAAATTGTCCTTGTTTGAGTAACCATGGTTATTTATAGGTATTTTATTATATAGGCCTTTTATCTATACAAATGCATGCGTCAGATATCATGTGCCATGCATGTGTATACCTGTACATTTGTTGTGAGAGTGAAAAATTCAACAACAAAAACGGAAAAACAAAACAAAAAATATCAACAAAAAAAAAAAAACAAAACAAAACAAACAAAACAAACAAAAAAGAATTTTGAAAGATCAATACCTCTTCAAGTTTTTAAACAATTATATGATTTCCTTTTCGTAATTCATTGTCTATATGTTTTCAGTATAGGAAAAGATTTCTAAAACTGGGGATTGAATAAAACCTAGCAGTTTGATCGACAGAACTGAATTGGATAGATCTGACAATGGTGGTCACATACGACTCAGTTTTTATATCGGTATGTATTTTTGTGTTTTAAATCAATCATAAATAAATAAATTTAGCAATCTTTGAATTCTAAGCTGCAGGTCGTCCATCCGATTTTTTTTTTGACCGGGAGCTACAGCTGACCCTGCAGCTATCTTTGAATAAAACAAAACAATTGATATTGTGTCCCTAACTGCTAGCTAGTACATGTACGTAACAATGGTAACTTTATCTGCATTGTCTCAGTTAAAAGTCTCTCAACGCAATCTAGGTATCACACCGGTAATTGTTTTCACTATATAACACTATAGAGGGAAAAAAAATTCTTAAAAATCAGTTTGTATTTCTCATGACAAAATATTCGGAGGAAATGTTATTTGTTACCTATCTCATCAGCTAACACCATAAAAAGGGCACACGATACGGCATTTTCTCAAAATATCTAGCTTCAAACAGGTCTACCCTCAAAACCACGTGTTTTCTGTTTGTATGTAAACAGACTGCACACTCCCAAGGAAGCTGCTGCATGTGCCCTGAAAGAAGTAGTCCCTGTGAAAAAAGATCATCATCTAACAAAATACATGAAATATCCTTCTCAGTGGTACAAAAATTTTTTAAACTGAGTAAAGGAAAATGTAAAAATGCAGTCAAGGAAAAAAATAATTCTGAAGTATATATGGAACTACAATTGACTAAGTTCATTTTGATTGGTCGATTACCGGTGTGATACCTCTAGCTACTAGTGTATAATTGCAGTGGCCGAGTGGAGTAAATTTATCTTAAGTTTATATATATTTATATACACCTTTTTATTTTATTTTTCCAGAAAGTCTGGGTGCCGGAAATGTTTATAAAAATGCTCAGCAAATGTGTCCAAAAGGTAATTATACTGCATGCATGTGAATTATAAGTGTGTTTATTTTGGAATGAAAATTAAATATTTTCAGAAATCGATGATACACATGTAAGCTCGCCTTAGTAGATCTGTAACTCCAAAAAGACACTAGATTTTAAATCATTTATGAGATCTTGAACATAAGGTAAAATTATTCTGGATACCATAGCATTTTTAGCTTACCGGTACTACATACACGCATAAGTTTCAAATTTACTGTCACATCAATCCCAGCTTATTTTGCTCACAGTATTAATTAAAGTAGTTATCAAAATAACAGCCACGTCATTTTCTAATAAATTAAAAGGGAAAAAGAGGAAATTAAACAGTTCAAAATATATAATAGAGATAATGATGCATGAAGCAGCTTCCATTGCACAAAGCAATGACAGTACACCTGCTTTGAGAATAGAAAATTCATTGGCCAATGCAGAAGATAGCAATGAAGAAGATAGCGCTGAAGATGAAGGTGATACCGATACGCCTTTACATGAAGATGCTTCGCATGACTCAGGTGCTTCAGCAGCTAGATCTAAAGATACAGCTAGAGCTATAGCCAAGCTAGCAGATCTATATTCAAGAAGATACTCAAATAAAGGAAGTAGATACATCTGCTAATGGTGATGATACTGAAGATGATGCTGCTGCTGCTGCTGATGATGATGATGAAGATGATGATGAAGAAGATGAGGATTTGGATGATACCAGTTCCAGAGAAAACTCAGCAAGTAAACAGCAGACAGTACCATTACCAAGGAGATCCCAGAGAGTAAAGAAAACAACATCATGGATTACGAGTGAAGATTATGTAGTAAATGTAAATCATCAGATAGTAACAAAACAGCTAGATTGGAAGACAAGAGCATACTATCTTCATAGATTAGTCTTTAGTGATGTTTTTCACTCTAAAAATAGCAAAGAACTAATAGAAAAAACTCTACTACAGATCATTTGTGGTAGACATTAGTATGTACGATTTTACAAGAGATCAGTATTACCCAGTCAGTTCAATCAGTTAAATGAGTAAGAAATTCTATAGAATTATGAGGAGAGATATTATGTTTTTATAGTTTTTAAGATATTTTATTTACGGTCTTGCAGTCATGAAGGTTTAAAAGTAATTCAAATAACTAGTACATGTACGTAGATATTTTTTCAATATGTAATAAATGACGAGGACATCATTTCACGAAGAGGGGAAGCATGTGATAGGGTGATATTTTATAGTAAGTGATAATTTCATTATCATGAAATTATTAATTAAAAGTTCTATATAATTATAAGTTTATGGTATTTACTATAAAAGTTGTCAATATAAACAATTTTATGTACAACCTAACAGTATGTAAATAGCTACATAGTTATTTATATATGTAGTATGACATCACAATGGTCAATATGGTCAGTGTTAAACCAGGTTTTAGTTAATTATATATCACATGGTCAGATCTATTTTTGAATTCTCAATTTCGTTGGTTCTTTAAATTCCCTCTCTTTGCTTTGTCCTTTTTGATCTGACATCCTACCGACCAGATGTGTTTATAATAACATCCAGAAGAAATCTATAGACTGTAAGTAATTGTTTTATATTTCATGCTAATTATATTACTACTTATTAATGAAGCATATTATATTATATTTGCTAAATAAGTAAATTATATGGTGAAATGTAAATCTATTTAAATGTAAATTATCATGAGAGAAAACTTAGTGTTTGAGTAATACTCATAACAGTTATTTTTCCTGCTTTAAACCAGATCAACTAAATGTAGTTTTAAGAGTATTATTGTATGCAAATAGATCATACCATCCCTGATGAATATATATTAGGAGCATACAGATTCAAATCAAGGCTTTGTGCCACACATAGGTATGCATATATATGTAAAATTATATAAATATCAGATTTGATGCTTATTGCCTAAGTTAAGTTTAATATTTTTATTTATTAAACATTGATAACTATCTAAATTATTAATTACACAGGATAAATATTATTGAACTCTTTAGATATCAATTAGCACTGCGATAAGGGGAATAACTCTTGATTGTAAACTGTGCTTTGCAAAGTTTTGAATCTTATACAATGCAATGATATATATTATGTGTGATCTATTTTATTTTTATGATGATGTGATATTGATAAATTACTTAATGTGATACATGCATTGTTAAATATTTCAGAGCTTAATAAAGTAATAGATATATCATCAAGAACCCTACGTTGGAGTTGTTGTCTTTATATACCTTACAGTAACACCACGTTGACCATTACATGTGTAGATATTGCATATGGTCAAACCGTTAAATTGGAAAATAAGAAATTAAACACATTCAAGTGGACACAAGGATACAACATATATTTAGCATGTAAAAATATACAAATAAAAAAAAAATTATGAGGCATGAAATGATGACGGGCCAGACCCCGTTTGAATACCGGCACCAGATAGATAAGTTCGTAGAGCACCTGACTATTCAGGGGGCCCAGGGTCGAATCCTAGTCTGGTCCGTCATTATGTCTCTTATCCTGTTACACTTATAGTTCCTCACTCGTGGCTGCACTCTCCCCTACAGTTGCACTGGAAAACATGCATATTTGAAGTTTTCTGATAAGTTAGATTTTAATTTTTTTCAACTCGTGACTCAGGGACAATCAAAGTTCATCATAAAATAAATAGAAAACAATCTTTTAATGTCAAGATCTAGTAAATGAAAGATGCCTACAGATTTATGATCTGCAGATCTAATTGACCTTAAAAAAGCATAATCTGTAATTTGTAAATCAAAATAATAGTACATACTTATTTTATTTAGTGTAGTCATTATATTATTATTCCCATGTAGGTCAGGTTCCAAGAATATGGTGGTGGTGTTGATTATTAGCTCACCTGAGCTGAAAGCTCAAGTGAGCTATTCTGATCACATTTTGTCCGTCGTCCGTCTGTCCGTCTGTAAACTTTTGTACATTTTGATCTTCTTCTCTAAAACCGCTCGGCAAATTTCAACCAAGCATTCTTATGGGAAGGCTAATATAAATTGCAAAAATGAAAGACCGATCTTTATTCAAAGCGGAGAAAACCTCGAAACTGTAGAAAAAGGGGGGTGCATTTTTAAAAATCTTCTTCTCAAGAACTACTGAGTCAAATTCAAAGTAATTTAGCATAAGTAATCCTTATGGAAAGGAAAATATAAATTGCAAAAATTATGGGCTAATTCTGTTGCAAATCTGAGTTATTACGAAAATAATAATAAAGGAAAGGCGTGTTTCAATCAGTTTATAGCTTCGGGTTCGGTATTCCATGAGTCATGGTAAAATGGGTTGGCAACCCGGGCCGGGGCAAAACAAAAGATTGGCAGTTATTAATATGCCGATCTCATTAAGATTTTAAAGATATGTAACGGACCAGTATATTTGTATTCGCTGTAAATATTGCTGCAAAACAATGCGTATTTTGGAATTGACGATTGCCGATCTGCCCCGGCTTTTATTTTGCCCCGGCCCCGGTTTGCCCACCCATTTTACCAAGACTCGTATTTCCATACTTCTAAAACGAGGAAAACGGGTCGACCTGACAATGTTGTGCAACAGTTCGCGTACGAAGGGGATCTTTGAAACATGCAAAGTACATTGGTGCCGATTTTGTAAAGTAAATTGAGGTTAAATATTTCAATGCGTTGACAGTTTTCACATATGACGGTGGTGTTAGCTTGTTTTGATTTTCGTTTCGTTTTCATTATCTATGCTTTGTAACCTGGGAACTATCGCCTGTATTTTGTAATTTTTACGTATCAAATCAAACAGAGACTTCGGTAAATCAGACAGTTAACTGTTAACCTGCGCAAATTAAGCAAAATCTGATGTATTAAAAGAGTACTAAAATACTATTCATTCTATCGGTAATTCGGTATGATCTTTTGCGTAATATTAGATTAATGCAATGTGTTTTGTTGAGATGCTTAGCATTTTCTCGAATTTATTCATAAGTTTAAATAGAGTTTAATATCGCTGACGGAAATATGTAGGTATATACATGTATATGATTCATTTTGAAAAATAAATTGTGCACTTTATTGGTTATAGTGCATGTTTCTTATGTTTAATTGTTTACGATTTCTATTTACTAACCATATTTGAGTGTTAAGCTTCGAATTATAAGCAAGATACATAGATTTGCTCACAATTCTATGTACACAGATCTGAGGCCATTCTTTTTTTCCACTTTAAATGCTGAATAGGAAATACCAAGTTAGAAATCTTAAGCTGAATGTAATAAACTCATGTGAACAAAATATATGACTCAAACCTAGCAGAATTGTGAGCTCTGTATCTTGCTTATAATTCTACGATTGACGCTGAAATTTTGGTTGATCATTAGAAAAGTCTCGCTAAATGTTAAATACTTGTACAAAAAAATTAAAGGATGATATGCTTTATATAACTACTCTCTGGGGCCCCCTCTTTATACAATGAATAATGTGAAATCTACATCAATTTTGATAGTTTCTGAGACACGAATAAATAAAAACGACACCGTTAAACAATTTACATAGTTCTGACACATTTCTGTTGCGGGGATAAAGGAATTATCGCTATTCCTAAGAAAATATTACAGCGGAAAATTTTCCTGGTCTGTAGCCATTTTTTTATTTTTGAATAAAGATGGAAATAATGGGTGGGCCTTAGTAAAATAGAGTGATGTGCCTCTCAATACTGTAACATTGATTTTTATAGCTCTTTAACATGTCACGTGACAACAATTTTCATTCCAGTGTATTCATCAATCAAATGTGAGTAAAGTTATAAAAGTCACATGAGTTTACGCCAGGTAAACAACAGTTATTTAATTATAATGGAGAAGACAAATTAAATTTTTGAATGTTTTTAATTTGAGCGGATTGGGGTACAATTTTCTTTTTCACATCTATAGGATTTTTTAAAAATAAAATGCAGTAACTATTATATGATATTTTAAAAAAAATACAATAACTAGTAAGTAGTTGAGGAAGAAAATGTACCTATATGCTCTCATATATTTTGATCGCTTTATAAAGTGTGTGTGTGTGTGGGGGGGGGGGGGGCAGAACGAAAATATAGGGAATTGGAGGGAGGTGTACCCCTACCAAATGTTTAGTTTTATATCTTGCGTAGGATTTTCTTATTCTTGGTAAAAATAGTATTCCATAAAGATACAATGTCAAAGATTACGTGTATGCAAAAATAAGTGTAAAATTCGAATACTTTACAATATTTATTTTTTGTTATTCTACCGAGGGGCCATATGGCACAATATCTTTTGAACGCTCATTGTTGCTCAGGTGAGCGATGTGGCCCCATGGGCCTCTTGTGTTAGATTTAATAAGGTTTTAGGATTGTACATGCATGCATGTATTTAACATTCATCAGAAGCAAAAGGAAGGTTGCATTGTCTGAGTTTATTATAAGCAGACCTAATACATGTATGAAGGAGTTTCAGATTAATTCATACCGATATCACCAAATATTAGGATGAGCTAGGCCACATCGGCACCTCGAAGACATTAATGTGTATTTCTCATAATGATAAATATATAGTCTACCTGTATATTATTACTTATTAGGTTAGTTACTGATTCACAACTGAAATATATTGGGTTGA
>WFKH01011925.1:65369697-65380945 GCA_016163765.1 Magallana hongkongensis
ATCCAGTCCAAGGAAGCATCACGTTGTTGCGCACAACCCTCCAGCATGTCAAGGAACTTCTCCTGCTGAATGCTTTTGGTTCCAAACAAGGCAATGTCACAGATGGCTCTATAGTTGCAAAGTCTCATGTTAACCACATTGGTCTGTTCCTTTGGAAGAATTGGCATGGAGGATCCAGAAAGAGAAAGGAAGTTGAAGCGCGACAACAAATAATTTCTGTCAAGGGAAAAGTCTAGTGCTTCTCTCGATGTAACATACATGGCTGCCATCTCCCAGGCATGCAGCTTCTGCTCCGGAGAGAAAGTTTTCCAGTTTGCTGGAGGCCACTGTAACGGGACAGGTCCATCCAAGATGGTGATAGTTTGGATTCCATCCCACTCCCGTTTAGCCGGTGGACAAAGAGGCATAACTCCTTTGGCCAATAGTTTCATCGCTCTCATTTTCTGGTCATGCACACCGGACAGGATACTGGCTTCCGCCACTGGGATTGCCAAGATAATATCCAAGTTGCAATTCCCAGGGTATTCCTCAGCGACTGTCGGGCTTCTGGCATAGTTTGGCGTATTAGCGACAGGCACAAAGGGTGTCTCTGAGGAAAAGGGGGTCTGACTGATGCACAGATCCTGGATGGAGTCTTCCGGCTTGGCTGACGTCCCCTCATGGTCTACAATTACATCAGTGTTGTCTCCCTCTTGTTCCTTTGTTGGTACACTGGCTTCTTCTGTCATCTCTTGGTGTTTCTCTTTAGTTCTTTCCTTACAAGGTACTCTTTTGTCCTTCTCAATTTTCTTGCTATTACTTTTCTCTCCTTTTCTGCTTTCCTCTTCCTGAACATTTTTTTCTTCTCTCCGTTCTATTTGGGCCTCTGTCAAATTCTCCTCCTGGGCATGGCTGAATAGAGGTTGCATCCCTTTCATCACTTTAAGTACATCACCTTCTTGTACCCCAACTGTCTCTGCCAGGTGCTTTGTGAGCCGCTCCCAGGGTGTTTTAAATCATTAAAGATGGGAGGATCAGTGGAACAACTCTGCACTCTCCTGAGCACACTGGCCATAATCTTAGGTTCCTTATTGAGAGGCCGAAGGGTAATTCTGTACCACAGTGTGTGGTCCTGTGAGTGCAGCGTCAGGGCAGGATTGAAGTTGAATTCAACTGCACACAGTTGCAGAGATTCTCTGATATCTGGATCCTCTGGGGGAGTACTTGAGCTTCTTTGTTGACGGCTCCAGGTCCTCTTCGTAATCGGGGACAAAGGCCTCTTCCCCCGGTTCTTCATTCATCTGTAACCTCCAGCCACTCTCCCACTCTTCTCTCCGATGTCTTGAGACTTTTGCCTTCTCAAACCAAGTTCGTACCAACTCCCTGGCTTTGACCGATGAGCGTTCCTGGTACGGACTTGGTTGGACGAGCCGCTTATAGTCTTTTGGGTGGATTGCCATCCAAAATCCATTCCTTTCTGCGAAGAAGTCTTTATCTCCAAGGTCTTTTAAATCCGTTGGGTGATGACTAGCCACATGCTCCTTTAGCTCTGGGGTTGATCTTTTGAATAATTTCTCCTTCGGACAGAAAGGGCACACCACTCTCATACATCCGTGATCCCTACTCGACATATGGTTTTTCCTACTTCTCAGGGATGCAAATTCCAGATTACATTTCCAACAGGAAACTCGGAGTTGAGATGCCATTCTGAAATTTGAATTGTTCAGTATAATTGAACTGCATGGATTGAAGTCACACGACTTGGCAACCAGGGATCTCCGCCTGTCATTTTAGTGTCTCAGGTCAAAAGGTAGGGGATGCTTATGAAGGGGGGATAACTATGGGTATGGACAGGAAGTTAAAATGGCAGGGGCAGCGCAACAGGAATTAGGTAACAACACAACAACAACAACGAACTTGAACAATGTATAATATCTTCAACTTGTCCTTTTTCTTCTAAAACTGGAACATCTTCTGATTTAATAATGGAACAAAAAATCAACAAGGACTTCTCATTGAGGTTTCTGGGTGATCAGTCCAGCCTGCTCAACTACATTATATCCACCACTAAGTACTTAGATTTCTTCTATTCTATGGTTACACACTAGGTTTGTGTTTCTGTTGCCTCCCTAGAACATCCCTGCTGCCTACGAAACTGCCCTATCCACCCTGGAATATTTCTGCCATGATACAAGGCCAACCGATCAATCTGATACACCTTAGGACTCTGTGACCGACTTCTTTTAACCTTGTATGTAACATCATCAATACATTTGGTCACAACAAATGGACCCTTCCAAGGTGAAGTCAGTTTGCTACAAACTCCTTTGGTTCTGATTGGCTCATGGATCCACACTGCTTGTCCAATCCCTAGTTTCCGCTTCTTAGAATAAAGGTCATATGTTCTTTTCTGGTACTGAGATCTTTCTTTTAAAAACTTCCTTGCCAGCTCATGGATGGACTGTAATTTATTTTTAAGGCTCTGTACGTAGTCCTCTCCATCCTCCCAACCTTCACCTTCATCTGGTTGTCCAATAACCGCCTGCAACGGCATCACCGTTTCCCTGCCCAGCGTCATTTTATTAGGAGTGTGATTGGTGCTTGCATGGACTGAGGACCGATAAGCCATCATAGCCATAGGCAAATAATCATCCCATCTTCTTTGGTCTTTTTCACAGTACATAGTTAACATAGGTGCAAGTGTTCTGTGGAATCTTTCAATATTTCCATTGGATTGAGGTCGAAAGGCCGTGGTTCTTGTCTTGTCTATTTGAAAGAGTTTACATACATTTTGAAATATTTCAGATTCGAAATTGCTTCCTCTATCCGAGTGTATTTGCAGAGGACATCCAAAATGACAAATGAAATTGTTGACAAAAGCTTTGGCAATAGTAGCTGCTGTCTGGTCTGGTATTGGGATGGCTTCCGTCCACTTGGTGAAACAATCGCACAGGGTCAATACGTATCTATTACCAGAATTTGTGATTGGTAAGGGTCCAAAAATGTCAATCTCTATTCGCTTGAAAGGTTCCCCAACAATGTGATTTCCCATTGGTGCTTTGTTTTGCTTTCTGGATGGTTTTCTGGCTGAACAATGATGACAGGACTTGCAGTAATTCTTAACATATTCTTTCATCCCTGGCCAGTAGAATCCATTCTTTAATCTTTCAAAGGTCTTGTCAATGCCTAAGTGTCCTGATGAAGGAAGGTCATGCATGTACTTCAAAAGGTCTAATCTCTTAGCTTCTGGGACTATAAGTTGGATACATTGATCGTCAACATCCTCTTTTTCCCATGTCCTGTACAATACTCCACCAAGAATGCGGAGGCGATTCCACTGTGTCCAAAGGGTCTTCAGATGGGAGCTACCTGAGGATACTTCTTCCCAAGCTGGGCGTGTGAGCTTTCTTCTAATTTTGACAGTAAAAGGCATATATTGGGATCTGCTAACTGCTGAACTCGTATTTCCTCTAAGGACCAACCAAGCAATGTCAGCTGATTTTCTTTGAATCCTGTAGATTGGAGATGCTGTCTAGTGATTGCTCTTGATACTTTGCTTTCTGTGGAATTACGAATAGGAATGGCATCATCGTCTGAATCAGTAGGATGCATTCTTTCATCACTGGAGTCATCACTAGTCTAATTATTTTCCTCTTGTCTCTTACATGGTTTGCATGGATTTCTGCTTAAAGCATCTGCATTCCTATGCTGACAACCTTGGCGATGAGTAACCTTCAGATTGTATGTTTCCAAGAACTGCAACCATCTCGCAACTTGACCTGTTGGGTTTTTCAAGCTCTTCATCCAACTCACAGCTGCATTATCAGTCCTTAGGATCACTTCTTGCCCATAAAGATACGAATGGAAATTCTTTAATCCTCTCACCACAGCTAACAACTCCTTCCTGGTTACGCAGTATGACATTTCGTGTTTGTTCAAGGCTTTGCTCATGTAGGCTATTACTTGCTCTCTGTCATTGACTTTCTGGGACAGGACAGCTCCCACCGCATAATGGCTGGCATCTGTGTCCAAAATAAATGGAAGGTTGGCTTGAGGGAATGCAAGAATTGGTGACGACATTAGAGCTTCCTTTAGAGTTTCGAAGGCTTCTTCCTGTTCAGTAGACCAGCTGAATTTCGCTCCCTTGTCACAGATGCGGTGTAGAGGCCTGGCGATGTTTGCAAACCCCAGAACAAACCGTCTGTAATATGATGCGAGACCCAAGAAACTCTTCACCTCCTTTGGCTTTGTTGGTGTGCCCCAATTCTTGATAGCTGAAATTTTGTCAGGGTCAGTCTGTATTCCATTCTCGGACACAAGGTGTCCTAGAAACTTAACACTGGTCTGGAATAAGATGCATTTACTGGGTTTCAATTTTAAATTTGCCTCTCTCAGTCGTATGAAAACATGCTTGAGTCTCTCTAGGGTTTGATCGAAAGTTGATCCAGGTACAATGTACAATTATATCATCCAAATACAGAAGGCACTCTTCCCACTGTAATCCTCGAAGAACATCCTCCATCAATCTCTCAAAAGTGGAGGGGGGGGGGTTGGTGAGTCCAAAAGGCATCACAGTGAATTGGTACAAGCCAAGACTTGTAGCAAAAGCTGTCTTTTCTTTATCCTCTGGAGCCATGCCGATTTGCCAGAATCCGGAATTAAGGTCGAGGCAGCTAAACCATTTCATTCCACTGAGAGAGTCCAGACACTCATCAATCCTGGGAAGGGGGTACGCGTCTCGTACAGTGACTTCATTCAGTGATCTATAATCTACACAAAATCTGTACGTGTTGTCTTTCTTTCTTACGAGTACAACATTGGAACACCATGGGCTGCAAGATGGTTCTATTACTCCACGTTCCAACATCTTCTCTACCTCTTCACGTTCCGCCTCCCTCTTCCCAATTGGTAAGCGCCTGCATGGTTGTCTGATGGGATAAGCTGTTCCGGTATTAATCCTGTGAAGAACTTGATTAGTCCTACCTAAATCATCTGATGATTTGGAAAATATGTCTTGAAATTGGATAAGCAGCTCTGCTTTTGATTTTTCATCCGAGGACAGGTTTACTGAGCTTTTGGTGTAAAGTTCTTGGAGATATTCGGGCAGTAGATCCTATTCTTCCCTTATCTTCACAGCATAGCGCGGAGATGCCTGATTAGAGTTCATGATCAGGTAAACAGATTCACAGGTGGTCAACTTAAGGTTTGGCTGTAGCTTGACTTCCTCACTGGAAATATTGAGTACCTGGATCACTGGATTTTTCTTGCTTACATCTATGAGTCCAGGGGTCACCATAATCTGTTTCCGAAGAATCCTGTTTCTGTCAATCAGTCCAATAGGACTCAGATGGTCTGAATTGGGTATAGACACTGGAACAAGTTTCCCAGTCATAGGAGGTACAGTCGTGAATTCTGTTACATGGACTGCACACACTGTTTCAGCTTCTCCTTTGACCCAGCAGGGGAGCAAACTGTTCCTGACTTTCATCTCCATTTTACTGTAATCAATTCTATCCACATTTCTTATCAGAAAATCCTGTCCAAGAATTGCAGGCTGTTCAATGTTGCAAATTATTGCTGTCTGTTGTTCTTTTTGGTCTTTAAAGGTAATCTCAAATGTGGCCATGCCTAAGGTCTCCAGTGGTAATCCATTTACCCCCTTCAGCACCAGATTGGATCTTACTAATTCAGGTTTTGAGTCGTCCGGTAAAAGCTCTTAAGTTTTTGATGAAATTATTGTAAATGTAGAACCACTGTCAATTAAGAAATCTACTGGAAGGCCATTAAGAAATCCGAATATATAAAAACCATTGTCCCATTTCCCCTGTGTCTCACCACACACTCCGTATCTGTCTGCTATGTCAATCGGCCCTCTATTTCCCGTCACCCCCTGGCCTAGTGAGATGGCGGGTGGAAGTTTCCCGACTTCTGGCCTGCCTGTCCACATGCACCTCTCTGTTTTGCTGGTTTAGTCCTGGCTACGGGGCACTGTTTAATAAAATGCATGGAGCTGCCACAACCAAAGCATTGGTTGTTCTCTTGCCCATTTCTTCTCATTTGGTTGTATCTCGGACTGGGTCTCCGCTCTAACTGCTCCAGACGAGTCATTATGTTGTGCAAGGTTTTTGAAATGTCGTCTTCTGGCTCTTTGGAATCTGTGCCTACCATTCTTACTGCTCTCCTCCTCTCAGCTCCGTCCCCTAGTATCGACTCGTATCTCTCTATAATGTCAACAGCTTGGGCTATGGTGGAACAATTCCGGTCAATGCAGCGACACTTCATTTCCAAGGAAATAGACTTGTATAGCTGATTTAAGGCCAATGCTTCTTGCGCTCTAGCATCTAGGTTCGGGTGGGCTCTTTGGGACATCTGTCTGAGGTCATCTCCTAGTGATGCAATTGATTCATCTTGTTTGCGTTTCCTGCCCTCCAGCCTTGACAGCCATCTTCTTTGTTGACGGGAACTGCCAAACCGCTGACCTAATTCTCTTACCAAGGTTGTAAAATTATACTTTTCTTCTTTAGAAAGGCTGATATATAATGTCCTTGCTGGTCCCCTCAAACTTGCAGCCAAAGCCAGCACTCTCTCTTGTTCTGACCATTTCCCCGACGGGAACACAGAGTGAAATGACTTATGTACTCCTCCCAGTCCTCGGATCCACTGTATGGTTCTGGCTTTACCGGCAATCCAGTCTTTTTAGGAAAGGAAGTCTCCCTGTAATTTCCAATGGACATTGGATGTACCTCAGGTCCACAGTCTTCAACATATATGGTTCCTGACCCTCCTTCTGTTGGCTATATATATCACCCTGTCGTAGTTCGTCACGTTCAGTAAGGTCTCTTTCAGATTCCTCATCATGTTGATTAATGACCACTTCAGTATCAGAATCATCCGCCATTTCGAATATCAATGAATATCAAATCTAAAACATATTTACAAGTTTATGTACAAATGTTTGTCCACCACTCACAAAAGCCTCTCACGTAGGTTCATATCCTGGATGCCACTTTGGACTGTGACATCCCACTTCTGTCACCATTTTTGTAACAGGCTGGCCTCATTGTCCTCCTTTCCACTGGTGATGCTTCAGATATAACTCATGTACTTTGTAACAGTTTATTAATGTCATCACAACTAAGTCTCTATAACAATTCAACAGCTGGTACATAAAAAACTGTGTTGGTCCAAATCACATAATATCATATAGGGTCTTGTGAGTGGTGGGAGATAGCTAAATTAGCCTTAGGTCATCATAGCAAAAATAAAGGGAATTAAAGGGGGATAACTCTTCTGATACAGGGAGCTACATATGTACTGTGGGAGTAACCTAATACATAGACTAATACATGATGTTCACCAGGGGTTGTCAGTAATTACTTTGTCAGGAATAATATTGTCAGGAACTCGGTTGTCAGTAATTCAAAGTGTCAGGAATTTAGGTTGTCAGGAATTCAATTGTCAGGATTTTTATAAGAAGGTAATAGAACACCGGGTTGCCAAGTATGTTAACATTCTTAAAGCAAATTACTTGTGATAACTAAAACTCTTTATAAAAATTATGATCTAGGGTTGTGGAACTCATCATACCTATTAGGTCTGAGGTAATTGGTGGAGCTACCAGTGGAGCTATCTAACTAAACTGAGCAGCTTCCTCCCTTATATAGCTTTAGCAGCTAGACACTAACCAATCAAAATGCTCTATTCTCCTGACAATTCCTGACAGGAATAACTTCTTATAAATAAATCAATTAAGAATAATTATAAGTGTTCAAATCATTCTAGTAACTGTGCTTGTACTAATTCTAGCTTAAACTGATTAATTACTTACTTATTACATCAAGTAATCACTATCTTGGAATGGGAACTATCTCCTGGGGTGGAACTACACAAAGTTATCAACACTGACTGTATTACTCATATTCAGGGGCAGAGTAAAATAGTACCAATTAAAAAGATCTAATAAAAATAGGAAACATATCTACAGGCAATGTATAAGGGATTAAGTTATTAACACTATTATTTAAACAGTATCTACTTATACTTGCTATTCATAAATGCAAATTCAAATTATTGCGCCAAGTGAACTACTTGATGATGTCACACAATGGCAGCCTACATGCACTAAGTGTAGAAGCCATGATATTTATAGTGAGGATTAACTTTTATCATCACTGAAACTACTGTAAGTACATTTCCATGCTGATCAACAATAGGTTCCTTTATCCATAACACAGATAGTTCTTCAGGAAACCTTGTCAACTAGTAATTCTTTAAGAAATAAGTTTATGACATGATAAAAAATAGAGATAAAAAAACATGGGACCAACACACTGTGGTATAAACAATAAACAATGACAAACAATGGCATCAATGATCAAGATTCATGGCAATTGAAATAGTAAAATCCACCCTCCCCCCCTTATATAAAATCTCTTGAATAGTTATTACAATATCATATCTTGATACATTGTCATATCATATGCTACAATATCATATTGTATCATTTTATATTACAATATTATATTGCATCATATGATATATATTTAGCAGTATCATGAATGATGCCATATTGTATTTTATATTATTGTATTGATAAATATTGTTTCTTACAATACCGTATGAAATGAACATATGAATAACAAACATTTTAAAAAAAAAATATTATATAAGATACATGTATTGTGTCAAAACAGTATCCATGAATATCCAAGATCATTAACATGATTTTCATTTAATATGATAAAGGTGGTCTCATAAAGGTGATGCCTCGTCTCAGTGAACTTTGTATGTGATAACCTATGTTTAATATAGATTTTAAAATCAAAGGATGACTGCACTTAAGGACATGCGATATTTGCGAGAAAATAAACTTTTAAAAGAAGAATTTTTCTTTCAATTGCAGAAATGGTCCACATCTAAACTGTAACTTTACGTAATTGCGTTAAATAAAAGTATGTTGTTACCAAGTACGAATTTGTTTTCATAGGCGGGGGTCATCACGATTTCTTGAATCTCCATACGATAATGAGGACGCCCACTTTTATACTGACTTCGTACATAGTCAGCGCATGTTTGTCTATTGTTCTCCGTTTAACAGTAGTTGTATATTTGCATTATCAAAGTTATGTCAATAGGAGATTAATAGACAAACATGCGCTCATGGTTAAAATGAGAAAAAAACTGCTTCTTCTTACTTTCGCTTTCCCTGTTGTAACCAAGGGTTGATGCATGTTGAATATTATAATTCACCACGTGATTTCTCACCTCAGGTAACTTTGTGAATACAAAATTCTATCACGTGGCGTGTAAGGTAGCGTGTTATGTGCTAACTAGGACAATGTTTTCGAACACATTAAGTTGTCAAGCATTGATTTAAAGACTTCTGTACTTTCATGGGCGTGGTCAAATTGTTGAAACCATAGTAAATAATATACTTGTACCATGTAGAATAGATAGGGTTATGATGAAAGAGTGATCACATAAACTTTTATACATAGCATGGTTATTCATGCTAGTCTAATTTTAGTACCATTCTGATAATGTCAACTCCACCTCTCATGCATATTAATATCGATCTAATGTTTGGTCAAGGGCAGACAAGCAAAAATTCTCCTTTTTTCGAAAGTTGTAAGGAGAAAAACATAGAATGAGCTTATTGTATCACAGTCTAAAATCTTAATTCGTGTTGGAAATAGACTAGACTCTTTAAAAAATTAACAAAAGTGATATTAGGTTAAGAAATAAACGCAACATAAGCGACCGAAAAGGGCCCAAAACCCGGCGCTAAGTGCAGTCATCCTTTGTAAAATGAATGAATTTATTAAGCAGTATGTTTTTTAAATGGAAAAACAATTAAACAGACAATGGAAATAGATTGGTTACATTATTAATCTTTATGATATGTTTTTTTTTAAATTGAGAGCATTTACATTGAGGAATTTAAAAAATAGAATCACTTCTATGTACATGTATATATGTTTAAAGTAATTAAATACTAGCTGTCATATATATGTACAGTAAAAGTAAATCATAATATTGATATGGAGGCTATTCGATATGTAATGTGCACTGTAGCACAGCGCAATAACGCTTTGCACGATTTCGTGTATGAAGATACACTTGAATGATTCTATTTAATACCTCTCAAATGGTATATACTCAAGCCTTCAGCTCCACAGAGTTATAAAAGTTTGAACAAGGTAAAAATAAATATAGATTTTTACTGAATTGAGGGAAAATTAAGAGTCTGATAAGGTATTTTGTGAGATAATTCGTTTGTAGGTGGAGAAAGAAATTTCTGACTGGCACAGAGTCTGTGAAAGATCAGCAAAGTCTGGCCGACCTGTGCAGTTATACCCAAAGCTGTTGGCATATCGCTATATTGTGGTTGCTTTTTATTTTGAAGCAATTTTCGAAAGTACAAAAGATTTTTGCCGTATGGATACTGCATATATCAATTAATTGATAGATGACCAAAAAATTGGTACAATTACAAACCACTAAGCAACTGCTAAAAATGTTTCCCAAATTTAATAAAAGACATTGAACCAGTAAGAACAATTGGAAACACAATATGGCATAAAATAAACACGGTAGAAGGCCTGAAGTTGCCAAAAGAACCATTTATATATAAATATCATAGCACAAAGAAGGTTCTTTATTGCATATCATATATTACATATATATTGCATATTATTCTCTAACCCAGCCGTATAAATTCTGTTGCTGAATGGCAAAAGACTCTGTTACAAGTCGGTATATTACCGAGATGCTATGCTAAAAAAGCTCAAAACATATTATCAAACACGACGCTCTGTGTCAGGATTTAGGCATGTTCATCTACTTCTTGATAATGCATCACATACATCTGAGCTTGTGAAACAGGTTTTAAAGTCGAAGAAAGTTACTTTGTTGCCACACCCACCATACTCTCCAGATCCAGCCCCATGCAACTTTTTTCCTTTTTCGAAAACTAAAACATTCTTATCTGTTCATCGTTACAAGTCCCGGCAAGCCCATGACTCAGCCATCAGTCAATGCGTCAGAGGTCTACCTAAATTAGCGTACCATGACAAATTTCAGAAATGGATTCAGAGATTGATATGGTGTATTTCAAATCGCAGATACTATTATATTTGAAGGGATGTAATGTTCACTTCACTATTTGAGTCGAATGATTTTGAGATATATCTTACAATACACATTACATATCGAACAACCCTTGTATGTTCAAGATAGGGGGACATTTTAGGCTTTTACTTATCATATA
>WFKH01011925.1:65402147-65435785 GCA_016163765.1 Magallana hongkongensis
CCTGTGCCTGATTAACAACATCTATGAGTGTACCTGTCCTATAAATGCATTATAACTTGCATCCACGACTGTACCTGTGCCTGATTAACAACATCCATGACTGTACCTGTCGTATAAATACAGTATAACGTACATCCACGACTGTACCTGTGCCTGATTAACAACATCCACGACTGTACCTGTCGAATAAATGCATTAAAACGTACATCCACGACTTTACATGTACCTGATTAACAACATCAATGAGTGTACCTGTCGAATAAATGCATTACAACGTACATCCACGACTGTACCTGTGCCTGATTAACAACATCCATGAGTGTACCTGTCCTATAAATGCATTATAACTTACATCCACGACTGTACCTGTGCCTGATTAACAACATCCATGAGTGTGCCTGTCCAATAAATGCTTTATTACTTACATCCACGACTGTACCTGTGCCTGATAAACAACATCCATGAGTGTACCTGTCATATAAATGCTTAATTACTTACATCCACGACTGTACCTGTGCCTGATTAACAACATCCATGAGTGTACCTGTTGAATAAATGCATTACAACGTACATCCACGACCGTACCTGTGCCTGATTAACAACATCCATGAGTGTACCTGTCGTATAAATGCATTATAACATACATCCACGACTGTACCTGTTCCTGATTAACAACATCCATAAGTGTACCTGTCCTATAAATGCACTATAACTTACATCCACGACTGTACCTGTGCCTGATTCACAACATCCATGAGTGTACCTGTCCTATAAATGCAATATAACTTGCATCGACGACCGAACCTGTGCCTGGTTAACAACATCCATGAGTGTACCTGTCCTATAAATGCATTATTACTTACATCCACGACTGTACCTGTGCCTGATTCACAACATCCATTAGTGTACCTCTCCTATAAATGCATTATAACTTACATCCACGACTGTACCTGTGCCTGATTAACAACGTCCATGAGTGTACCTGTCCTATAAATGTATTATAACGTACATTCACGATTGTACCTGTGCCTGATTCACAACGTCCATGAGTGTACCTGTCCTATAAATGTATTATAACGTACATCCACGACTGTACCTGTGCCTGATTCACAACATCCATGAGTGTACCTGTCATATAAATGCATTATAACGTACATCCACGACTGTACCCGTTCCTGATTAACAACATCCATGAGTGTACCTGTCGTATAAATGCATTATAACTTACATTCACGACTGTACCTGTGCCTGATTCACAACATCCATGAGTGTACCTGTCCTATAAATGCATTACAACGTACATCCAAGACCGTACCTGTGCCTGATTCACAACATTCATGAGTGTACCGTTCCTATAAATGCATTATAACGTATATCCACGACTGCACCTGTGCCTGATTAACAACATCCATGAGTGTACCTGTCCTATAAATGCATTATAACGTACATCCACGACCGTACCTGTTCCTGATTAACAACATCCATGAGTGTACCTGTCGTATAAATGCATTATAACTTACATCCACGACTTTACCTGTGCCTGATTCACAATATCCATGAGTGTACCTGTCCTATAAATGCATTATAACTTAGATCCACGACTGTACCTGTGCCTGATTCACAACATCCATGAGTGTACCTGTCCTATAAATGCATTATTACTCACATCCACGACCGTACCTGTGCCTGATTCACAACATCCATCAGTGTACCTGTCCTATAAATGTATTATTACGTACATCCATGACTGTACCCGTGCCTGATTCACAACATCCATGAGTATGTACTATAAATGCATTATAACTTAAATCCACGACTGTACCTGTGCCTGATTAACAACATCCATAAGTGTACCTGTCGTATAAATGCATTATAACTTAAATCCACGACTGTACCTGTGCCTGATAAAAAACATCCATGAGTGTACCTGTCCTATAAATGCATTATAACTTACATCTACGACTGTACCTGTGCCTGATTAACAACGGCTATAATTTGTTTTGTCCTTTACAAAAAATATATCATATAACATCTTTATTTGTTGAATACCATGACTGAACTTACCCGTTTTTCACTAGTTAGTTTTCCTTCTCAGGAATTCTGATTAAATGCAAATAAGTATACATACATTTTCTTTTTCTATTTGAAGTTTTGAATTTGATATCCTTATTTAATTATTCAGATTTTAGGTATAAAAATTGGTTAGCTATTGTAGTTCTACAAAATGTATATCACTTATGATGACGTGTAGCCGGCACCTAGCATCGTTTTTGAAAGTGGTTAGGGGGAGGGAGGAGCAGTCTCTTGCCATTTCACTGTTAATTTCATTATATTCACTTCGGGGATTTTTACCAACAACACCAAAAACGTGTGGGGATACATGATAATTCAATTTTCTATATGTAAATTTAAGACAAATATTTGTTCAGATAAAAGGATGCTACATGCATGCGTAATACATACATAGTTTGGCGTATATGATGCAATTCTAAAATGATGAAAATAATTTTCGGTATGTCATTGGTCCCATACATGTAATTTGACCTTCAACTTATGATAGAAAATGGGTATCGGATTGTCCAGTCGATTACCAGGTATCTGCTATAAAAAGAGGGTGTTGCAGTTCATATTCTATATTTACCTAAAGGAGTTGCAGATAAAATGGAAAAAATCAAAGTTACAGAAGTCGATGTAATTTTTTCTCATGCAACTTTGTTCATAAAGCAGTGAGAATTTTATCTTGGAAGTTAGTACATATACTAACTTTTATAAGATTATGAATTTGAAAATGGTTACACACACAAATGTGGCAGTTTTCACGCTTTCACGACAATTCCCTGAAAACTTCCATTTCCGATTTTTGTTTCGAAGAGGCATGTTTTTTTAAAAATCGAACTTTTGGGAAAATGATTGATATTTTTTAAATCTAAGAACGCAGTGTTAAATTTCACCGTTTTATGTAATGTCTAGAGTTGTGGAGTGGTTACACCATTAGAATAGAGTAAAATCGACTCCATTTTTTTTTATTGGGGTTCGAATCCCGTAACAGTTATTTAAGATGTCAGAATAAACTTTATGAAACGTTTGTCAATGTAATATTTTGCATGCGTGCCTAATTTTTTCCAACAGTACTTATTGAGTGAAGTCCCCGTTATAAACTTGGATAATCATTATAAACCTTTCCACCTGAACAAGTTATTATCATCATTATAAAACTTTCCTTCTGAACAAGTGATTCCAAAACAATGTACGCAACAGATCCCCCCCCCCCTCTTTTTATAAAATAATAAGGGTATGCGGTTTTTAAAGATATATGAACAGGTTTTTAAAAGCAAATATAATTTATTTTAAAAAGTATGAATCGGTGATGAAACAATAGGTAAATGAAAATACGTACGAATAAATTTGATCCACCTTTTTATCTAGACTATAGACCTTTATCCAAATACTATAGAAACATGCGACGTTTGTACGTACAACACTAACGGTTTTGAAGAACCACAAGCAGAATTATTCATGTGATATTTTAAACACGCTGGACAGTAGAAATCAAATTGATATATGTTATAACATTAAAATACATACTATTTGGTCATCTTCCTAACTGTGTTTATGAAAATCAAATGATGATTGTCGTGTTCGATATAAATTCGTATAAATTTTTGTGTATTTTGCCTGCATACGGAACATACCCGCTATGTAAATATAGTCGTCTACGTAATGATATGACTCTTCAAGCGAAAGGGATATTTTAAAAAGGTGTATTCCGCGTTAGGTAATAATCCCGCTTTTTGCAACACCCTCTTTAGAATCTTTTAATGCATTCAAATCAATTTTAACATTTAAAAAAACATACATGTATGTGTTTTATGTCATTGAATCTAGTCCTGTGGACGATTTTTTTCAGAGATGTTTTTATCAATTGCAAAGACATATCAGCAACACACAAGGGTCATTTCACAAAGTCACATTCAGAGAAAAGTCAGATTGATTTAGCATTTGCTCCCAAGGAGCGTTAAAACAGGCAGAGCAACGCTTCGTCATGTATCGAGTACAAACTCTAATGATAGACCGGGGAGGGAGTGTTACATGTATTCCATCCATGATAAAGGCGGTCCCGAAACTGGTCGATGGTGTTTGAGGGTGATTATAAAAACTCACTTTCCAAGTTTTTCCCAGGGATGCTCAATATAAGGCTCAGGTAGGTATTATCATCGTGAATCATTAATAATCCGTCCACAATAGGGTCTGGCATGGTCATCTTGAAAGATGGTTTCCTCCAGCCCTTGAAGAACAGGAAGTACTTTTGGCTGCAAAATACATGTATCTGCCCACACCATCATTAAACCTCTGTCCTAGCGGTCATGTTTCCTCAGAGTAACGTCCGAAAAACTTTCTCCGGGACTGCGGTACATACGTATTCTGTCATTATTAATTAATGCAAAGATTGAATCTTTTTTTTCATTAGAAAAGTAAAAAAGAAAGTCATTGAGCTCAAATCCATTTCAAGTTTACTTGCACCAATCAAGATGAAGACGTTTATGACATTGGTTTGAAGATATCCTTACTGCTTGACGTCTACAACGTAGGCTAGTGGCGTTTACACCTTCCTGTACAGGCACATAAAATCGTGTTTAAAAGAAGGGGTGCCTTATCAAAAATCAAGCAAGATAATGTGTAAGATAGACTGAGTACAATATAGCCTTGAGAAGGACAAAAGATAATCTTACTTAACGCTTACGTTACTTTTGAGTAAAGTTTGCTATTAAATTACGTTGTAAAATTACCTCAATAATATACTCTGTATGTATAAAGCTAAATGATTTTGGGCCTGTCCATGAGAACTATATGAGTTCAAGATCAATGAAAAAATTAATGTTCATCTGACCCCAAAAATGCAATTCATGATACATTTTGAAAATAATTACCCATGTTGTTTTTTAAAAGAAGTTAAAATGTTCAACTGTTAACGCACGACGATAGACAACATGCTACGACGGACGATTACAAATTGCAGTAGGTTATCTGAAAGCATTGAATTATTGGATTTTGATACAGTTCCTGAAACGTTCTACATCAATTTTGCGTTCGCTCACTGTCTGCTCAGCTTGCGCTCACCGTTCGCTCACCGTGCGTTCACCGTTTTCTGCTCTCCACTCCGCTCCATCCGCGCTCACCGTGCGCTTACAGTACGTTCACTATGTGCTCAGCGATCGTTCAGCGTTCGCTCACCGTTCACGTTTAATTCATCTCCACTGCCATTCGGAATTCCGAAGTGGAAAGATCATCTTAGAAAACATGAAAACAAAATGAGCATATATTCTTAAAAATGACAAGAAATTTTAGTGTTAATGTCGTTTTGTTTTAATTAGCATAACGACAATCCGCAGTAAGTAAATTAATTCGATTTGAAATGATTCGTTAAAATTCTCTTATTTACATATATGTAAAAACCTCGTCACCTCTTGTTCGATCTAAATTAAAAGATCAAACTTCGCAATGACATTAAGAAAAATACACGAAAACAACCAGTTTAAATGAATATACATGTATTTCAAATATCTAAAATAATGGACCGAAAATAATTCAGAAACTACAGGAAACTATATTCTTCATTTGCTAACATTTCAAAACTGAATGCCCGGTAACCAAAAGATTAGATCGACATTTTAATATCACACGTAAATAAACAAACTGAATTACAAATACTAAGAAAAAGCAGTTAAAATCCACTGCATACGATTGAATATTTCTAACGTACAGGTAAGTAAACTAGTTTGTTCATAAGAATTTCGATTTTTTTTCTCTCAATAATTAATTCCAAGTTAAGTTATCAGATACAACTTTATTACAAGCTCTTATTTTTATAGATTAATAAATTTATTTTCTATTTCTAAATCAAATAAGATAAATACTAGAAAAAGTTTGATAGAATGCAAGATAAAATTGAATTGTATTTATTGGTTGGATTCGTTTACGGGACACTGAAGTACTTGTGACTTCAATAAATAAAACTCATTGAGCACATTGAATTATAATGACAACGAAAGGAAATTGAGTAAAAAAATTAAAATGCGTTATTTACAAAACAGTAAAACGGAAAAGCACGCGATTCCATGAACTCGGTTAATTAGTTTCATGCGTAGAGTGTTGTTAATCAAGCACGGGTACAGTCAAGAATGTAAGCTGTGATGCATTTATAGGACAGGTACAATCATGGATGTTCTTAATCAGGCACAGGTACAGTTTTGGATGTAAGTTATAATGCTTTTGTAGGTGTCACTACAGTATTAAATTTTACTATATATTCTTACCAAAATTGCGCAACTTTAGATACTGATTAAAAATTCAAAACGAACCTCTGGGAAAATAATCCTCTTGACTTTTCTTCACCGCTTCATTTACAATTTTCTAGAAAAATACACACGTGCATCCTGCAAGGCATGAAACTTTGTGCTTAAAAATCAAGCCCGGGTCTTTTATCCCCCCCCCCCCCGCCACCCCCCTCCGGAATCAACACGCTTCAAAAATTCAAATGACCTCGCATTGTTACAAAACTTGGATAGTCAGAAATCTTACACCTTGTTTTTCATCTCATAAAAAAATCAGCC
Source organism: Magallana hongkongensis (assembly GCA_016163765.1). Classification (NCBI taxonomy): domain Eukaryota; kingdom Metazoa; phylum Mollusca; class Bivalvia; order Ostreida; family Ostreidae; genus Magallana; species Magallana hongkongensis. The sequence continues at coordinate 65,408,759 of WFKH01011925.1, forward strand.
CCTTTAGCAGACGGAAACACCCCCAATTACAAGGGAACTCCATGTTTTGACATAAACCTACGGTAAAATAATGTTATGACACTTGTAGAGAACAGGTACAGTCATGGATGTTTTTAATCAGGCACAAGTAAGTTATTATGCATTTATAGGACAGGTACGGTCATAGATGTTGTTAATCAGATACAGGTACAGTCGTGGATGTAAGTTATAATGCATTTATAAGACAGGTACAGTCGTGGATGTTGTTAATCAGGCACATGTACAGTCGTGGATGTACGTTATAATACATTTATACGATAGGTACACTCATGGATGTTGTTAATCAGGCACAGGTACAGTCGTGGATGTAAATTATAATGCATTTATAGGACAGGTACACTCATGGATGTTGTTAGTCAGGCACAAGTACAGTCGTGGATGTAAGTTATAATAATGCATTTATCCGACAGGTACACTCATGGATGTTGTTAGTCAGGCATAGGTACAGTCGTGGATGTAAGTTATAATGCATTTATACGACAGGTTCACTCATGGATGTTGTTATTCAGGCACAGGTACAGTCGTGGATGTAAGTTATAATGCATTTATAGGACAGGTACAGTCATGGATGTTGTTAATCAGGCACAAATACAGTCGTGGATGTAAGTTATAATGCATTTATAGGACAGGTACACTCATGGATGTTGTTAGTCAGGCACAGGTACAGTCGTTGATGTAAGTTATAATACATTTATACGACAGGTACACTCATGGATGTTGTTAGTCAGGCATAGGTACAGTCGTGGATGTAAGTTATAATGCATTTATACGACAGGTACACTCATGGATGTTGTTTATCAGGCACAGGTACAGTCGTGGATGTAAGTTATAATGCATTTATAGGACAGGTACATTCATGGATGTTGTAAATCAGGCACAGGTACAGTCGTAAATGTAAGTTATAATGCATTTATAGTACAGGTACATTCATGAAAATTGTTTATCAGGCACAGGTACAGTTGTGGATGTAAGTTATAATGCATTTATAGGACAGGTACACTCATGGATGTTGTTAGTCATGCACAAATACAGTCGTGGATGTAAGTTATAATGCATTTAGAGGTCAGGTACATTAATGGATGTTGTTAGTCAGGCATAGTTACAGTCGTGGATGTAATTTATAATACATTTATACGACAGGTACACTCATGGATGTTGTTAGTTAGGCTCAGGTACAGTCGTGGATGTAAGTTGTTATACATTTATAGGACAGGTACACTCATGGATGTTGTTAGTCAGGCACAGGTACAGTCGTGGATGTAATTTATAATACATTTATACGGCAGGTACACTCATGGATGTTGTTAATCAGGCACAGGTACAGTCGTGGATGTAAGTTATAATGCATTTATAGGACAGGTACACTCATGGATGTTGTTAGTCAGGCATAGGTACAGTCGTGGATGTATGTTATAATGCATTTATACGATAAGAAGACTTATTGATGTTGTTTATTAGGCACAGGTACATTTGTGGATTCAATTTATAATACATTTATACGACAGGTACACTCATGGATGTTGTTAGTCAGGCACAGGTACAGTCATGGATATAAGTTATAATGCATTTATTCGACAGGTACACTCAGGCATGTTGTTAGTCAGGCATAGTTACAGTCGTGGATGTAATTTATAATACATTTATACGACAGGTACACTCATTGATGTTGTTAATCAGGCACAGGTACAGTCGTGGATGTAAGTTATAATGCAATTATAGGACAGGTACACTCATGGATGTTGTTAGTCAGGTACATGCACGATATTAAATATTACTGAAATATGGTGTATTTTAGGACAGGTATAATTGTTATATATTTGGCGCATATTCATGTGCAGATGTGAATAAAGTATATTTTTTTTAAATTAAAAACTGATCCTTCTGGCTGTGTAAATGAGACACACTTTCACTGTATACTAACTGATGGATATACTTATTTCTTTATTGTAGTTCGAGGTAAATAGAGACATTGATGCTGTTTGCTCAAATATTTAAATTTGTTTGTCGGTCTATTTATTAACAAACCTTAAGAGTTTTTTTTTATTTCCAATAATATCTTATTCAATAACGTTATATATTGAATTGAATTTGGCAGCAGGCACCACCCATTTTAGCCTTTATCCCTAAACCTTAACGCTTATTATATTCATAAAGTATGGTTTATCTTGGTAATTTAATTACTTTATTTGTTTTTATTAGAAATAATGTTGTTTCTAAAAATGATTTCGTACGCTGAAAATTTTCTGTGATTTTCAATATATTCTTTACATTTGCTATAATTAGCGTTACACTGTTAATGTTTCCCTTTTTGCGTTAACGGTGTTCCATACAGCAGATAAGATAACTCTACAGGATTCTTTGTGTGTATAAATATTCATTAGATATATTTTCTACCATTACAGTCTACAGTATAGATATAAACATATTTTATACGACAAAACAATCCGGATATTCCGACTTTAACATTAGCGTGCAGGTACAGTCATGGATGTCCGGTACCAGCATTGCCGAGTACAGTCGCGGATGTTAGCTGATTGACCCCACTCGAATGCATCTCTCATGAGCATCAAAACTAAAATCGCCCACTAAAGAAACGAATTGAAATATTTTATTTATTCAACATTTTTGAAATCTTAACTTTTATATATTCTCTAAATATGCTCACAGTAAATATATTCACTCAATACGTAATCATTCATTATTATTTCATTGCAAGTATATATTTTGATCGAGACTATCCCTGACTTGGATCCGCCAAAGCGTGTCCACCACCTTACTCTCATTTTTGTTTATCGAAAATGAAAGTACCGTCGTATGACGTATATTCGAAAAGGTGAAGGTCGGAAATATCGGTGTTGCTAAAACGCGGAACGGAAAACGGAACGGAAAGCGGAACGGAACGGAAAACGGAAAATCTTATCTAATGTTATTTACTCGATAGATTTGTTAGGCCTAATCATGCTAAAAACGATATACTTTATGTAATTTTAATTTTTTTTTGAAAGATTAGCAATATTAGATTATTTATTCAAGAATAATTATTTCCTCAAAATTAACAGTACGTGCATTGACCACTATATTGACCCCTTCACGATAACTGCGGTACTGCTCTCTTGCAGGGCAAATTGATATACTTTGCCGAAATTTTAATGCTTAGATAATTAAATGACGTAAATGAAACAATTAACGTTACGTCATATTTCACCAAACTATGTCATTTTGCCCTACCGCAGTTGCCATGAAGGGGTTAATTCTGTACCAAAATATCCTCGATTCACATTTTGCTGAATAACTCGATATTTATATTTACCTCAGGGTTCAAGCGATTTTCTTTCAGAAGCATGAAAAATTCTCATTATTCCTTCTTTAAAACATCCTCTTTAGCTCATCAGCTGGTCTCAATACACGTACGGCTAAAAATAAAGAAGTCTACGAGGTTTTGCATTTCAACAGACCCGGATGATAACGCTGAAAAATTGTTCAAGGTCTTTGATCTGAGTGACTTTCAAACGGAGAAAATATGTCAACATTTCCCATTATAAATCTCCGTAAGAAATCTATTTCGATCCTGTGAATTGTTCCGATTAAAAAATGATAATGTGTCAATGAAGTTTTCTTGGATGTTTCCCGTTTCATCTATTTCAATTGCATCTTTTACAGGTATGTGTATTTTGTTTTAAATCGTCCAAATGTGCTGCATGAATATTTTGGGATCGACAGACTATAGTCCCAATTTATAATCGGAAAATCAAACCAGGCAACGTATAGAGCTCTCTATTCGGATCATATGTATATAGCTGCAAGAATGAACAACTGCCAAGTAATGCAAACGTAAACAAAATTGCATTGCTAAAAATACTAGTTTCACCAAGACCGGGTATTTTAATGTTTAATGTATTTTAATTTTGAATGTCGTCAGTCGTACGGGGTTTTTTTCTTCATCTAAATGATACTGTATCGTTAGCTGCAATAATGTAGCCCTCTCCCGATTTTTTATTTGTTTTTTTTTTTTTGGAGAGGGCTACAACTCCAAAGGATCTCCGTAATGGTGAAAGTGCCGGAGTGATTCACTTCCGCAACGATTTCGGCTCAAATCGAACATAAATGACAATAACATTTAAATAACAATTATATTTCTTACCTGAACTCGAACATTGTAGTTGTGTATGGCATAAATTAATCCAAGAATATCAGGTATAGTCCATATATCGGTTATTTTTCGTGAATGTCAACAACTCAAGTTGAATTTGTCCGCCATGTTTACTGACCTTGATCGAATTTATTTTGGGACAGCCAATGAGAATTCAGGTGCGGATCTTGAACTAAATATAGGAATTAGCGCGGTAAATATGAATTTTCCATTATATACCATTTCCTTAAATGATGTTTCAGTGAAAGAACGAGGTAAGATCGCTTATTTACATTGACATTCACGTTATCAAAATTCCAACCGTAAATCTCATAAAATCACGCGAGAACTGTCATGGCTGCTGAAAATGACGACCGGTAAACATGCTCAGATGTGTTTTATCTGGTTTTGATTTATTTACGGTTAGTTTGTTCAACCTGAATTAAAAAATCATTTTATCTTAAGGAAGTCAAATTTAAAAACGATCTTTTCAGACCGAAGTTAGCCGCATGAAACTGAATTAATTTTGCACCATTACGGAGATCCTATGGAATTGTAGCCCTCTCCAGTAAACATCAGATATAAAAAATCGGAGAGGGCTCATTATTGCAGCTACTGTATCTTCTGTATGATTTAAGATCGTATAGAACACCGAAAATTCAATGTTGATGTAAGTGTATACATCATATTTGAAATAAAAAAAAATACTCATTAAACACATGAAACGCTTTCACTAACTGCGTACGTTACGCTGATATGCCAGCAATACCATAAAAGAAAAATAAGTAAAAGGTTACAGCTAATTTACTAGTTTAATCCTGTTAATATTTCACAATTCGTATACATTTGATTTTTTCCGTTTCGTACTCAACTAAAGCCAATTGAATACAATGCTATATTTGAAAGACATTTATCTGTTCATAAGAAAATCAATAAGACAGCCACATGTTGATAATCATTCATTAGATATAAATAAATGATACAAAGGACATGTAATCGTTTCTGGCCAGTCTATAACCTTTTAAAGCGATAAACGTGATATGATATTTTCCTTTTTCCGTTCCGTTCCTCTTTCCGTTCCGTTTTCCGTTCCGCGTTTTAGCAACACCCGGAAGTATCGTCCGTTCGCCCTAGGTCCGTTCGCTCTAATTATTGTTCGCCCTAATAATCGTTCGCCCTAAACCTCGTTCGCGCCTTGTTTTTTAATAAACCACATCATAAGTTATTTCATTTAATTTTAACTTAAAACTTGTTTAACTTTATTTAATCATTCGTATATTCTATGTTTTTCCTTCATCAAAAAAGACGTAATTGGTATAATTGTAAGATTTTATTGCCGTAAACTATCGATAACCGTCTTGTTGTTTTTATAATGATTCGCTTGATGTTTTTTAAACAATTAAAGAAATTGAGACTTTAATTGGCTCATTCAGAAGCTAAGCAGATGATTATCACCTTTTCTATCTTTGAAGAATTTACATAACACAATCCTTTGATCTCTAAATGAGATATTTCCGGAGATTTCATAATTATAATTTGGTTATATTACGAGGTGAAATTTAAAATAATTACAAAATAATAACAGTAGAAAATAAAATGTAGTAACATTAAAATAATTAAATAAATCAATTCACAAGTCTTTATATCGATATCATGTCACTGTCAGTCAATTGGTGATTATTATGTAAAAGAGGAAAGGGTGCTATTGTTTTCATTAATTAATCTCTTCATAATCTTTAAATTGATCGGAATACAAAAATATATAAATACATTAATCTTATATAAAAATAAGGCGAACGGACTTAGGGCGAACGGCGTCAAGGGCGAACGGACCTAGGGCGAACGGAAACTAGGACGAACAGCGTCAAGGGCGAACGCGATTTAGGGCGAACGAACAGCCAATGGGAATCAAGAAAAGAGTTGTTTTGACTGCATACATTACATAGGTGTGAACTGCTTAGAAAATAACGGGAATGTAAGTATTTGTGTTAATTTCAGCCAAATCCATTGCTATATTTTCGAGAAATAAGTCAGTAAACTTGTTGCACCGTAGATATATTATACGATTCTCCCCCATTTATCGTTATCATAATTATGTTAACGTTTTATTTAGCTTAAAAATTACTCCTTAGACAAGCTTTTAATACCAAACATTAAAGACTGTAGTCGAATACAGATCATAGGACATTCTAGAACTGCAGACATTTTTAAAATTATCAAAACATCTAGTATTATAGTAAGGTATCCTCGCATCGTATTCAACCCCAGGCTGACAAGCTCGAGGGGTCATTTCATAGAATAAATGTTTTTTTCATAGTAATGAATGAATAACTTCTGAACTCTAAGTTTTATGTAACTATATAATGAAAAAGCAAAAGGTGATGAGTATAGGCGCCCCCATCTAATTTTGTAAAGTCTAAATATTATATATACTATAAAATCAACAAGGCCTATGCACAACTGTCTTCCATTTTGAATCTCAACTGGGACCTTTTTCTAACTTACCTCGGGGGTTCTCGGGTTAGGTTGGGCTGTTCATCAACATTGGGTACTTAAATTTATTGAATTAAAATATCCACAAACCATAACTAAGCATATGCCCTACGCATTCTTGCGTTATTTGCAATTTCTTCAATAATCTGTTGATCTCGGCTGCGTGGAAGTCATTGGTTTTAATTAGACAACTGCAGACCCTGTTCTGATATCCTTGTTGACTATTAACATGTTGATACAGTAAAATTAAATTTTTCAGCCCTTACTTTGTACTCAGTTGCAGGCCAAAATATACTTGGTTTAATTTGCCATCAGGATAGTTTGTTTACTCCTAATAAAACATTTGAAATTTTTAAAATTCTAATGTCTTTGAGATAAGACTTCATTGAAGTGTTTCATTAAAGTAATTATTCTTTAATATTAATTTTTTCTCTTTTTTATGTAGAACTTTCAACAATATGGCCGGTTTCACTTGCAGTTGGAAAGCTATTCTGATCTGGTGGATTGCTTTTATTCCTTTTGTTGCCTCACCATCACTTCACGGGGAATATTTACTGAAGAAGAATGTAACCTTTATTCCGAGGAACGAAAGGGAAGTTATGGAGCAAACAAAAGACTTGAAATGTGAACATTCTGAAGGTCGTAAACTCCATCTCACATATTTGATAAGCCCCTACTTAGATAAAACCATAATAGGCTGTTTTTATGAAATGCATGTGACCGTTAAGAAGTGCTTAGAGTACAATTTGATGGGAAATGGTGCAGTTATAATGCAACCAAGCAACTATGCTCCATGTGGTGATTTTAATCTGACACCATGTAATGACTATTCTTCCACCAAGAGCTATGAATTGTTTCAATGCTTTGAAAAATATGGGGGAATTCTCTCTCCAAAGGAAAAACAGATGAGAATTGAGCACTTGGAAAGAGAAAGCAATCAAACCAAAAGCATTAAGGAAACAGATTACTTGACAAATAAAACAAATGGAATTGTTTCTCAACAAGAAAATGCTGATTTAAATTCTTATAATGATATAGTTCCTTACATCGGAATTGCTCTTGTAAGATTCTGTATCCAGCTAATGCTTGTTATATTTATAATTCCTTTCTGCATTCAAATGTGGCGAAAAAAAGTAAAATGTAGAGACTTTTGGAAGTATTGCTTCAGAATACTTAAATCATTGGTTTCAAGTTGGACTGCTGATGTGATTCCAGACTCTTTATCTGGACAAGTTTCCAGCACTGATGAACAAGGCATGGAAACATATCCTTCCAACACTGATGTTCGCAGCAATCAACATGAACAAGACACACTGACTGATAAACTGAGAGCTGAGGTTGATACAGGTATCTGGGAAGATATTGCATTGAGGATAGATGACCTAAACAATATCAATATAAAGATTGAGGACAACCATAATGAAGATGATCCTTTAGTAAATGGTACAGTAAATTGAACCATACTCGCAGCTTCAGACGTGTGGGAACTTTACGTACATGTAATCTCCTTTAAACAGTCTTTCAATCTTTTAAAGAAGCTGTGCTACAAATCATGTTACTGTCTTTCTATTTTTCGATAGATTTTTACATATTGATCTGTAGTGTCCAATCATATTCCGACTTCACCACAGGTGACTAAACTAAAGATAAGAGTTACTTCACCAATTTCTGTAAAGAAAATATACAGAATTTTGTTTGAGATATTTACCCACCTCCGTTCTCCTTCGTGTTTATTATTTGTGTGCCACAGTGACAAACGCATGTTTTTATTTCATTCACTCATTCATTGGTACATTAGTATGTGTGTATTGACCTTTGTGGTTGTGCAGTGTATAGATGTCACATAATTGTGATTGTTGGGTTCAAGTTGTTTTCATGTCATGTGATTACCTTGTAACTATTGTTGTTTCCTGGGTTGAGAGCTGTAGAACTGGTATGGGTTGGGTGTGGCTGTCGCTGATGAGTATGCAGATGTGAATGTTTGTAAAGATATGTACCTTGCTTGAAGTTTTTCTTTTATTAAACTAAGAACATTACTAATTATGAGTAGATGTATATGTTCTGTGAATTACAGTGATTCATTGATTTTTTTAATGAAAAAATAGGATACATCTTGTAAGGAATAACTCCATAATTAATTAATACTATGTGAGTGAATTTGTATGAGTGGGTTTTTTTTTATCATTTTAGTTCACCTTTACTTACCTTTTCTACATTGTATAATCAATTATCATCTGATTTAAAAAGAAAAAAACCAAAGAAAAAAAGTTTGTAAACCTTTATCATGTTCATTAATGAATTTTGTCTTGTATTCTATTCCTATGATGGAAGACCCATCACATGTGTATTCTTAATTAAAGATTTATATTATATTATGGTTCAATAAATACGAAATCCTTGTGTTTTAAGTCTTGAAACTTTTTGTATTGTATTATTTTTTTTTTATCTTTTTATCCTTTAATTGTCGTCAAAACATATGATATATTTTGTTTTCTTAATTGTTTTGAGTCTTTTTTTTTAAATTTTTTTATCATTTAATTGTTGTCAAAACATATGATATATTTTGTTTTGTTAATGAAGTGTTTTGAGTAATTTTGTTTGTCATAATTATTCTGCAGACAAGAAATCATCGCTTGCAACAGGAGAGACCCCACTGCCATTTTTTGTCAGTCTTTGTTCTTAATCAAATTTTGCTGATAATATCTAGGAGATCTATCCTAAATTTATTTGTTGTTAATTCTTTTTGTTACATGCATAAAATAAATAACAATTCACACTCAATTACATGCCTGCGCTTTGTTTTATTTATTTTCTCGAATCAATCATTAGGATTATATCGATATGATTATTCATATTTTAGAAATTAATGGATAGAATTTAATGTAACCATAACTTTCAGATTGCTACTTTTTTGCCATTGGTGTGTGTCATGCATTAACATTTAAACATTTTCAGCTTCTTCTCAGAAACTGACAGGTCAATATTTACCAAAGAGCCTTATCTCATTTTGATACGTATATACCTTCTTCACAGTAATGGCGATTTCTTCCGAAGAATTTTGGCTTTTTTTTCAGCCGAAGACTTGAAAGAGCTAATATTGTGGCCATTTATGTGGTATGCTTGAACCTTTTGAAATAAAGACCATATCTTAAAAAGCCTTTGGCCAATTTAAGTGAAATTTATCACAACGTATCCCTGTCCTGCATAAATTTCATTTAAACTATAAACGGGACATAAACCTCATACAAGGGTAGATAATAAGGGAAATATAAACATTACAATAGTAAATCTTTTCAGTAGGTTATCACGAATCTTGCACAAAAGTATGAGGTCTTGCTCGGATCTAGGGGGGGGGGGGGGGTCCCGACCCCCCTGAAAAATGAAAATTTATTTAATTTGCACAGTAAAATCATCGCAAATATGCCTTGGACCCCCCCCCCTTGGAAAAATTTTCTGGATGTATGAGGCTGTGTTTTTTTTAGGATGTAAAAAAGCATCATCCCTAGAGCGAAGGCTGGTGTCAAAATGTTGGTGTCTTGTTTTGTTTGAAACAGGACAAAATTATTAGTATATACTATTACAAAGTTTTAAGGTGGTATGGGACATCTGTCGATGCTAATGTGCATAGAAGTTTTAAGTTTTACAATATTTAACAAAAAAAACACGTTTTAAAATTTTTTGAAAATGTAAAAATTTTGAAATCCCCAGCGAGATTCGAACTCATGACTTGCAGATCCGTTCTGAACCCTCTAACCCACTGCGCTACTCAGTAATTGAAAAGAAAATATTTATAAATTAATGCTTGATTTTATTGTTTATTTCGATTAACAATACGTGTCCGATATCACCTTAAATTTTTTTCCCCGTTTAGGTGATACACACCAAATAAGACATTGCAAACAGTATTCAAAAGTAAATATTATCAGTCTAATTAATATAACTATTATGTTTCGGATTTGGATGAAGTAGTATGTTACATTGTCATCATCATTTAACAATGTGTTTTCGTTAAGTGCAAAAGAAAAAAATAAAATATGTATTTCCTGCATCAATTTTAGCTAATGTGAAGATCGGGATTATATTGAAAAGATACATGTAGATACCAGAAAGCGTTCTTGCATCAGTAATTTTTAAAAGTATGTTGCACCATATTTTACTGCGAAGCTATCAACGTGATGATTCAAAGCTAGGCAAAACCGGAGGTAATAATCAAAGATTACTTATGAAAAGTGTAATGTGTGTTTTACCATAGATTTGAATACGATGTTAACAGCAATCAATGTTTGTATTTGTGTGGATTCAACTTATGGGGTAAAAAAACTTTTTAAATAATTAAATTCAAGGATCTGAATCTAACCCTCAGCAATTTTCAGATCATACAGTAAATAAAACATGAATAATTGCCTTTTAATATCAAATAAGCTATGCGCTAAATACAAACTGCATGTCATTAATCAAAAATATTATTGAAATTTAATTTGAATACGATGTTAACATCAATCATGTTTGTTTTTGTGTGGATTCAACTTATGGGGTATAAAGACAAATCTTCATATGACCACGAAGTAACTTTGCTAACATTTGAGTCCTTGTCACTATTAAAAGATGTCACTTCTGTACAAATCTGTAGGTCACATCCAGGTTTTCGCCCTAACGTCTGCTGCAAGGAATGCCAGATTCCAATTTGTGAAAAATGTTTAGTGTTTGAGCACATGTACAATGACCATTAGGTGATATTGACTGAAGAGCTTTTCACTCAAAAGAAAACGAAACTCTATCAGAAACTCTCATTTCTACAGTCAGAATTATCGAAACATCAAGGTTATGTAGACGAACTAATTAAGGATGAACAGCTAAATGAAAAGAGTTTTGAAACGCTTAAAAGTCAAATTGCCGCTCATTTGGTGAGGCTCGGTTACAGATTGTTAACTCAAAACAGAAAGAGGAACATTGCAGAATACAAATTCATAAGAAACATGCATTAGAATGCCTAACCAAAGTTCAATCATTTACTTGTATTTCAATGTATCAAAATAAAATTGCGTCCGAAAGACATGCGTTTATTTTGTACACAGACGTCCCAACTGGATCACATGATTCCGAAGCATTTCCGCGTTCTCCGTTCCCACACACATTACAATTCTTAAAAGAGACAACGGATGATGATTTTTTAAATAAAGCTTTCAGGTAGAATCGCTTTAAATACAGCAGGTACTCATCTTATCCATAGCATGATGGAGTTAGAGGTGTTCCGAGTTGGACAAGGATCTGTACAGTCACTAACGTACGACATTAATGATGACGCATTTTGGGTATTTTCTGAAGGCGAGACGTCTTTCAAAAAAATACAATCGGTCAGGGACGGTAATTTCTGAAGTGACAACAGGGGTTGCCTTAACACATAACCAACCAATATGTCTATCTGATGGAGTTGTTATTTAAGAAAAGAAAAAAGTATTTTGGCACAGTTAAACAAAAACGGAGAGGAAAATGTTTTCTTAAAATTCGATGCAGCTGAACCTATTTGCTTGTACACTCCTGAGGAAAACACAGGGGTTGTGATAGGAATTGTAAATTCTGATCTAACAGAGAAAACATTATTAAAATACAACAAACATGGAAATTGTATTAATGTCATAAAAAATGATTTATTATTTAAGAACTCGGTTTCGAGGAATCTACAAAAACGTGGCCCAACATATATTGCTGAAAATATCAATGGAGACATATGCATTTCTAACAAAGATGTAGATATATTCGACAAAAAGGGAAACTTTCGTTTTACTTACAATGGTCACAGGAATACACATCTCGAGTTTCAGCCAAGAAGTATTTGTACTGATATATCGGGACACATTCTCATAGCAGACGCAGGGAATCATTGTGTTCATGTATTGGATGGTAATGGCAATCTTCAGAAACTGTATGATGTTTCACCAAAAGAAAACCACACTTTCAGCCAGTCACGCTGACAGTTGAAGCCAATTACTCCCTTTGTATAGGATGCTCGGATGGAAAAATAAGAATCTTTAAATACATAGATTAAAAGGATAAATCTGTAAGAAAAGGAGTAACTTGTTGTTTTAATTATGAGTACAATGTGCTATAACAGTCATGATTGTTAAATCATTTTCAACTTGAAACAATTGAGTTACTTGAATGTATTCAAAATAAACAATCTAATTTCTTTTATTAAGGAAGTCACGACGTGGATCACGTGACTTTTGTTGATCACGTGATAGTTATTATAGAATATATAGTAATAGATAAAAACATTGTAAAAGTCAAGTTGTTTGGATCGTTTATATTATATATAGATAATTGTAAAGAAGACATGTCCATTTTGATTTGTGCCCCAAAAAAATCCCAATTTTTCAGTTCATTTTTAGAAGGCTGATATATTCTGATCAGTTGTTTTATGTAAAATTTCCTATTTAAAAAACATAAGTTGGGGCAATTTTTACATTCTAGATTTTAGAAATGTAGATGCACAAAACCATAAGTGGTTAATATAATCATAGATATATTCTTATTATTGTTATTAAGTTTGTGTTAATAAATAAATCCATTGTAATACATAAATGTATTACTTTTGTGATGTTTCAAAACAGAAATTGTCATAAAAAGTCATTATTCCATAAATAGGAGTAGGAGTGATTCCTATCGTAGTATCTCTCTTAAATGCCAAGAAAGTGGCCATTAAATTTTTATATGTTATAAAGCACATGCTAAGGTTGATATATGAAATTTTAAAGAAAATTCCATTGAGTATTTTTTATGTGCTATCACATTTTGTTTAAATTTACTAGAATCAAAAACTCCAAAATTTGAGGCGTTGATCTTATCAATATTTTTGTAAAGTTATGATATTGCTTGGTAAAATGACCAATGTTGTTATTACTTTTTAAAGAACTTGGTTCACCAACTATAAAATTTGGCCCAATCCATTTGATTATTCTATAAAATATGTTTAAATTTATATAAAATTTGGCCCTGTGGTTTTATGAAAAAATAACTTTTATAAAGAGAGTTATCCTTTCTCTGAATATACTTTATTCGGAATGGGTTCTTGAAATCCGCAAAAAATGGCGGGAAAACCCCCACGTTTTGTATACATAACAGTTAATGTTAAAACCGGGCATGCTTACTCAAATTTACCATTTTGATAAATTTCTCAACTTCTGTGTCATATTTTGTATGGGCGACATGCCTCGCCCACGACAATTGTAACATTAAAATAAACAGCTTAAATCAACGATATTGTTTAATTTAGTTTTGGGCGAGATGTGGCGCCATACCTAAAATTTTAGTTTTAGAAAAATATGGCATTCCGGATTCTATTATAAATGTAGGATAATTAAACATTTCTTATAAAATCTATTGCGGGAAAAATACGATTTTCTTATGAGCTATTTTATAATTATGAATTGAAAAAGTCATGAACATTCTTTAAGCATGAATTGTACAATTTTGGTCACAGGGCCGTTTTTGGTGGTTAGTGACCCAAGTTCTTTATTTCTGTTGTTAAAATTATTTTGAAAACAATTGGAAATTTCATCAAATTAATTAATTATTTCATAAAATTGAAATTTTGTTTAAAAAAAATAAAAAAAATAAATCATAAATCTTTCCAGAAAAGAGGGTAATTCACATCAAAATATTTAAATCTACCAAGTATGATTCCCTCTATTTCTTACGGAGACTTAAAGAGACAGTACAACTGAAAACACATGTGTGAATAACTTCAGATTTACCATGGTATCGTTTTGAAATAAGAAATAACGTTGATTGTGAAGCCTGGAGTACATAGAAATCTCTTTCACATACCAAATTAATGTAATTATGAGCTTCCGGAAATTTAAGGGTCGTACAAACCGGAATAATCTTACATCGTTTATTTGTACCACGTGGATTTTGATTGACAGTAATTGACAGTGCTGAAAACTACAAGATCTTCTCCCGTCTACGGTCATCATAGTATACGAGGTAAAAGGAATCGACTCTCTAAACGGAACACATTATCACTTTCTCGATAATTAATTAGTGGTTTGCCAATTTCAGTTCATTTTAAAAGGAACAGACATAAATATGTCAAATAACCCTTCAAGGAGCCTCACTTACATTGTAGCAACTCCTATGATAAACTCGCAAAATACATGCTTACAAAATAATTGTGGTTATTTTAAATACTTTGAACAATTATTACCTGGGAGAAGTAGAAAAGGCATATTTCTATCAACAAACATGTCCAGGAAAATCTTCGCGAGCCTTACATGTGTTTTGTTTACAGTAAATACATGTACATGTACGCATGCGTAATACCATAGAAGGCTGAACCCCGTAACACGTTGCGATGAAAATACTTATGGGTTATCCGTAATTATTAATTTTAATGAAATAATAAGATTTATTTCATAGAGAAATTTGTAATTTTCTGAAAGTTTATACATTTATGAGAAGTACAAAAATACCGAACCCGATCGGAAAAATTTTCAAGTCGTTTTTTTTTAATAAGATGCGCCGTACCGTCCATTTAATATAGTTATTTCATAGCTCTATAGAAACAGCCAGACTGAAATCTACATCGATTGGTCGAAACCTACAGCGACCTAAGAAACATCACGGACTGCAAGAAAAAATCATGATGATGTCAGACTCAAATTCCCAGCTGATTTGGCTGTTACTTTTAGCTAACATACTGATGTACATTAACAGTAATTTAGTGAATTTTACTTACTTTTTAAAATCAATTTATTAATTTGTTAAACGAAAGATGTAAATATAAACAATAAAATGCTTTCTTTGATTATTCATGCGGGTTATATGAAGGTAGCGATCATTGCCAAAAAAAAAAAAATAACATAACCCGCGTTAGTCGCCAACCTGATATTCGACATGAATCACCAAAGAAAGCATATTATTGTTTAAATATATCCCTTGCAAGGCAAGAAAGTGGCTTCAAAAATAAAACATGTTGTAGAGGGCATCAATATTGAAGTGTTAAAAAAGAAAAAAAAACATTGACAAATAATTTTACACTGCAATGTCCTGATCCCACTTAAAGTTAAATATACAAAAAATGAAGAATTTCAGAATTTATATGTGGAGACAATATTGTGTTTTAAAACATTAGAATTTTTTTTTTTTTTAAAATGTATTATATTTAACGATTGTAATTGGCGTATTTCTGACTATACCTATTTACATATTTGATATGTTCAATGATCCCCTAGATATCTTATTGTTTACAAGTCCAGTGAACAATTCTAATAATTTTTTATAAGTCAAAAAAAGTCTTGTTTTTCAACAAAAGCTTGCGATAAATTGGAAAGCGTTGAGAGGGCAATATTGCAAGTGTATGTGTACTCGCGCGAGATCTTTCGGTAAGGTTTTTTTTCTGATCCTTAAAACCTTTGTATTCTGAAGGATATATAAAACCGTGGAAATGCAGATTACACAACCTTGAGAAATTAAACATCAAAACTTGCATAAATTCGATTTTCTTAATAAAAATTTTCCTAAGTCTTTAGTTTTAAAATCTGTGAATGATAAATCGAAGCATTTGCACAGCTTTAAAATCTGCGCGCCTTCATTTCCCTTCTTTTAAAAAAAAAATATTTTGTTCATGTTAATATACCATAAATATAAACCATCTTACTACATTGCCTGTTCAAAAGAAGCTGAGTCCGACAAAATCATTAAAAAATCGAGAATAGGAAATCTGCGACATGGCGACATTCTAAAATACTTTGACTTTATAACACGTAATGTTGTTCCATATATTGCTCATATTGCTGACTGACATTGTTGGAACTGATAGACACTTTAGGCGAATGAAGGAAAAGGTAACTATATTGCAGTATCGTACTTACATTAATACAAAATGTAAAAATTGCTGTTTAAGAATGAAACTGTTTTGATTATTGTTATGCAAGACACTTTTATCTAATCTGAAAGACAATTAACCATCTCATTTATACATGTATAGTAAAAATCTTATTTACAGGTTTATATGAAAACAGCTGTAACTAGTACTAATCATACTAATCATAATGTCCTCAAATCTGGCCTTGACTGTATTGAAACATAGTTTAAAAAACGTTAGCCAGGGAAACCGTGTGTATAATTAAAGGTATAACTTTGTTATTTCAGTGGAAGATATATCGAAAGTAAAAGTACGATAGCTTATTCTGTGTAAGAAATGGCTACTGCACCCGAACAATCCCATCAAATGCAAACAGTTATCAACTGCGACACATGTGAAAACACTGCAAAGCATTTGTGTAGAAATTGCCATGACCGGCTATGTGATAGATGCAAAGATATCCATTCCAAAAGCAAGGTCACTTTTGACCACGAGATTGTTTTGTTAACATTTGAATCGCTGACTTTGTCCCCTGAATGTCCTTCTTCTTACGTCTGCAAGTGGCATCCCAAATTTCGTGCAAGTATTGGATGTCAAAAATGCGAGGTACCAGTATGTGAGAAGTGTCTTATTAGGGAGCATAATGGTCACAATCTGATAGAATTTACTCAGCTGTTTCAATACAGGAAAGAGAAGCTTGAACAGAAACTATCCATAGTTCGTTCTGAGCTTCCAAAATATGAATCAAAACTGGAAAGGGTTAGAAGAAGGCAGAAAGAAGTGTCTGAAAACAAGGACATGCTGAAAAAAGAAATTGAATATCATTTCGAAAGTGCTCTCTACTCTCGATTCGTCTAAACAGCAATTGTTGAACAGTGTTGAGGTGAAAACTTCAGCTGATCTAAGCTTACTGAAGGATCAAGAAAATAGTTTACAAACATACATAAAAAATATGTCAGAATACATAGTTAACATTCAAAATGAAGATTTACAAGAGAAAATATCTTTTATTTTATATAGCATATGCTCAACTGATGACATTATTCCCCAAAAGTGTCCATCATTTTCAAGCCCTGGAATTCTAACATACTCAAAAGGCTGCATAGAGAAATATCTTATGCGCAAAATTTCTGGTTTTGTGTGCAAGAGTCCTATGAATACCAAACTTCTGCAGAAAGAATCAGTACATGCAATTAAGACTATTTATCTGAACCAAGGACAAATTAAATCACTTTGTTTTGATTCAGGGTTATATTGGGTTTTTTCATCGAATGAAAATGCTTTTAAGAAACTTAATGAGGAAGGCGAATGCGTTGATGAAATTCAGGTTAGCATTAATCACTTGAGAAACCAGCCATTTTGCGTCGTTGACAGCGAAGGTGTACGGGCAATTTACAGGAATGATACTCATAAACTGTATATGGTGAAAGATTCACAGCAGAAATTGTTTATCGATATTGCACCTATGGGGATTGCTTGTGTTTGCTTAACCAACGATGGTGAGATATTGGTAGGATTAGTTAATTCAACGACTAATTCTTTTGGAATTGCTCGATATAGTATTGAGGGAGAACGCAAACAGCTCTTGACACATATGATGGAAAATTGGACTCCAAAACCACTTTTGTTAGGTAACAGCTTCCGTGCATATTTCGACGAAAATATCAATGGGGACATTTGTCTATCAGGTAAAACAAATCTGAGTCAGGTTGTAAATGTCATCCGTCCAAACGGAGATTATAGGTTTACCTACGAAGGCAAAGAAGCTTCTTTATCTCAGTCGTTTTTGCCTCGGGGGATATGTACCAATGAGTTAGGTCAGATTCTCATTGCAGATGAAAACAATCATGGGATCCATTTACTGGACAAAGACGGCGGTTTCCAGGCCATGTTAACCATTCCGGGCGAACCACAGGTCATTCCAATATCTTTGTGCATAGACCACAAAAACAACCTCTGTATTGGCTGTGCAGATGGTAAAATAAGAATCTTGAAATATCTGGAATAGTCGCTGTTCGATTTTGAAAATGTTCGTCTGAACATTTATAGTACTGTTAAGTTTCGGTTAATCTTTTACATAACGTTTTTTTTTATTGGTAAGCATAATGTTTTGCCAGTTTCTACTAAATGTATTTTCGCTCGCATAATGTAAATTTTGATAACTGAATATTTTTTACTTAAAGCTGACATGAATTCATAAATACGCATTACTTCTTTGTTGATTTCTATTGTTCTGCTCATCGCTACACACCCCCTATATATGGCCGATAGCACTATTCATGCTTCACCGCATTCAGGTATTTCATTCACCCGAACACGTTACATCGCACGAAAAGACTTGTAGAAATGCGTTTTGAACAAAAATACATGTAATACAACCACTGCACTGGTAAGGAATATCCAATGAACGACGAAATAAGACAGACTGAAATCCAGGCACACATATTTCAAAAATCTTCAATAATTGTATAACGTTTTCCTGTGTATGTGACAACATCGCACATGCGCAATCCACACACTGTGGCAGATCGAGCAATGACAATGACCGCATGGATTTTAGAAACGGAGTGTTTTTGTAAAAACCGATGGAAACGATGTTAGGTTGTGACTTTCATGGATTTACTATCATTTATCTACTGTGTTGGATGTAGTGCCGCGGGGTCTTCAAATAGATGCAGACGTTATGCACTCTGTATGAACGACACACGTGTTCGATGTGCATGCAAAGTAAGACAGCCCTATTTGTGAAAAATAATACGGATACCTAGAAAATTCTTTCAAAGAATAAATATATCTATGTTTTATTGATTGTAGTTTCCTTTATTCTTTTTTTTTTTACAAACATTTTACTACAATGTGTAGTTTATGCATTTAGAAGTCCATGCAACCCGATTGATCAGAAAAGCAACCGACTGTAACTTTATCGACCGGTATATATACCCCAATGACAGTTGAGGAGCGATCGAGACTAATATGGCGACCGAATGCTTTTATGAATTCATGTCAGCTTTAATACAGGTATGTACATTTACAATGAATTTTAACTAACCAACTTTTATTTATTTTATGTGCAATTATGAATAGATCTGAAACGCTAAATTATCAACAGTTTCTCGATATTTTTACTATTAAGTAGCTATGTCGTAATTGAAATAAACAAAAATTTCTCCTATTAGCTTCATTTCAATTTATTTAGGAGATCCTTCACCGCTTTTGTAAGAAAAGTGTGCAATCTCGTATCGAGGAAGAAAAATAGAAATCGTTATAAAATCATGCATTGGAGTAAAGCCTTTTTTAATGCAACAGATAAGGAAATATATGTATGAAAGCGCCTCTTCTGAAAACTCATTTCAATGTTGATATTTAGATCTTCGACTTTTTCTGATAAAAAAAAATATATTATTTCAATATTGACACCAAAGAAAAACAATGTGGTTAAAGTGTACATGAGATGCAAAGGTAAATTTAATACCTGTAGGCAAAACAAAGAAAAGTATGGTATTTAAAGTTAAAAAGGTGGAGGAAGCCCTACAATCCTACATGAAGTAGATAAACTTTATCTGCAGGACAACATTTAAAGCAGATGGCACAGTGTCGCAATGATGCGAATAGAAAATTACAGTTCGGAAAACTGTCACAAAGAGGATGTGCTACATACGTATAATTCTAGTGTTCTACCATAGCATGGCTATAACAAAAAGCGATAATTTATATTTCCTCAGTGGAAATAAAAAATAAAAACAAAAATCAAATCTACCAATTACTATTATATAGTGTATGACTATTCACTTGTATTTGGGTGGAATGTGCATATTTTATTCTCGAATTATTTTTATAATATAATAAACTAATACGATATTTATTGACAGCAAAGAATGATGTCATCATTATGTTGACGTTTTATAATACGTATATATGACACAACTTCACTATTATAAATGTAATACACAGATCGTTAGTACCGTACTATATCTTTTAAAAGATAAGTAATATTTTGTATCATTTCTATAATTCGTTTTTTTTTTTTACAATGCGTTATTTTATATAGTATTGATCTGAAATAAGTATGTGTCCTTATGGTTGTTGGTTTTCTGTATCACTAGCATTTCAACATTTGAATTTTTATATGTATAATTAATCGGCAGAAATGTCAAATTTCAATTGATATATTTTTTCTTCTTTTTTAATACAACAAAATACCAATACTCTAAAATATCCTGCATCAAATACAATAAAAGAAGAAAGGAAATTATCAATGCTGCTGAAATAAAGGTTTTTTGGACTTACAATACAAAAGCTCTGGGCTTAGAATATTGAATGTTGGGTTTTTTAGTTTATTCAATCATAACACTTTATAATAAAAATTAAATAGGTAAAATTCCTTTGAATTTCAATTGGAAATCTAAGTTTAATGTATTTTTCTTCATAAAATGAGGGACTTATAACCTTGACTAGCTATTGCACTTAACGCTTCTCCATACTTTAAGATCTTGAGGTGCAATAGGACAGTGGGTGTGTACGATGTTTCGCATCGTCGTCCATTTGTGCAAACATTTTCGGTGACTGGTTTACGGTAATGATTTTTATTGATGTAAATATATATGTGTATATTATCCAAAACTTTAAAACTTTTCAACGCATTTTAATACAGCGAATTTTTTAATATAGGTGAATTGGTATATCGAAACTTGACGTACGGTTAATTATATATGTACATAATGGCTACTGCACCCAACGAACGTCATCAAATGCAGAAACTCGTCAATTGTGACACATGTGAAGACACCGCTAAACATTTGTGTAAAAATTGCCATAACCGTTTATGCGACAGATGTAAAGATATACACTCCAAAAGCAAGGCCACCTTTGACCACGAAGTCATTTTTATTGACATTCGAATCACTAAATTTGTCCACTGAATATCCGTCTTCATATGTCTGCAAGTGGCATCCCAAATTCCGAGCAAGTATTGGATGTCAGAAATGCGAGGTACCCGTATGTGATCAATGTCTTATTGGGGAGCATAACGGTCATAATGTCATTGCAATTGTCCAACTTTTTCAATATGAAAAAGAAAAGCTAGATCAAAAGCTATCATCCATTCGGTCTGAACTTCCAAAATATGAGTCTGAATTAGAGATAGTAAGAAGACGCCAGACGGAAGTGTCCAAAAACAAGGACATTGTGAAGAAAAAAAATGATGATTACTTCAACAGATCTATTACAACACTCGACGAGTCTAGACATCAACTGTTGAATAATGTTGATACGAAAACTTTAGCAGACCTCGAATTGCTAAAAGACAAAGAATTTTTTTTACAAAGTTACACCCAAAATATGCGGAAATATATGGCCAACATTCAAAATAAAGATTTGAAAGAAAGAATAGCATTTATCTTTTACACTGATATAGATGAAAATATGTCACAATTAATTTCATTTTCAATCCCAGGAATGATGAAATATTCCGAGGGACGTTTTGATAAAGAAATAGAACACTTTCAGGTAGAGTAATTAACTGTATCGATATCTTAAAACTACTTGGAAAGGCGTCTCTGCAGATAGTTAGGAGTCTCAATTTGGGTAAAGATGGGATTGTCATTTGCTTACTGTTCAGTTTTCTGAATGTATTCAAGTGGTAAAAATGCTTTCGTAAAATATGATAAGGAGCGTAACCAAACGTAGATATTGAAAGCTAAAATATCAAATGTTCGAAATAAACCAGTATGTGTTGTTGGAAATGCAAATATTGTCTTACTTAGAAATGATTCCAGTAAAATATACATGTTCGAAGATTCGCAGAGGAAGATGTTTATTGATATCGCTCCTATGGCAGTTGCATGACATTGTATTTGTCCAACCAAAAATGACGATCTATATATTGATGGGATAAGTTAAATCATAACATCTTGCAGTCGGTCGATTCAGTTTAACGGGTGATCGATGCAAACAATACATAACACCCTTGTTTGGCGATTGGACTCCATTGCCATATTTCAGCAATAGAAATGACAACAGACTATATGTAGAGGACAATTTCAATGCTGATATTTGTTTATCCATGGAAGCAGTACAAGTTCTTCGCGCAAACGGTAAACATAGGTTTACCTACGGAGGATAAGAAGCGTTTTTGTCTCAGTCGTTTCTGTCCCGGAGATTAAAGAATTGAATTTTCTTGTGAGTGTCAGCTGACATATCTTTGGTTTTTCGTTATCGCTCTTCAAATCTTGCTGTATAATGTTTATTTGTTTTTATGATTTAATTCTTTACTTATATGTGACATTGTGTATAGTTTAGTGCTAATGAAGAGGCAGTACGTTGTTCAGAAGCACTAAATAGCCACCAGTCTCTTGATTTTTAACAAATAAACAACAATGTAGTACTTGTAATAAACAATTATTTCTCATTTCAGTCTCATTTTCATTTATGTAAGAGATATGTTTAACTAAGTTTTCTGATGCTATAACCATTATGTCGTCATAATTGATTTGAAGAATCTTTTTCCCATACTTTACGGCTTTTAAGGAATTACCGGTATTTAGAAAATAAAACAATTTCTTGACATTCTATGTTAAATCATGGAAAAAGTAATCCCGATACCTATATTCAATTTGACATCATTTTAAAGTGGAGGTCAAGAGCTTGTTTAATTCCGTTTTGGGGGAGACTGTAGGCATTCTAGATATATTTTATTCGTGAAAAATGGACAAAACTCCGAAATTTGTTCCTTATTTTCTTCATATTTCATTGAAAATAACGTTTAAAACATGATTTTTCATTGTGTTTACCAAACGTTTTAGCCCCGGTACACCCTGTCAAACAAAACTATTGTTAGGAAGCATCATTGAAAGAATTTATGTCTTAAATCTTATAAACCTGTAGGCACCTTTCATTTACTAGATCTTGACCTTAACGTATTTCCATACTGAACGGAGGAATATAGCTAGGACAGTGTTCTTTTGAAGCGTCGGCCATTCCTGCAAACCTCTTCAATGGCCTGTTTATGGTATTTTTATAGCTTTGGTGTAAATAACAAAATGAGTACTGTATAGTATTACAACCCTTATAAAAAAATCAGACATAATTTTATTTAGAGAATTTCCTTTTTTCAGATGAAATGCATGACATCGAAACTAGAAGTACGATAGCGTATAAGTGTACATAATGGCTACTGCACCCGAGCAACCCCGCCAAATGCAGACAGCTATCAACTGCGACACTTGTGAAAATACCGCAAAACATTTGTGTAAAAGCTGTCATGACCGTTTATGCGACAGATGTAAAGATATTCATTCCAAAAGTAAAGGCACTTTTGATCACGAGGTCGTTTTATTGACATTTGAAGCACTAACTTCGTCCTCAGAATGTCCATCGCACGTAGTCTGCAAGTGGCATCCCAATTTCCGAGCAAGTATTGGATGTAAGAAATGCGAGGTACCCGTATGTGATCAATGTATTATTGGGGAGCATAACGGTCATAATGTCATTGCAATTGTCCAACTTTTTCAATTTAAAAAGGAAAAGTTTGAACAAAATCTATCGACCGTTCGCTCTGAACTTTCAAAATACGAGTCTGGACTAGAAATGGTAAGAAGATGCAAGATTGAAGAGTCCAAAAACATGGACATTGTGAAGAAGAAAATTAATGATTACTTCGATAAAGCAATCTCTACTCTCGATGCGTCCAGACATCAACTGTTAAACACTGTTGATGAGAAAACCTCAGTAAACATTGACTTACTGAAAGATAAAGAAAATATTTTACTAAGCTATGTCAAAAATATGCGGGAATATATGGTCAACATTCAAAATGAAGATTTGCAAGAGAAAATGGCATTTATCTTCTTTACCGCTTGTGCATTAGATGATATTATTCCACATCCAATTCCATTATCAATCCTCGGAATGATGAATTACATGTATTCCGAAGGTCGCTTCGACAAAGCCATGGTCAAGACAATTTCAGGTCAAGTAATCAACAGTATGGAAAACATCAAACTGCTTGAAAATGCATCTCTGCAGGTGGTAAAGTGTCTTATCGCAAAGCTCACTTGGGTGTATTCGCTGCGAGCGATATAGCATTGCGTTGAGTGACGACACTATTGGGATCGCGAGTTGCAGTTATAAAACAAGCATTTTCATTGGTCGTTTTAGTACCCGCCCACTCTTACCTTCTAACGTGGTATTGTTAATTTATGCACCAACTGCCAGATGTGTCGTTTTAACTCTGTATCTGAACTGCAAAAACTAAATCACTGCAATACTTGACAGTTCTCACAATAATCGCTTCTTTTTTTATATAAACAATTGTCAAAAACACGCTGTTTAAACAGGTTCAATCCCCAATTCATTTTTCAGTATAATACATACTTCATCGATAAATTCAAATTATTTTAACGCATCAATTTAAGATGAGGCAGTATTTATTTTGTTGTAGCTTATTCCAAAGAATTCACAACAGATACTGACAATAAATATTACATATATTGCATTTTATTGAACTTTGACCGATTAATATGACACACTTAGAACTACAAGTGTGCATGTGTTTTCAAACATACAGAAAATTTGAAATTTACGGCATATAAACGTGTTCAATGACTGATCTGTGATTAACGTTATTTTGTAACTTACTTAGTCTGTAGAAACATTCATTTTATTAAATGTTCCTCGACATTCATCAGACATTATTTACTACTGATGTTGACACTTTACTTGCCGCTGATTTTCTTTCGACCTCGGATTGTAAAATTCACGTGCAGATCGAGTCGCCATTTTACCGTCTGTTTTCCATGTATATAAACAAACCATACTTCTTCATTTTGCGGAGCTGGTGACGATGTTTCAAAGATTTTCAGTACAGATTTATTGTAAACCAAAAAGTGAAGACGTATGCTGTAAAACGTCTAATGGATTTCACGGCGTGTCAACCCGAATTTTCCCGTGGATCTACATTTTGCAACAAGTTTTTAGTGAGGAAAAACTGTTCAACTCATGCGATTTTCCATATACATAAATGGTACATTATGAACGGTAACGTAAAATTTATTTGTTCACTAAACAGTTTCTGACGAATTTTTTCACAATGAACTGAATAACATTATTCGATAAGCGAAGTACAATCTGTGACTGATAATCCAAATGCGCCGATCCCTGCTTTTAGGGAACTTTTCTTTTTCTTTTCATTAACATTATTTACACATGTACGTAAACATCGCCCCGTTTGTTATCAAATAACTCTGTCTGTAATTTTAAACTTGCTAGTACAACTTTATGAGAAGTTTTCTTTCTCCGACATATCTTTCCACGTGTTAGCATCATGCGCATTTGATAAATGGGCGGGTCTATATAAATGCGCCAATCAGAATCTTTATTGCGAATCGCAATTGAAATACACATGGATTAGAAAGTGTCATCACTCAACGCAATGCTACATCGCTCGCAGCGAATACACCCAAGTGAGATTTGCGATAATTTGGGAAAAGGCGAAATTGTTTCAATTGCTTATTGTTCAAATCAAGAAGCTTACTGGGTGTATTCATCTGGCGGAAATGCTTTTGTAAAATATGATGGAAGAGGTAATGAACTAGATACCCTTGATGTAAAACTTGGTAATTTACGTAACAAACCGATATGTGTTATTGACAACGAGAAACTTCTCTTTAGATATAATGCCAGTGACATATACATGCTGGAAGATTCTCAAAAGAAGATTTTTATTGATGCCACTCCTATGGCAGTTGCATATATTTGTCCAACTAAAGATGGTGAAGTATTAATAGGAATAGTTAAATCAGAACATCTTGCAGTTGGACGATTCAGTTTAACGGGTGAATGCAAACAATACATAACACCAATGTTTGACGAATGGACTACAGATATCCTGTTTAGCAATGATGATGAAAACAGACTATATATAAACGAAAATGTTAATGGGGACATCTGTCTGTCTTTGGGAATAGTACACGTTCTCCACGCAAACGGAAAACTTAACTTTACCTACAAGGGAAATGAAGCTTCTTTGTCTCTGCCTTTTCAGTCCCGTGGAATATGTAACGACGTATTAGGCCACATCCTTGTGGCTGATGAAAAGAACCGTGGGATCCACGTCTTAGACAAGGACGGTGGTTTCCTGACCATGTTCAACATTCCGGGCGAACCACAGGTCACTCCAATTTCCTTGTGCATTGACCGCCGAAGCAATCTCTGCATTGGCTGTGCAGATGGGAAAATAAGAATCCTGAAATATTTGGATTAGCGTTTGTTGGACTTTGAAATGTCCGTCTGAACATCTCCAGCACTGTTCATTTTTGGTTATTTTTTTTTTACATTACGTTTTTTATTGGTTAGCTTATGTTTCTATAATATGTTCTACGCTTGCATGATATTTAAAATTGAAGAAATTTAAACTTAGTTCAATTTTGAATATGTCTCATTAATGTTCATATGCAAGTGATTTTGTTTACGCAGCTTTCAATTTTTGGTATCCTTAATCGCATTA
>WFKH01011925.1:65456482-65466907 GCA_016163765.1 Magallana hongkongensis
TATATATTCCTATGTAAAAATTCATCCCCCCATTGTGGCCCCACCCTACCCCCGGGGACCATGATTTGAACAAACTTGAATCTACACTACCTGATGATGCTTCCATACAGGTTACAGCTTTTCTGGCCTTATAGTTTTTGAGAAGAAGATTTTTGAAAAATACCTACAAATTTTCAATTATTCTAAATTATCTCCCCTTTAAAGAGGGTGTGGCCCTTCATTTGAACAAACTTGAATCCCCTTCACCCAGTGATGCTTTGTGCCAAGTTTGGTTGAAATCTGCTCAGCTCAGGTGAGCTAAAAAAACCCAAACACGAATAACTTATTGAACGAGTTAACGTAAGAGAGCGAAAGTAAAATAAACAACTTCCGGTGACGCATCTCGGAAAATCGATGATACAATCATTTGCGAACAAATTTTGAACAATGGAATCGAAATATGACAAAGTTGCTTATCCTGAAAATGCATTTCTACATTCTGACAATGAGCAGGAGGACTTTGGTACCGGTGTTTACCCCGGGGTCTCCATAATATCCAGGAGATACAAACACGAAGATACAATTAAAATCGCTTGTTTCAAAGTAAAACGAAAGTTCAGCAGGGTTGCTTTAATTGGAGGATGTCTAGCTATTCTTCTTTTAGTTATCGCTATCATCATCATCAGTACATCGGTGAGGAATGAAGCAGAGAAAGAAAAAGATCTCTACAGTTCCAACAAAAAGGCTTATGGTGAGATGCATGACGTTACAAACACATCATAGATCATGTTTTTTTTTTATCCTTTTAACAACTCACGTTGTTAAATCATTTATATTTTTAAATTTAGATTAATCTTTATGCTATAGATTTGATATTAACATAATTTTATGTCTTAAGTGGGTTATAATATTACTGTTCTAATCACCTGATCACCAGGGTTCTCATTAATATTTAGAGTAGGTGGAGGAAAATAAATAGTAGGGGCACCAATGAGGGCCAAAGGCCCAAACTGAGGGCCAGAAGCCCGATGGGGGTAAGTCCGAGAGGGGGGTTTCCCCCCTTTCGGCCATAGGGGGGTACGGAGGTCCTCCCACGGAAAGTTTTTAAAATCTACATTGCAGGAGGTGGCATCTTGGACCTCTCTGGGCATATTTTGACCTGGTTTATTTGTTCCCAATATAGCACTTTTTAGGAGGTCATTTTGCAAAAAAAAAGAAGAAAAACTCATCCGCATAGCGCAAAGCCTATCAATATGACTTCCTTGATTTTTGTATTCAAATATTTTTTAAACAATTTTTTGTGATATTTTTTTAGCAGTTGTATATTTGTTTGATTAAATGTATTGATATTTGTGTTTAGGTGTCTGGAAGACTATAGAGTCTGAGTGTCTGCAGCTCATTAAGTAGATACAATTGTGTTATCTAGTGATGTTCCAATCATCGATTATAATCGAAAATCAGTCGATTGTTACCACATTCTAAGCGCTCGATCATAAAAGGTTTTATTACGATTAATCGGTTGAGGTTTTTTTCCCTTTCAACGAGCGCATATCATAAACAGAATATTCTAGACGCGAACTATCTAAACCCTAAAAAGGCGTGCGGTCTGAAAATGGCTGACATATCAGATGAGCTCCATATCCTTACCCGGGATATAAAGCAGGTTCTCGGGTTTGGATGTATTTTACTTTCAGGAAAATTAATGTTGGACAGCCTACTACAGAAAATCTTTTGAATACAATATTTTTATGGCAAGAAATAATAAGTAAACTAAATTACAAAAGGCCTAGTAACAAGTATCTTGTTTATTTACATTTATTTAGCACTAAACTTTAAGTATAAAAACTTCCTATTATAATCGATAATTAGTTAGTTGCGGGAAACCGATAATCGATTATGAAAATCTCACCGATTCCCATCACTAGTGTTATCACAATAAAAAAAAATGTGCAAGTTTCATTGAAATCCATTTAGAAAGTTAATTATAAGTACCCACTGGTTATTCTTTGTTAGAAAAAAAATATGACACACACTTACAGACTGACTAATGAATCAGACTTTATTTTGTACTTCAGTTCATCATTAACCCTTTATGTGCGGCATATTGGGTCTGGAATGGCCGAGGTTCCTGTGCACCAACCCAACATGTTGGGTTTGAGAAAGAAATCAGATTGTCATTTTTATATCAAATTGAATAAAAACGATCGAGTGTTTTCCTCGTGAATAAATGAAATTAGAGACAATAAATGATTTGTGCAGGGACGTATATACGTCCCTCACTTGTGTTAAAGAATAAAAAAGATCAGCCTTATTTTAAAGAAATATAATATAAAAGACAAATTTAAATTCGTCATCCAAATTTGGAAACAGAGAAATTCCGTGCCATTATTAATCATTAAAACAATCGGTCCATCAATTCGTTTATATTTTATTTGGCTTCCCATGCCTCGTACAAAACCGGAAAAGAAAAAAACGCTTAGTAAAAGTTGAACCAGTCCGATTGTGATTCCAGAATCATCATCGCGTTTGAAAGAAGGGCTCACAATTTAATCAGAAAAGCATCAAACGACAGCGATTTTATTTTATGTTAAATTACGATTTTACATTCACAACGTTTAATAAAACAAACGAGATAATCAAAGACCTTTACTGCATTACTGATTTTTCTTTACATGATCATACCAATTTTTGAAAGTCAAGTAACCGGTGCCATTGTATAAATAGACGGCAAAATCGCCAGTCGCCGGCACTTAATGAGAACCCTGGATCACTAATTAAAAGTGTATAAATGCAACAACTGATTTACAAAGTTCCATTTTTTGTGTCACATGAACATACATGTTAACCTCCAATGATGGAAAAGAGGTAGATTACGAACCCAAAAGAGGTAGCATTGCCAGGTCCAGCACAATCTCCTGATTTAGCTATATAGCTTGAAAAAACTATACAGCTTAATAAAGCTATTCAGAATAGCTTGATTTAGCTATTTTGTCATACATTTTTCTTAAATGTGTATTTTTTCAGCATGTAAACAAAGTCGCACTTTAGTGCAGTGATAGTTTTCAACTTTGAACTATTCTGTAAACAATGCATGTAAAGATTACTCATCAGTTTGTGTCTCTTTCAGAGACTTTGTACTTAAGGTGGTATGGGACATCTGTCGATATTAATGTGGATTAAAGTACATTATAATTAAAATACTTATACCGGTTTAGAATTTTCAAATTTTACAATATTTAACCAAAATATACGTTTTAAAAATTTTTGGAAAGGTAAAAATTTTAAAATCCCCAGCGGGATTCGAACTCGTGACTTACAGATTCGTAGTGAATCCTCTAACCCACTGCGCTACGCCGATAGTTGACAATTTTGGGGTAGAAACTATTGATAAAATTACACTTGATTTTATTGTTTATTTCGATAAATAGTACGTCACAACATGGAGGTGTCCCATACCACCTTAAAGTTCTAAAAGTTTTGGGGCAATTGATTCATGACCACATAGTTACTTCTTGAATGAAATATAAAGGAGGTCAGTTATGGTAAACAAGATAATTGATTGGTAATAATTCAGCACAATGTAAAGAAATCATACTTATCTCCACCTCAGTGCACACAAGGTGGTGGACAGTTACCTAAACAATGGAAATATATTTTTTGCTTAAAAGTGTTCAAAAGCAGCAGTGTTAAAACTAATTTTAATTAGGGTTGCTTTTTGCATGGTCCATGGTATAAATTTGAGTGGTAATTAACTGGCGATTTTTTGTATATATTTCTAATAATTAACATTTTTGTGAAAAACTGCATATAAATAGCTTTATCAAGCTATTCGAAATAGCTTTATTAAGCTATATAGCTTTTTCAAGCTATGTAGCTAAATCAAGAGATTGTGCTGGACCTGATTGCGTGCGGCCTGTGACCATTTCTATCCTCTCGCCAAGGCTTGGGGATAGAAAACACAACTCGTTGGATAAAAATCATAAACCATCGCAAATCATGAGAGATCCTATATTTATGGGATATTAATGGTCATGAACGCTAAATGAAACAACTTTGTTTACGTAATTATTTAAAACGTATACATACGGGCTTGACATTAATACTGGTATGTTCACAATGTCATATTCTTGCCAGATATCGATGGTCATTTAGGAAGATTTGATCAGTTTATATTTACACTTTAGATAACATGCCTAAATGCTAAACTGCAAAATTATGCAAGAATCACACCATTAGTGCAGATTTCTGGATGTACAGTGCTGGAGTGGGGGAAATTGTAGTGAAACCAGGTCTAATAAATGGAGTCTGACTCGTGGGTATGAATTCATTTCCAGAGTGAGATTATGTCATGGATTGGGTGACCATGTCGTTCATTGTCTACAGCATTTCTAATCTTAGATGCAGATGACATTCAGATTATGCCCCAGAAGAATTGATTTTCCTTATTATAACCTGCAAGTTTGTGTTTCCCGTGAGAAAACTATTTGCATTGGTTGACTACTTGCAGATTTTCCACTAAATGTGTAAAGATCAGGGGTTTCACCGACTATTAATGAGCAGGTTGTTAGGATCAGTAATGAAAGGATCCAAGACTAGGTAAACATAATTTGGATGCAAAAATACAAGTCAAAGTAAATAGAGATTTTTCTGTGTTGAATTGCATGATCATAGTTTAGTTGCTTGTCACTAATGAGGGGTCTTTTTCTAAAGGTACAATTATGTATGTTTTTGTACACATTTGTTTCTCTTTTTTGGGAGTTGAAAGATGAGGAGAGGGTTTGCATCGATTGTACTAACTTAAATCTAAAGAGTTGATGGATAGCATCACAAGATTATAACAAGGTGACAGCTGTAAACCATATGCAAATGATCAGATACAATCGTGTACCTAGTTTCATACTTTCTAAATATTAAAGGAAAATTAAAGGGACTGAGTTCATTATATAACAGGAAA
The DNA here is from genome assembly GCA_016163765.1 of Magallana hongkongensis. Classification (NCBI taxonomy): domain Eukaryota; kingdom Metazoa; phylum Mollusca; class Bivalvia; order Ostreida; family Ostreidae; genus Magallana; species Magallana hongkongensis. The sequence goes on from WFKH01011925.1 coordinate 65,461,416, forward strand.
GACTGCCACCACAGAAATTATCATATGAATATTTTCATACTTTTTTATTCTATTATACTTCCTTACTTACTAGTATTTTGAAAAAAAATTCTTTCCTTCTCATCTGACACATATATAATGACATTTTATGTGTGGAAAGAAATCAAGATCTCTCTCTGTCTCTCTAATATTCTGTCTGTCAGTCTGTCTCATTCTCTCTCTCTCTCTCTCTCTCTCTCTCTCTCTCTCTCTCTCTCTCTCTCTCTGCATGGCTATCTCTCCCTCATGTATGTATCGTGCATCACAATATCATATCAGTCCATATAGGCCAAACAATAGTTTTGTGGTTTCCTTCTGTTTCAATTTAATGATACAATTAAACTTATAAACTTGCTCCTTATAGTTTTGTGGACATTTGCTTAGCTCAAAAGCCCTTAATGATTTTGAATCATTGCAACGTACATTATCCCTGTATTCAACTTACTGGATTTACTCTGTAAAATCTAAAATGTTTCATTAGAACTATCAAAGTGTTAGGTTATTTTCAAAGTTAGCTGTAATTAAGGAATTGTTTGCTTCATCATGCAGGTCAAGCCTGGATACAATGCAAAATTATCCTTTAAAAATTTAAAAAAAAAAAAAATGTCCCTTTCAATGTTTTGTAATATTATTTAATATTGCAAAGAAAAGTGCCCTTTCAACAACAAGTCATTTGTTTGCCCTTTTTAAAATCCTGGATTTAACACTGTCTAGCTAAAGGTAATATATGTTCCCCCTGTGATGTTAGAGAGTACAGTGTATTGATTATTAGATAGTGCGGTACTGGCATGTAGCTTTGCTTTGTATAATTTGTCTTACCGTGACTGTATATTTAACAGATTTGTCCTGATTATTATGAGTCACTGAGCCTTTTTAAAGGATAATATGTACATGTAATAGTATACAAGTATAATAGTATGGTTTGTGATACAAATTGTCTGTACAAAAATCTCAAGATGACTGTGTAGTTTGCATTCAAATAGACTAATAATCTAAACATATTAGATGAAGTCATCACCTGGCTTTTTAACTTTGCAAATTAAAGTAAACCACACACACACACAGTGTAATTTAAAATGGTTCTATATCCAAGACAGCTCAGACAGGTTTGTGTCTTATTTCCCATCTTTTATACAAATAAGAGAGTTCAACTTTAAAAAGTTTTCAAGGATTAATTCCTGACAACTGTCCACACAAATCTGATAACCCTCTAAAGTATAACCTGAAACCTTTTCATTCAGACTCCTGGATATGTGATTTCAGAGGACACCGAATCTTGTTTATAACTTGATGGAATTACATGTATATTGTCAAGTTGACACAGCAAATTGCCCATTCAGATCCTGCAGTCTTGTAGCAAAGTTTCATTTCTCAAAACATATTTTTTGAGCAGTGTGTGTTATCTTCCATCAAATTATTCTACTTTTCTCAACAGTTTTGATTGCTTTCTGGCAAATTTCATTATTTAATCAGATGGTGAAACTTTCAAAGTGTCAAGTAAAATTTCTAACCATTGCAAGAGGAAGTGAGTTGAAAAATCAATAATGCAATTGTTTTCCTTTGTTCCGTTTGAACAGGCATCATTGAGAGCCATTCATTCGTTTTATCAGATGTTTTAAGCAGATAAATGATTCTGAATAGAAGCTGTTAAGTCATTAAGAGTGCCACTTCAGGAAAAACAGAGTGTGTATTGAGAGGGCAAAAGATCCACTTCTACACTGATATGTCATTGGTTGTCTAACCTATCAAGCAAGTTTTACCCTAGTGCAGTCTCTCTCACAAGACTCGCATAGGGCTAGCTTGAATACCAAAGACTGTAGTTTAAAGCAATATGAGCTACTAACGTACAATTTTCATGTCTGAATTTTCGTTGTTGATTGATGATTTTGTACTTTACTGTATATGTTAATCAATTTAACAATGAAAAATTTATTTTATGTGGATACATGTTGTATCTAAGCTTGCGTTTGATTTGAAAATGACAAAAAAAAGTTTCATTGGGGGGGGGGGATCAACCTTTGAGAAATTTTTCGCTAATCACAAAAACAGAAGTCCCTGCTGTATTAGAACTCAGGACTTGCGGGTCAGTAGACCAGAGCTGTACCGACTGCGCTACAGAAATAGACACCCAATTTTTATGATATAAACAGTTTTCAATGGGTAGAAATTGCCATTTTGTGATGTACTGTCATAAAAAGTAGTAGTTACTGGGTGTCGAGAACCCTTAATTTCCAATGATCATCATCTGGAATCAATTTTTAATCTCTTCTTTTTGTATATGGAATGTATTACCATATAATATGAAGTGTTTTTGTAATTAATGTTGGTTCTTGTTTCTTTGTTACCAGGCCTTTTCTTTCAACCAGAAGTTGACAACAGTCCACTGCTCTCCTTCAGTCCCCAAAACCAGGCCTCCATGAACCCCTACTTGAATAACTTGGACTTCCACATGCATGGTATTTATTTAATTAATTAATTAATTAATGCAAGTACATGCACTAATTTCACCTGTTGAATGAAGAGAGTCCACATTTGTGCTAAAATTTTAGCAACTTCATGTAGCTGCTGTTTCTCCATTGACTTTAAATTTGTTCGTTTTATTCCAGTTACTACAAAATCATGAATTTTTTTCCACATATTCATATCCCTAGCAAATATGAAATAAGCATATAGTTATTTGTACTTTGACCGATGACTCTATAGGTGAATAAAATTAAATCAATGCACAGGCATGTATTCATGCATCAATCTTGCAACTACATGTAGTTCTTCAAACTTCGAAATTCACTCTCAAGATTATAATACAATGTAAGAAATTGAAAAATTGAATCAATGCGCAGGCATGTAATAATGCATTAATCTTGCAACTAGTTCTTCAAACTTCGAAATTCACTCTCAAGTTCATAATACAATGTAAGACGTATTAAAATTATTCTTGGCCTTTTCTATAATTCTACAGTAAAGAAGTCCTCTTTCTATATCAATTACAGTTAAATTTCAAAATCCTCTTTCATAAAACCATCTTATCTATTCAGTATGTCTGACTCTGCTTACAGTGTACAATAGTTACTCCTACGACAAGGACCCTTACATGGAGTGTAAGAACGGAGAGAAAGTCCCAGACGGCAAGGTCTGTGTACAGAAGATGGCCACGTTTGGGGAGGAGTGTACACACCTCGGCCACTATGGATACCTACAAGGCAGGCCATGTGTGCTGCTCACATTGAAACTGGTATGAGTTTGATTCCTCTCTTCTTCTGTGGAAAGTTTTCAGATTGGGTATTTTATCCACAGTAAAACATAGTTATAGCAAACATGCTTATAATGAATTTATGCTTACAGCGAAGTAATTTTCATTCCCTGTGACTTTATTACATGTTGTAAACTTGACGGATATGTAACGAATTACGCTTATAACGAAGCAAAATCGCCTGTCCCTGGCACTTCGTTATAAGCGTGTTTTACTATATATTTGACACAGATTTTCCAATATCTGATTATTCCCCTTTTGCAAGTTGCAATCACGTTCAGTCAGGAGAATTTTCTTTTTTAACATGCAAGAAAATGTGGAAGGCAAGAAAACTCTTTTCGTTGCTAGTCCATAGTGGTTGAATAATGAATGAGTTTGAGTCTCTTGACTTCAAACATTGTGGCTAAAAGGGAGGCAACTCTTGCTAATGTTCATGTGCATCGATTAAAGTAGGGACTTGATTTCTCATTGTATGAAAAATATTCTTACTTCAGTGGTAAATATTACTAGTATATCAACTGCTATATATCATGAAGATTCCAAAATAACACCACCTCCATCATCATGATAAGAAAATTACAGATTTAAAGAAGCAGTTTAATAAAAAAAATTATATGTGCACAATTACATTTTCTGGTGCGCATTATTATTATTTTCACTGTGGTTATATTTGCCACATCACATAAAGGAAAGTGAGTCTTGAATCTTATCTAATGTAAGCTTTTAAAAAATCTTATTGTCTTCCAGAGACCAGATGATGTTCCAGAAAACTTTTCTAACAATTCAAAAGTGGGAAAAATGTTAAACGATACATGGTCACCATACCACATTGGGTTGACTTGTGATGGAGAGGTAAGGATTGCAACAAAAGAAATAAAGTTCAGGCCAAAAAAAAATCTTTAGTTACTCTTGCCATTTTTTTTAGTGTAAAAGGTGCAGTACACAGATATTTTATTATTTACCGTTATTGCAATTTTTATTGTACAATATGTACATTTCAGAAAGGAGAGAAAAAATGTATTCATTTTGAATGATTTTCAGCTATAAACTATAATTTAGTTGAGAAAATTTTCAAATATTTTAAAATTTCAACATTTTCCTCTATCCTTATACAGTGCTCTCTTTTCTTAAGAAGATCAATACAGTCTAAAAACGTCCACAACCATCGAGCCCTCTTAATATGAGGAATGCACAAAATTGGTCATTTACCGTATTTAATTTTTTTCTCTTTTTTCCAGACGGAGGATGACAGGAAGTACATCGGCCCGGACCAGTGGTACTCGCCCGTATATACCGACCACACCGTGATGAAGGAGAAACCCATACAGAACTTCCCCGGGATGGGCTTCAATCTGACCTTCTTCCCGCAGAGAAACCCGGACAAATACATCCCCCCGTCCGTCATGGTCCAGTTCAACACTCTAATGACCAATCACCCCATCAGTATCAAGTGTGTGGCGTGGGTAGCCAATCCGGTGTCCGGAGAGAATCCAGAGGAGTCAGATATTTATACTGCCAGGTTCCGGTTCTTGATAACAAAGTAGATAAGTTTTAATGTATTGTTATGAGGGTGAGTTTTTTGTTTTATTCAATGGACAAGTGAGGATATTTCGGTGGATGTTATGTCTAGGTTATGTCACAATTTCATGGGTTATTAGCTCAATATTTAGATATTTTAGAGACATTGGATGCTTACAGGGATATTTATTCCAAGGCAATGTTTATTAAAGATTTCATAAAAGTCCCTTTTTTTTAATGAAATTAATTTATTTAAGAGGGTAGTTAAGAACTGTGAAATCCAAGCAAAGTAAAAAGATTGAAAATACTGTAGATTCTCATTGATTTACTCTTCAAAAAAATAAACAAATCTGTTGATGCCCAGCCAACAATCCATTTCCACTTATTATCTGAAACTGAAATTTTATTTATTTTAAATTTTGAAATAAATGACACCTTGATTATATGTAGTGTATTTATTTTAAATTCCACACTCGCACGTATGGTGTGTAGGGACACACGTGATGAAGAAATTAACATTGTACTCTGTATATTATAAATGTCATTATTTAATGTTTTATGTGAACACCTGTTTGAATGTTCATCAATGCAAATCCAAAATACTTATGCAGGAGTGATATTTTTGTATTTAATACACATATATGAACATGTCCACTATCTCTGATACACATATATTAACATGTCCACTATCTCTGATACACATATA
>WFKH01011925.1:65474508-65484812 GCA_016163765.1 Magallana hongkongensis
CACATTTTCACTCTCTAAGTCTTTGCCTGCAATAAACAACAACAACAAAAACTGAATAGCAGAGCTTAGTGTACGGGGGTTAGTTTTCTCACATATATAATTTTGGTTCAGAACACTTTTTTTTTTTTAAAGAAATTGCATGACGTAAATCGGTTTTAACTTATTTGCAAAAATACTTTTTATTCAGAAAAACTAACGATAATATTAACAGGTTACCTTAATTCACAAGAATTTCAAATTGGCTTGTTAAAAGTCTCAAGAAATGCATAATAATTAATATAAACATTCTCTCATATTAGGTAATTCTTCGTTTGACTCAATAAGACTTTTACTTATTTCAAAATCAGCGAGGGGGGCTTCTCGCAATTTTACATGAATTCCTTGCATTTAAATAGTAATCTATAGTATACCTGCTTTCTTCAATTCATCAAATACAGATTATTTACTTTACAGAGATGATAAAACATAAATTTTATCTTGGTGTTCATATACACATCAGTATACTGTGTATGTACATGCTTTTAGACTGGTTCTTTCTCACCTGTACCCAAACACACGACCACTAAGTCAGCTCCTACAAGGGCCGTTTTTACATCATCCTGTGAGTAATTCAAACACCTGGTGCCATCTACGCAACCTGCTGCAAAGTTCATTGAGAAGTTCAGTTCAGTGAGGCCCTTCAGGGGGGTCTTCACAAACCTGGGGTCCGTTGTTGGGGAATAATCCCCAAAGAGTTGGTCTGTGTTGTTTGCCATTGGACCAATAACCTACCAGAAAAAAAATATTAATGTATAATAAAGTATACAAATCTAATTACATATTCTGTCTCAGAGTTTTTTAGCCCATGAGTGCTTCCCGAAATACATGACTTTTTCCCCAAAAAATTCTGTGCATGCACTAGACTATACATTATCATCAATTAGTCTAAATATGGGATCAAGATCGATACATGTAAATGTACCTATATTTACAATATACATGTACACTGTACATTCTATTATTGTTGTCATAACCATTTCCAATAAATATATATATATAAATATATTAAAAAATGAAACTCTTAAAGAACATAAAAATGTTTTAGATTATTTTATTCACCTATAAAACATAAAAAACAAACAACTTATTAATATGTTGGGCCTTATGTGCCAGCGGGCACAAAGAGGTTAAGTGAAGTGAGGTTATTAATATGCAACATGCTACATCAGTGCTCCAAGTTGCGACTAAAACGGTCGCATTTGCGACCAGAAATTTGATTTTGCGACCAGAAATAAAGAGCATGTCGCATTTTCGCGACCGAGAAAATTCTGGCTTACGATCGTCTATTATCTGATTGGGATCGAAGTTTAGGAAATTTTACCAAACTCTCGGTCAATGTTACGTTTGAAGAAATAAACTTACGTAGGATGTAAAAGCGTCATTGGGATTTAGATTAAACAGTGACAGCATGGCAGAAAAACGAAAACTTAGATTAAACGAAGAAAGGAAATAATAATAAAAGCACTCAAAAAGAAAAAAGAAAAAAGTAAACAATATAATTTGAACAAATACAGATCCCCAGTATTTATATGGTATTAAGAATTTTGTAGTTAACCTACATAGAAGAGAACATGTTTTTTTTAAAAAACCTTTGTGAGTTTTTTTTTATCCACATGCATCTTTGGCAAATATGTGGGATTTTGCTACAACTTGATGTACTTCTCACGAGCGCGAGAGTGTCATAATGCATGATAAAAGTAAAGGCATGTTTTTGTGCGAGACAATTTCTGATCACCAAGCATAACATGATCAGGTCTAATAAATATAGTCCTTGTTAATAATAATGATATAAATACAGACGGTATACAAGAGTTCATTCCTTATTTCATAATAACCCTTGTCATTAACAAACTGCTTTTACCATGGCGAGTGGAATATTTCTTGATGGCGACCAAAAATTTTGAAATGGCAACCAGAAATAAATTTTGGTCACCATTTAGCGACTAAATAGTTAGTGTGACTTGGAGCCCTGTACATGTATTACCCCCACTCCCCCACCCCCTCCCATTGCCTCAATAGAAAGTTGAGTACAACTACTGTATATAAATTTAATACACTTGATTTATTATAACAATTGCTTTCACTACCTGTCCAGTGTTAAATATTCTTTAAATACAAACCGCCATTCTCTCTGTCGGAAATCCACCAATCAGATGTCTTCTATTAAACTTTGATGGCCGCTTCAAAAGGACCAGAGACTTGGCTGCTGCTGTGAGAGAAAGGTTTCTGTGCTCTTCACTTTGGATGACGGACAGATTAACAGATGAATAGGGATTCATCTCTGGGGGATCAAATTCACCCAACCTCATTCTGGTGTAAAATAAGGGTTTAACCCGGTTACGCACGACTGATTCCTCAAGTTTTCCACTCTTTACAGCATCACCTTGAAAAAAAATCAGTGATTCAAGAGATTTAAACATTGTTCTATGGAAGTAAAAATTTACATGAATGTTTTTTTGTTCATTTCCTAATTTTTTTTTCAATTTCGTTTACTGTAGGATTTTCCTTAAATGCCATGCAGTATTTCCCTTTTTGTAAGAAGCAAAGGCATCTTGAGTTAAGGATAAGGAGTACAAATGACAAATTTAATAACTTAAACTAAGCTACATGTAAATTGTTTTACAGATTTTTTGTTAATCATGCAGATAGATAGACACTAGAGAAACTTGACATGGCATTGACTTAAAATACCAAAAAAACTATTGAAAGTTATCTAACTTCCATGAACATTTGATTTCATGGCTGAACTCAGTTATGAAATCCACCTACAGGTAAATTGTTGCTCAAAGAGTAATAATGAAAACATGGTGTGTGCATTTGAAATACCCTGTTTCATCAAAATTTGCTGAACACCAATTTTCTTGGATTTCAGTGTAGAGTCAATCAACAAAATCAAAAGCTCATTGGTGTAAGATATATGATATCAGTGACTTCATATGACATTGTTATGACCATTGTCCACCAATTTATGTATCCTTGACACTGTAAATTTTACAAAATGTACATTGATGAAACCACAGTGTGTGTAACAAAAATACCAACCGCTTTAATTGATGCCCAATGAACAATTATGAAACCACAGTCTTGTGTATTTGAATTACCAATTTTCATGAACACGGGCTCCGTCAGGTTTGCGGACAGCTCCAGGTTACAGCCAGCGTTGACGGACCCTGCTGCTGCATCCTCCGTGTTGTTGTAGTAGTGGTGGAAGCTGATCTGGTTCTCTATGGCCCCCTCGTCACTGACCACGTAACCGGTGAAGTTCCACTCCTCTCTCAGTATGTCCATCAGTAGGAGCTCATTGCTGCAGGCCGGTACTCCGTTTATACTGGTAAAAAAAAACAATGGAGATCATGCAACACTTAATTGTATTATTGCTGTTAATTGATTATTAATAATATTTCATTTGATCTTGAATCAACATCAGACTCACAGTTCACAACACTCTCTCTCTCTCTCTCTCTCTCTCATCCAAACTGAATGGTAACTCTGTACACTCCACTTCTCATCTGAATAGCGGAGTGGATAAATCACCCCTGGGAAGAGAGCGTGATTATATGAATGCAGCCATTTGTCTTCTATGCATTTTTAACCCCTCTCAAGTTAAGAAAACCTATGTTAAAAGGGTTGGGTTTTTTTAAAGAGAAGGCAGGAACACCATCTCCACATGTGTAGGGCATGAGTAACATGTAATATTGAGATAGAACAGACCTGTTGTAGCTACACATGAGACTGTATGCCCCCGCTTGGACACATTTTTGGAATGCTGGTAGAAAAGTCAGCCTCAAATCTCTCATGGACACCTGGAGGGCAAATAAGGTGAAATTTATAATAATCAACACAATCTGATTCAATATCTGACCTTCCAAAGTGCACAGTAACCAAGTTGTTGAATTCGCTGATAATGCAGACTTACTGTTTATGTTAGTGAATATGCAGATCATCCATAAAAATGCCATCTTAGCTTTATAACTTATTATAATAACTTTATATAGACAACAACAATATTAATTTTAGCCATTTCAATCTACATATCATAGTTCATTTACTTATGTTTCAAAGATTACAATGAGTTTTTTTTTATCAAAATATGATCTTATTTTTTTTTTTAATATTTTTGACAAACTCTTCAGACTGAGTATTAAATACATAGCATTAAAATATTTTTTTTAAATTAAAAAACAAAACACACACATACACACAAACACTCCACTGAGATACCTTGGCATCAAATCCCATTCTGGACTCAGGGATATCCTCTGGGCCACCATGGGCATCGAAATGTTTACACCCGGCATTAGCCTGTATGTATCTGTCGTGGTCCCCCTGCAGTCCCTGAACAAAATAGCTGGCATAGGTTCCAGACAGGTAGGGGTCTTCCCCATAGGTTTCCTAGAAGAAGGAGGAATTATAACATACTGGATATTTTTATATAAATGCATTGCAAAATAATCAGTAGATATATTATTAGACTAAGTATACTCCAATTCATAATTTATTTTCAAAGAAAGGCAACCAGGATGATTTGTATGCTCTGTAAGTAAGATAACCTGGTATCACCTGATTTCTGCCCCAGAGTGGATGTCTCATGATGTTGACAACAGGACTAAAACAGCTTAGTCCCGTGTGGTCTGTGAAAATCCCTCGCTTCACAAAATCATTGTGCTTGGCTCTTACTTCTGTGGCAGCAGCTTTGGAGACATTGAAGATCAGATCTTTACTGTCAAAGAGGAAGAAACACTTTACCAGTAATTTTTAAAGTGGACTGGCACAATACCATGCATGTTTTCAATTTTCAATAATTTTACACAACTACGAGAGCAAACATTATATTTTTGTTCATTTTCAAACCTTACATTTATTTATCTGAATTCCAAAAAAGTTTTGCTGTCAGAAGATGTAATTAACATATAAAAAAAAATATGCATGATTTTAACCTTTGAAATCACATAACAAATTCAACATTTGCACTCATGCATCATATAGTATGACACTCTCAGGCTGGCATTCAGTCAACTTATAAGTGATTGTAATGTAACTGACACTCTGGCATTTAGTCAACTTATAGGGTGATTTCACCATGCATCGGACACCCTTGGATTTTTCTCTTTGATCACGCATCAATTATAGTCCAAATATAAATAAAACTTGTTTTAAAAGCTACAGGTAAAACGTAGAAAATAAAGCAAATTAACGAAGTGTTGAACTATTTCACCATGGATCAAACAATATTTACCAAGCATCGGACAGATATACAGTAGAGATTAAAAATAACAAAATTTTCTGGATTTAATGCAAAAATACAGAGGTTCGGAAAAATAAATTTACTCAATTGCTATTCAGATTTCTTTTAATGTAAATCCTCAAATCTACAGTCAGGAATTTAGAGTAGTGATTCTGTTTAAAGGAATACTTATCTTGAGGGGTTCTTTATCGTGCCAGCTCCTACAGGAACTGGATTAAAAAGGCAGTATCCATAAAACTCGAATTTTAAGTGGTCTGAGGAAATTAAATGTTTGTATCAATATTTTTAAAATTTTTATTTTACTATACATTTATAGTATATCACTGGGAATGGGCACCAAACATGTTAATTATTAGAAAAAATCATGCATTGAAAACTGTCCGATGCATGGTTTATTTGTGTCTGATCCATGGTGAAATTAATATATGGAGCAAAAATGACCTTGACATTAATTGTTCAAATTTCTAAGATTTATTTTAATCTAATTTTGTTTCAAAACTTACTTCTTTCTAATTATTTTAGGTCAAGGGTGCATTTTTACTAATTCACAATCAAATGCACAACATTCAAATAATGCTTTTGTGTAAAATCTTCGTAACTAAATTTTCAATGATGGCGTATTTGACTTCATTTCACATTGCCTATATTGCTATTTCTTTGACAATGTGACTGTCAAATTCTTTAAAATGATAAAGTTCATTAGTTCTAATTCAGAGATATACAAGCAACACATGAGCGCATGAACATTTATTTGTATATTTTTAATCAAAGTTGTCCAATCCTAGTTATATGTCCGATGCATGGTTAACTCACCTTAAGTGATTGTAATGTAACTAAATGACATGGCAAAGTAGCATACAAGGGTTGTTGGAAAAGTTCTTGGACAAGTTCGATTGTGAGCGCACGATACCAGCGAAACTTTTCAGATTTAAGCTTGATGTATTTTCTAACAAATATGTAAAGATTTATTTTTTTTAAATGCACCATAAAAAATATACAGCTTAATTATTATGATAATAATATGATAGATAAGCTGATATGCTTCACAGAGCATGTCAGTTTTTTAATTTTTTATATTTTGTATGCATTTTTATTTTTTAGGAAAATGTACTGTTTAAGCATATAAAAATGCACTATATTTCATAGACATCACAATAACTCATTATGTGAAGTTTCAATTACATAGAAGAATTTCTGACCATTTTATAGCCAAATATGGACAACCAACGGTTGAAAATTGAGTAAAAAATGTTAATGTCAATGGACATTTTGGAGCACTGGGCTGTCATTAAATTTGTGTGCAGGCAAGAAAAATCCTGATGGAGACAAAATGATTCTTAGATTCTAAAGTCAAAACATTATACAAAACTTGACAAATAATGGTATGAAGGTACATTTTATAAGTGGATGAATGAAATGGAAAGTGTGTGAAACTGAAAGGTGTTTACTTTGAAAAAGAGTGAAAAGTTTGCCTTCCAGTTGTTTGACGTCACCTGACGTTGTGGAAAATGAAATGGTGCTCCGTTAATCTACGCGCAGCTAATTCATATGAAGTACTGAAAATCGCTGTATATTTTGAAAAAATAATTAAAATCATATGATTTTTTGCATACTTATTTTCAATTTGTAGTCTTTTTATAAAACATAAGTCATCCTACAAAGTACACAGTGATTTTTCCGTAAAACACTGTGTCGGCAAACTTTTTTAACAACCCTCGTACATCCGCCATTCAGTTATACCTTTCCATGAATGCCTCTCAGTTAGCATTTAGTCTAACTTGAAAGACTGAATGCCAGAGCTTCATCTTGTGCATGGCAACACAACACCCAAAATAGCAACTCTTTAATTTGTACTTCTGTTGCAAACTGTATACCTAAATGCTGCTGCAAGTCCAATTGCCTGGGGAAACGATGTGGCATTCCCTGCTTCCACATCCCCTCTCAAGCATTCTGTGTTCCACTGGTAAGGGCCTATGCCTAGGTTCTCGATAGCAGGCGCAGGCCCCCCATACACCCCGGCACCTCCACGTGCAAGTTGCTGCACAATCTGATCTAGAGTCAACCTCTCAACCAAATCATCAACCCTCTCGGACCACGACAAGGAAACATTTCGGAATGGAAAATCAGAGCAAGCCAACGGTGTCAACGCGAAAAAATAGATGCATAAAACACACACTTTATCTGTTAACATATTCGTAACAGGTACATGTATGATCTGAAAACAATAAATAGATTACAATAGCCACAAAGTTTTGATGAAAAAGTGAATTTCACGTGACAACAGGATATCGGTTTTACACAGTAAATGCCGGGACGTACTAAAGACCTGAAATACTAATGACCTGAAAGACCTGAAATTTTATATAAATGATGCTTTTCTAAGATTTTGGTGAAATGAAATGACTTTCTGGGTGTTTAAATTATATTTCCAGGTATATATGTGTTAAAATATATCAAACTGATAAATTATTTATGCAGGAATACAAAAGACCTAAACATTTGAATTGACCTGAAAATTGGAACTGACCTGAAATTTTATATGATTGATACATTTCTATGTTCTGCGTCAATTTTAAGTCTATTTGTGAGGGGTTTTTTTTTTTCATATTTCCAAGTATATGTGTGTTAAAATATATCATACTGATCAGTTATTTACGAAGGAATACAAAAGACCTGAAAATTTGAACTGACCTGAAATTTTATGATTGATACATTTCTATGTTCTGCGTCAATTTTAATGTCTATGTGCGAGTTTTTATCATATTTCCAGGTATATATGTGTTAAAATCTATCATTGAATAGCATCATTATCAGTTATTTACGCAGAAATGCGAAAGACTTTTAAAATTGGAATTACCTGAAAATTTTAGATGACCTGAAATTTTTATGTAAAAGATACATTGTTTTGAGTCAAATTAGATGACTATTCTGGCTTTATCATACTCCAATGTGAAATATGTTTGGATACCCAACGGTGACAACTACGTACATGTCTTTATTTATTTTCACATGTATATACACATCCTTTCATAACTGTGTCTGAGTTCCTTCGGGGGCTTCTGGGAGGATATAATGCTGGTCATCGGGGAAGACCGCAATATAACTGTATATTTTATATCAGGTCTTCTCCCATTGCACGTCCTAACTCCAGGTATTACAAAGAAAGGAGACTAACATAATATGCCCCCGGGGAGCTAACACCATTGTGATACATTGATTGAAATGTTGCAATATGTACAGTCACTTGATTTTGCAAGTTTCTTTAAAATTCAAACTGCAGTTACTTAACAAACCATTATAATTATTTAAGTGAAAATACAAAAGCAATAGAGTTAAAGATATATGGAATATCCTGTTTAATTTTGATTAAGTCATGTGTAATTGTACACTGTCTCGGTTCATTAAACATGTGTATACACTATACAGGTACCCCTCCCTCAATTACAGATTAACCCCTTTGTTTGCCACCTACGGTAACGGGACTAGCCAATGTGTGTTCTAAATAAACACGATTAAACTGATATCACAAATAGAGTCAAGAAAGTTGAATCATTTAAACCTAAATAATTAGAAAATAATTGTAATTCCATTTAGAATATCTACAAGTTGTTAAAAGAAAGATAATTATATATTTATTCATTCTTAGTTATTTAAGGTTTACAGCTTTAAGTTATCAAAGTGTACAAATATTTCTTTTAAACTCAGAAGAATAAAAACAAAAGTCAGTTACAAATTATTGGTTCTTAATTTCATATTTAAGTATTTCAGCAGTTTGAACATCGGTGGTTTCTCATAGAAATACTTTCTAATATATTTTCCACCGTATTCAATAATTATTGGACCGACAAATATTAAAGTTATGTTTTATGGGTTTTTGTTTTACAAAGGGAATATTTATTTGGAATATGAAAGACTGTAAATTCAATTGACTTTATATAGTGTATTATAGAATGAGTATGATAAAAGACAGACATAGTCACCTAATTTGACTCAGAACAATGTATCTTTCACATAAAAATTTCAGGTCATCTAAAATTTTCAGGTCAATTCCAATTTTAAAAGTCTTTCGCACTTATAAATGCGTAATTAATTGATAATGATGCTATTTAATGATATCTTTTAACACATATAAAACTGGAAATATGATAAAAACTCACAAATAGAATTAAAATTGTCGCAGAACATAAAAATGTATCAATTATATAAAATTTCAGGTCAGCTTAAATTGTCAGGTCAATTCAGATTTTCATGTCTTTTGTATTTCTGTGTAAATAACTGATCATTTTGATATATACTTAACACATATATACCTGGAAATATGATAAAAACTCACAAACATACATCAAAATTGACGCAGAACATATAAAATTTCAGGTCAGCTCAAATTTTCAGGACAATTCAAATTTTCAGGTCTTTTGAATTTCGGCGTAAATAACTGATCAGTATGATATATTTTAACACATATATACCTGGAAATATAATTTAAACACCCAGAAAGGCATTTCATTTCACCAAAATCTTAGAAAAGTATCATTTATATAAAATTTCAGGTCTTTCAGGTCATTAGTATTCCAGGTCTTTAGTATGTTCCGTAAATGCCAAATTTACACGGTGATTATGGTGATGTTATATTCTCCGGAACGGAGATGGAACTTCATATTTTAAAATATCTTTTTATTTGATTTAATTGTTATATCCATTGAACATTCTATGAATCCTTTGAGTTATGCCCTTAAAACTTTTTTTCAGATTAAAATGTAGATCGGAACGTTATCTTATCGGTTTCGTGGGGGGTTTTTATCTTATAGGCCTACTCCATTTTTTTTTACCTGATTACCTGAAGAGGAAGTACCCGGAAACAAACAATTATTCTTTAAACTTACAGCCGCCTTTTTGAGTTGCAGGTAATAAATGTGAAACTACAGTTACGAATACTTTTGACACGAGACTGTACAATTTGTCTTTTATTTACGATGTAACGGGATGGGAGAAATAATGACGGACCAGACCGGGATTCGAA
>WFKH01011925.1:65491512-65505017 GCA_016163765.1 Magallana hongkongensis
TGAAATATTAATTAATACATATTAAATAAAGAAGTCAACCGCCACACTCCCCCCTTCCCAAGACCTAATGTACTATGAACATTAGTCTCAATTACCGATTCAAACATCAAATGTGCATGCAATAAAAAAAAAACTGAACAAGTATCAATCTTACATACATAAGAGTACAATTAAGAATATTGACATGACATAATAAGCAACAAGACATTTTAAATATAATAGCATATAGAATGTGAATAGATACGAACATGTCATATCACAAAGTAAATAATATGAACTGATTTAAGTTTACAAATTAAAGTTAATGAAATTAAGCACATCTATAAAACTATTGTCTTACAATCACTGTTCGGGAAAAAGTTCCTCGCGCTCAAGTAGTTCTGTAATTTTCCTCTTCAGTGCGCGATTTTCGCTCTCCAGTTCGCGGAGGGACGATCCAGGTCGCTGAAGTTGTCCAAAGCGTTCCTTAGCTAACTGGCGCACACGAGCGATTCTGTCAATCTGGTTGCCCAGTTTTATGATATACATCTGGAGTGAGTCCTCACTTGAAGGTATGGGCGGTATAGCAAAGTCGTCATCACAATAAGAATAGGTCTGTGTGGATTTGGACTGTGGTTTTTGTAAATAATCTCCCAGGGAAATTTTCTTAAAGTCAGTCTGCGTTGATACAGTTGCAAGTTCCATCGTAGAGAGAAGAGGAGCTGACATCAAAGAAGGTTCCAACGGCAAAGAAGGTTCAAACGGCAAAGAAGGTTCCAACGAAGGTTCCAACGGCAAAGAGGGTTCCAACGGCAAAGAAAATGGGTCCAGCGATAAGAAAGACTGCGCATGCTCCAACGAGGAAGAAGACGGCTGCAACGAGGAAGAAGATGGCTCCAACGAGGAAGACGGCTCTATCTCCAAGGGAGGAACGATCACAGTTCCGGGAGCAACACTCACCATCGAGGGGAATCCAGGCAGGGAAGGGACGCTGGCTGACGGGGATGTCTCAGCACGGCGGAAGTTGTACTTCAGAAGTCCGGGGTCGATGAAATTGGTGGCCCTCACCATCTGGCTGGTTGCCTTGGCTATGGTCAGTCCGAGGATGGAAGGATTCGTCTCCCTATGTATAAACTTAAGGTGGCTCTTCATGTCCGATTTCCTCCTGACCAGTACCTTGCATCCTTGAAGAGGGCACGCCCACTTCTGTACTTCCCTAATATGCCGTTCTTCCCAATGACGCTGGAATTTCGCCCTCGATGGGAAGGTCCCTTTGAAGTTGCAATCTGCAACCGGGCATCCCATGTTGGCAACATAGCCAAATTCCTTTACTTCTAGGTTGAAGATGCTTTCCTCGAAGTTGAAGTCATCATCCGCCATGATGTCTAGCACATCTATACATGCATTAGGTACAACGTCCATGTGTGAACTTGACATAATTCCTGACAAAAAAAAATAAATAATAATAAACTTTTAAGTTCATAAACTCGACAAAACCAACAATCTATATCTTCCAGAACAAGACCTTTCTCTAGTCTAAGTTTCTCACAACAAATAAAATCAAGCACCAACAAATTCACTCAATATCATGCACAGATACAGTCGATACACAACCGAAAGCACTAGCCCATGGTTTTAAATAATCACAATGTATGCATGTATCTTGTACAAATAATATCTACTATAACTCACTTTATATGAGTACACAAAAAAAAACACAATATATTAAAAAAAAAATATGTCAACGAGTTCACAGTCTTATTCATGGACCTACATGTATGTTCACGGACCTATATATAAATAGATATTTATTTCGCTCTTAATTCTCTCGATGGAAATTACAACACCAACAACAAGACAAATTTGTTTACTAACTCGCACTGAATATTAATATTTAACGCAGTTTATTATATTTATGGACTAAAAATAACTTTGGGTTTGAGGCGTCTGCCTCTTCTACTGAATTTTGGTGATTTGGGTCTGGGTTCAACCCTATCATCACTTTCCTCCTCAGACTCATTGATATCATCTTTAAAATCCACCCCCTGTCCCTCATCTGACTCTAATTTCTGATTGAGTAACTTTAAATGGTCTACATGTACTATTTTTAGTTTCCCGTCACTGCATCTTTTTATTTCGTAAGTTATGTCTGATAACTTTCTGACAATCTCATAAGGCCCTGTCCATCCTAAACCAAATTTTTGGTTTGCTTCCGGTGGATACCAGCGTAGAACTAACGTTTGTGGTTCGAATGACCTTATCTTTAATTTAGTATCGTAATAACGCTTTTGTTTCTGGAAACTACTTTGTAAATTTTCATGCGCGAAGTCAAATGCAGTTTGCATTGCTTCTTTTAACCATTCAACGTATTTTATGGGACATTCTACAGGGGCGTCATTAGGGTGAGTCGGGGATCCTGTGATAAGGTCGATAGGGAGTGAAGTCTCCCTTCCCAGCATTAAAATATTTGGGGTACATTTAGTACTTTCTTGTACTGAGGCGCGGTAGGCCATAGTTAATAACGGTAAATGTTCATCCCAATCATCTTTATAATCATTGACGAATATCGCCAACATTTGTTGTAAAGTTCTGTTAAAGCGCTCTATCATCCCGTCTGATTGGGGACGAAAGGGCGTTGTCCTGGATTTTTCTATTCCAAAAATGTCACACATTCGTTTAAAAAGATTTGACTCGAATTCGCGCCCTTGGTCTGTATGAATCCTTAAAGGCGAACCATATCGGCATATAAATTCACAAACTAATTTGTCAGCGACAGTCTGTGCCGTGTGGTCTGGAAGAGGATAGGCCTCTGTCCACTTCGTAAAATAGTCTCCGACCACCATAATATATTGATTGCCCTTATCAGTTATAGGGAGAGGACCCATTATATCTACTGCGACGCATTGTAAGGGTCGGTACACTGGTTCATGTTTCATAGGCGACTTGCCCAACCCTGGACCGGGTTTCCTACGCTGACACGGAACGCAGGTTTGACACCAGCGAGATACATCGCTTGTCATCCCTGGCCAGTAGTACCTAGCCCTAACTTTACCCAAGGTCTTCTCTCGACCTAAATGTCCAGCTGACTTTGCATCGTGTAATTGATGCAAAATTTCGGTTCTAAGAACTTTAGGCACAACTGTTTGTAAATATGTCAAACCGTTTTCGTTTTTCCACACTCGACTTAAAATGTCATTTTCTAATTTTAACAACTGTCGTTCTCGTATAAGTGCTGTCATTTCAATGCTTGTACTCTTAAGCTTAGACATATCTGTGCCATCTTTTAGACACTTTCGAATTTCACATATAGATTTGTCATTGGTCTGGGCTTTTATCATACTTTGATTACTCCAGTGAGGTAACCAGTTTGGTTCATGTTGATTTATAAGTCTGTGTTCTGTAGTCTGAGACGACTGGTCAGCATCTTGTGCTGATGTCTCCTTGTTCGAACTACTTTGCGAATCTACGGCAGTAACTATCGCAGAGCAAACTTGGTGTTTCCCACATTGATCGCATTCGGCGCGTAAACATCTGCGTCGCGGTCTACGCGACAACGCATCCGCATTACCATGCGAAACTCCTTTGCGGTGTTCGATACGAAAATCATAAGTATCGAGCAATGAGAGCCATCTTGCTACTATACCTTCCGGTTCCTTGAAATTTTTAAGCCAAATTAAAGACGAATGATCTGTCCGGATAAGAAAGTTTTTACCGCTAAGATAGTATCTAAAATACTTTACAAACGTTATTACGGCCAGCAGTTCTCTGTAAGTTGTGCAATAACTCCGTTGAGAACGAGAAAGAGTCTTGCTAGCATAAGCAATGACTCGTTCCTCACCATCTTGAATTTGCGACAAGACCGCGCCGATTCCGAAATTACTCGCGTCTGTGTCTAGCACAAATTGACCGGAACGTGTTGGATAAGATAAGATGGGTGCGGAAATTAAAGCTTCTTTCAGCTCTTGGAATGCTTCGTCGCATTCATCGGTCCAGGAAAATTTTCTGTTTTTCTGAGTAAGTTGCGTTAATGGAAAGGCTATAGTTGAAAAGTTTTGAATAAATTTTCTATAGTATGACGCAAGACCCAGAAAACTCCGAACGTCGGTAACAGATTCGGGCTGCGGCCAGTCATCGACTGCCTTGATTTTCTCATCGTCGCATTTTATTCCGTCGACTGACACAATGTGTCCCAAATATCGAACTTCATCTTGGAAAAATGTACACTTTTTAGGTTTTAATTTTAACTTAGCACTTTTGAATCTGTCAAAAACTAGTTTCAGGTTGTCTAAAGTTTCTGTAAATGTTTTACCAAATACAATCACGTCGTCAAGATAAACGAGACAACGTTCCCATTGTAACCCGTTTAGAACAAGTTCCATTAGTCGTTCGAATGTTTTAGGACTGTTGGCCAGTCCAAAGGGCATAACGCGAAATTGATACAGCCCACGGTGTGTCGCGAAAGCCGTTTTAGGCTTATCCTCCTCGGACATTCTTACTTGGAAAAACCCTTGAGCGAGGTCTAAAGTGCAGTAGTATTGGGCACCTGAAAGTGAATCTAAAGAATCATCGATTCGCGGTAAAGGATAGCTATCTTTAATTGTTTTCAAATTCAATTTCCTATAGTCGACGCAAAATCGAGTGCTATTATCCTTTTTCTTAACCAATACAATGGGCGCTGCCCATGGTGATTCACTTGGCTCAATGATGCCTTGATTCAGCATTTTGTCTATTTCCTCATTAGCTATCTCTCGTTGGTGTATAGGCAGTCGCCTAGCAGGAATTTTTACAGGTATTTGATCTTGTAACCTTATTTTGTGGTGGACTAGGTCTGTCTGACCTACTCGTCCATCCGGTCCGACAAATATATCTGAATACTGAGCTAAAGCTTGTTTAAGTTTATTTTTCTCTTCTGCTGACAATCTGTCGGAAACATTAGACATAAGAGGACTTAAATGGTCTGGTAAGTCTCTCGTTAACAGTCCGTTATTGTCTTGTCTAACGTCTTTAGACAATTGAGTTTCTTGCCGATAAATTTCTGTTATAGGCTCAAGAGAAGCAACATAAGCGTTTTTCTTTAATATGACTGTCTCTGGTGTAGGGTTTAACACAGAAAATACCACTTCTGAGTCGTTTGACTTTACTATTGACTTTGGTATAATGACATGTTTTTCACCCATATAACCTTCAAATGGTTCTAAAATACTGTCCATTTCGGGTAATTTCCCTTTGATTTTCCCTTTCAGAAATATTTCTGACTCTCCGGGAATTTTACATGTCTGAATTAATTGTACGCGAGCGCACGAATTTTTCGGTTCTGACTCATTGGTTAAGGCCAAGTCAAAGTTTTTGAATCTCAAAACACCTTTGCCGGTATCAAAAGTGACATGATTACGAGCTAAAAAGTCTAATCCGAGAATTCCTTCAAGATTTCCTAAATCAGCTACCATAACCGATTGACTGAATTCGTCATTCGCGATGCATAAATTCATAGTACATCGACCTATCACGGTCATAGGTTCTCCGTCAGCGGTCGTCAAAATTGACGATTCATTCTCCAGTTCAACATTTCTCAAAGAATCAAATATCTGCTTCGACAGCAAAGTAACCGCGGAACCCGTATCTACGAGCATTTTAATATCTGAGTTTCCTATTGAAACTTTTATAAACCAGCAGTGTTGAGAAATAGCAGCTAATCTAAAACTATTTGGCCTTACATTTTTATCCAAATTTGCAACACAATTGTTTGTCTGAGCTGAGCCTGTGGCCTCCATCTCAGCCCGTTCTAGTTTAAATTAACATTCTCCTTGGACTGTTGTGTCCTTGGAGTCCTTACTGACTCTCTTCTCGCAAAACTTGAGTTTTTCTTTGGACAATTACGACTGATATGACCTTCTTCATTGCAATTAAAACAAGTGAACGTCTGAGAGTCTCTCGTTTTAATAGGCAAACGCGTGTGAATTCTCTGTTCGGTTTTCTCTACCTGACGGGGTCTTTCCGGTTTATTTAATAAATTCTTCAGAGATTCTTTGACATCTCTCATCGAATCCTCTAACCTATCAAGTCTAGATGTCTCGAGGTTTGAATGACATGGGGTTTTCTGAATATTCTTTTCAGAAGTTCCTGTGTTTGTCAAGGCCATAACATTTGAATGAACGGACTCATTGGGTTTCCGTAGTACATTGTACGAACCTTCAAAAGCTTCAAATTCTACAGCTAATGATATAGCTCGATCCAGCGTGCTCGGATGTGCGAACTGAATGTGTCTCTTGATATCTTGATTTCCTAACCCAGATATATACTGCTCGACAATCAAACTCTCTCTCATTTCTATAGGTATAGACGGAAATGCGCGACTCGCTAGACGCTTAAGCGCATATCCATATTCAACTACCGATTCTTCGCGATTGCGACGTCTATTTCTGAATTCACAGCGATATGCTGTAACCCGTTCAGGTGGGCAGAATCTCTGCATTAATACGGACTTTAATGTCTCGTACCGACATAAAATTTCTCTGGGTAATTCTCCTAACACGCGCTGAGCTACGCCTCGTAAACTCATAGCAAGCTGAAGCGCTTTTTCATGATCATTCCATTCATTCCACTGAGCCACTTGCTCAAAATGACACACATAATCATTCCATTCAACTTTATTTCCGTCAAAAGTATCCGGTTCTTTTGATTTTCTATTTACAAGCTTTGTACTTTTCTGTACATTTGTAGCTTTTTCTCCAAAAATTGTACTTTCTACGTCATTGTAAAAACCATGCATATTAATATCAGCATTTGCCCCATTTGGGCCTCTCTGAGTCACGTGATTTGTTAATGTTGACGGCGCGACATGTTTATAATCGAGAGGAGGATTTATGTTTCTTCCCCGATATTTTGGATCATGTGTGAATGCCTCAACTATATCAGGAGTATTAATTCTCTCACTTGATACATGTTGTCTTGAACCACGCGATAAATTTTTATCGAGACAGTGGAGAGGACTTTGTTGTGAACATGAAAACAAATCTGATTCAGCATGTACTCGCGTACCTGAAAAGGGGTACGGATCATGATTCTGTGGTGAATGATCAGCGGCTGACCTGCAACTTTTGTTTCGCGGACAAGTACAAGTGAAAATCCCACTTTCTGATTTTGAAAGACACGGATTATTGTTTGAATAAGATTTAAGTCTAACGACTGAATTATCGTTCTTTCCAAGACTGGCAAGGGGCGGATCAAATGTTCCATCAAATATGCGATCGGACTCGTGTTCGGTCTCTGATCGGTCATTGTCTAGGGGTAAGTTATGTTTGTTACTAGGCCTAACTGTTTTGTTACATGTATGTCTACATTCGCCGTTATTCTCGAAAGATCTGTTTTGATCTAAGGGAGCGGACTTATCGTCTGTTGTCAATAATGGCGGAGATCCGCGCATCAAGAAACTCGGTGTGAAAAATTTCACAAAACCATTAAAACCACTGGACAAGTTATGTAAAAATGATTCATTCGAAGCCATTGGCTTTTTTTTTCCTTGTAACAAACTATACAAAACAAACAGTTAAAGCCAGAATCGATATCCCGCGGACGAAGCCCCCAAAAATGTAACGGGCGGTTGCCCAATATTATAGTCCCGAATCAATCAACAGGAATCGATTTCAGCTTTAACCGTTTATTATAATTTAACAGCAATACTTTCACACTAGTAACAAATAACAGTGCTTACTGTTCAAATATTTTCCAACCACTCTCTAACCTTCTCTTCTACACAATATATCAACGTACAAAACCGTCGGGCTACCCCGGGCCGGGACGTATTATGACGTCACACCGCACACAGATGACGTTAAATGTACAAGAATGTAACAATTAGATATATATGAACAATATTACTAATAACAATATGTACAATAATATACATAGACTTATGCTGATTAAATATAAATCAGCTAATGTACATAACTTAGTAATTATATTCAATTACTGAAATATTAATTAATACATATTAAATAAAGAAGTCAACCGCCACACAATTCAATATCAACAAAATGGCAGCTGCAGGCTGTTTGGACAATCAACAAATATGTTTTTGACAAAGTGAGGGAAAAGGGAGACTAACTGTCCCAGTCCGAGCCAGGATTTGTCTGCTTGAAGCAAGGTGCAAAAAATTGTAAATTAAAGGCAGAACATTTGTCATAATTTTGATGGTAAAGTGTTCACGGTGGAGGACTGCAAAAACAAAAGAGTGTATATCGTGTCCAAATATCTGTTGCACTTCTAAAATGTGCTTTTTAAAAATATTTGATGATGATCAAATCTAAGATACATGTAGAGAACTTGTGGTAGGGACTGTTTGATTGAAATAATTATCACCATAAGTTGAGATTGAAAATTCTCTTTATTCTTAATTTAATTTGAATGTATTTTATTCTAACATGCCTTCTATAGTTTATTGTGATGCATACAGGTGGACCATATGCATAACAGAAACAATATTTGTGCTTTTATGAATCATTGGACTTTGGCATCTCACACCATCAGACTTTGGCGACTGCACGCAAACCATCAGCTTGTCACACCATCGGGGTTTGGCACAGACCATTGGGCTTTAGAGTCCCATCGCACTTTGGAGTTCTACATACATACTTTTGTAACAGTAATTAAAAATCATTATGTTTGTAGTGTATAGCTTTTTAGCACATATGGTTAAATTGTTGTTTAGATTTGAGAGGGCTGGATGGTCCTGGCTATTTAAAGACTATTAATTAATATTACCTGGTAATCTCCTTTAAGAGAAGAGGTATGTGTAAATAAAAAAATCATAATATTGAAATTTCAAGCTAAGATATATGGATTTTTTCTTGACTAAATGATAGTTTATAGCTACACAGGCAATTGTGCCTCACATGGAATTCACGTTAAATTCACATGAATTTAACGTGAAATGTTCACGTGAAATTCATGTGAAAAGAGCACTCACACGAATTTCACGTGAAATTTTTTCACGTGAAATTCATGTGAATGTGTTTCACGTGAAATTTTAGTGAAAATGTGATAAATTTTTCACGTGAAATTCACGTGAAACACATTCACGTGAAATTCACATGAACAAATTCACATGAATTTCACTTAACGTGAAATTCATGTGAAGTTCACGTGAAATTCACATGGATCTTAACGTGAAATTCACGTGAAGCTCTTTTCACGTGAATTTCACGTGAGGCACAATTGGCTGTGTAAACAAATCATATTTAAACATTTAAGGAAGATCTGGTAGTTAATTTGTTGACCATCTAGCCTCCTTAAAAAAAAACAACCATAATTACTTTTATAAGAATTAATAATGGCGATTCTCATCCCCTTTGGCTAACCTGAGCTGAGAGCTCAAATTAGCTCTACTGATTGTATTTTGTCTGGCTTCCATCTGTCTGTCAGTCTATAAACTTTTAAAATTTTCGACTTTTTCTCAAGAACCATCGGGCCAATTTTAACCAAACATTGCACACACAGGGCACACTCTATTACAAGAGGAGATAATTAACAATTATTGAAAACTATTGACATTTTAAATCTTTTCTTCTCAAAAACTAGCTGAAACTGAAACTAAAAAAGTGAAACTGAAAACTGACTGAGGAATCACCCTCAGGTTGTGTTTCTTTAAATTTGCTCAAATCATGTTTATATACAAATAAATATTTTTATTATAATATACCCATCAATTTTCCTCTCTTGATATTGTCAATTTTACAGAGTGTGATTGTTTAAACATAGCTTTGCTATATAAGTAAACATCATACAGTTTATTTTAAAAAAGATAGTTCTGTAATTAAAACTTTTAAATGGACAAGGGTATATAATAAATTTATCATTATAACAGTAACTTGATCCAAAGGGTCGGATCATGTCTCGTTGCCAGCGGCGGATCATCAGATCAAACTCAACCTTTCTGGCAATGAGATGTAACCTGACCCTTTGGATCAAGTTACTGTTATGATAATATATATAGAAAAATCTTCTAGTAAACCATTTTGGCCAGGAAAGCTGAAACTAATGTGGAATCATCCTCAGGAAGTGTTATCATAATTCACATTGTTTAAATTGTGATCCATGGGGTAGGGCAGGGCCACATTTGGGAGGTTGAACATTTACCTGCACACATATTTAGTACATGTAATACATTTAAGAAATAAACAGCAACTTAAAAAGTTCACCGGGATATGAAGTTGGTTGGTCACGTGATCGAATCCTGTGAAGCCCGAAGGGCTTCTCAGTAGATTTGATCACGTACCAACCAACTTCATATCCCGGTGAACTTTTTAACATTGCTGTTTATTACTTATATTTACGTTTGAAAAAGACAAATCGTTCAGAACTGTTAAAATTACAGAGATTTTAAGTTTACAATAATCCAAGCGACAAGCGATAAGCGCGTGCTATGATCATTGTGACGTCACGAAAAAGTTCATACAGAATTGAACGTTTTCGCTATTCTATAGGTTCATATAAGGTTACATATTTGCAAATGTAAATATAGAGAAATGTCTGTAAAAAACTGTAACAACAATTGGAGCTGGATTTAATTAAACAAAAAAGTATGTGAAAATAATGAAACTGATTTTCCTTTCTTGTAAATTGTCCAGATACCCTAAGGCTCTTTCACAATTGCAGGCGCTTGATCAGAAGCGACAAAATATTTGTTGTTGCGTTGCATTGCATTGCAATAATTTGGATCGTATTTGGTCGCGTCTGAATATTGTGCAGACAGTCCACTTTTTTAAAGAGACTTGATGCAACTACTTAAGCGCATGCAACGAATGCAAGACATCATGCAGAATATGCAAGAACCTGTATGAAGCTAATAAAACATTCGGATTGCAAAGTGTGCGCCAATTGTGAAAGGGCCTTTCAAAAGCTGATCTAGCTGACTTGGGCTCTTGTTTAGATTATTATTATTTTAAGATATCTAGGTCCCAAATTCACTGGAATTCTTCACATTGAAAAACTCCCAGGTGTTTCTTGATTTTCAGCATTGTTGATTGTGTATGTGAGGCCTGTTAATGCGTCAATATGTATTAGTGTGTTGGTGTACAAAAGTTGCTTGGGGAGGGAAGGATTTTAACATGTGATTTTGATAAGTATGAATTCTCCAGGAAGTGGCACCCTGCCCCCCCCCCCCCCCTTTTCAAAATCCTTGCATTCTTCATGTATATACTATTACAACTCTGATCCTATGTAAATGCATGAAAACAACAGAATTTCCTTTCATCAGTTTTTACTATTAAATGCAAGCCTCCAAAATATTACAGATAAAACAAGTATATAATTTTTCTTAATTGCAGCTCTAAGAAGTTCAACCAAACTGAAACAGAGTTTTTTCATAGTATACATTCAAAGCTTAAGAAGTGGTATGAAATGAAGAGAGGATGGTCCTCTAATATGGTAAGGCCATCAAAAATTAATCTCTTGGTTCTCAGGCCAACATTTTCAAAAACAGATGCGGTTGGGTGGTGATAATTTTTTCTTTTTATTTCATTAAAAAAAGGATGCGGTATTTTTATTTTAAAGGTATATGTGGCGTATTTTTAGTGAATAACAATAATAAGATCTGATTATTTGCTTCATTTCTTTACTTAAAGATAGGACTTTCACAAATTACGCTTTATAAGTCAATTGCATAACAAAGATACAAGAAATAAAAAAAATATTTTGTATTTTTTACCGGCACGGTAAAAAATACAAAAGATTTGAATAACCCTGCCTTAAATGGGTCACATGACGTCCATCTCAGTCTATATCAACAAGAATGGCGACGACGAGAATGATAGGTATACCGTTAAGTTTGACAGATTTGGCAATGAAAGAAAAAAGAGACAGACTGACAAGGATAGGAACAAAGGGAAGATTGTTATCGTAGACCATGTACATTGATGGAACAGGAATTAAAGCCGAATTAAACTTAAGTTTCCATGATGAAGTTGTAGGGGTTTTGCTAGTCAGGTTCGTGCTCATGTGTTCCGTGTCTTTACTTTATAAGTTTTAAACCACAAGTGGATTTTCGTTTAGAGGAATTTTTGAATAAAGAATAAATAAACACTCTCAGTACATGCATCCGTCAGGGAGAGGGGTATTTACTCCGTTTACCGTGTCGATGATGCTAAAATAGTGTTTCGTCTTCATTACGCATAATAAACAATTTATATCATTCTACATTAATGAATATCGGAATAATAATGCTTGGAGTATCATCTGATATAAGAATTATCTAATTTAAGACATGAAAAACGTGATTCTAATTTGTAAACACTCTTCTTCCATCGTGTTTTCAATGCTAGGTTTTCCCGCACTCATGCGCAGTGGCGTTATAAATGGCGGATCACATTAATATTCATCAGACATATAGCAAAGTTTAGAGACAAATAACTAAAGATAGAACATGTTTCATGGGCCTAGAGTTTGTGAAACCTCTAATTATAAGAAGCATGATGTATATTTATACTCAAACTCATGTCAAAAATTTTACTCCAAATACGCCACATATACCTTTGACAATGTGCAATTCTTATTCAAATCCAGAAAAAGCGATGTTTTAAAGCAAATGAATAGTTACTTTGCAATGAATGTATCGGATTTTTTTAGCTCAAGCTAAATGAAATAAATAAGTCATAGTGTTCTTCAAGAGAGATCACAACTACAAGGCTTGACAAAGCCATGTGTTTAAGCATAATGGGATATTTACTATAGTACAAGCTGCAGGAACTCTCCTCCTACATGCATTTGAGATTAAACGACGTTCTTCTTCATACCATAACTAAAATCATTGCTGTCGCAATCATAACTTAAACACAGTGTCTCGTAACTAGATTCGGCGGCCATTTGCAATTGTTATAATTAAATCTGAATCATCGCGATGTTTGCAATTATGTTCTTTATTTAGTCAAGCGTTTTACTGACTTGGGTATCTAAAATGCAGTCCTAAATCCGGAAATTTTTTTCCGGAATAAGCAAGCACACTATCAAAATTTTTATTTTATGCATTTAATGATTAAAATGGGTAATGCGCAATGTTAAATGAGATGAGTGCAGGCCTGAGAACCAAGAGATTAATATTTAATATCCTAACATTACATAAATTCTTTGGTGCCTGGTTTCAAAAAGCTGGATATTCATTCTTTAATAACTTGTATATACATGTACATATACGTATTTAAGTTTTAAAAGTAAGAGTTTCATAAATTACAGATTGAGTATGACTGTGACAGTATTTTCAAACAAAAGAAAGATAAAAATAAAGGACAAACAGCTGATGAGGAAATAAGTTCTCAGGATACCACCATTGAATATATTGCTGAAGCTGAAAAAGAGGGAGATGAAAAAAAGAGGCATGAAACTGATGCAATAATGCAATCTCAATATATCATTATAGAAAATATTGCTCGAGCCGAAAAAGAGGAAGAAGAAAAAAAGAGACTAGAAACTGATGAGATAATGAAATTCCAAGATACCACCATTGAAGATAATGCAGGAGCCGAAAAAGAGGAAGA
>WFKH01011925.1:65513592-65527070 GCA_016163765.1 Magallana hongkongensis
AATTTTGTAGTTTTTCTTTTGTCTTGAACAGGTGTGAAAACCCCCGAGGGCATGTCGTTTTATACCCTGGGTTTGTTAATCACTATACACAGGAAATGATCGCGACTTAAACTGATTTAGCACGTTATGATTCAATGTGCGTTAAAGTAACCAACAACTTTATATATGTATGATAAGTTTAGATCCGTACTGCTATACTTAAACTGATTGACAAGCGAAGCACATGGAGTCCTGAAATAAAATCCCGCTCAAGAGACCCCCTATAAAACAATGGTTCAGTGATAAAACTTTAATTTAAGTAATATAACTAAAACATAAGCTCTCTCTCTCTCTCTCTCTCTCTCTCTCTCTCTCTCTCTCTTCTGTAAGATAGAAAATCTCTTCCGTAAGATCGAAATTAGGGGTGCTGTATGGTTAGACAAAGACGTACGAAATTTTGTAGTTTTTCTTTTGTCTTGAACAGGTGTGAAAACCCCCGAGGGCATGTCTTTTTATACCAACATTAAGTCATATAATTTCATGTTTTAGTAGAATGATGTGTTTTAGAATTTTATATTGTATCAAGGGTTGTAATACAAAATATTATATGAAACAACACTAAGTCATATAATTTGATATTATATATTATTATATACCCATCAATTTTCCTTTCTTGATACTGTCAATTTTAAAGAGTGTGAACTGGTTTTTCCAGATCACCACACTTTGGGTTTCCGATTCTGTATCACCACTCTTTGTAAGTGATGACGTAGTACACATTAAATACCATCTGTATTTTAGCGCGCTTTAAAAGAGTTCGTTTAAAAAATGCTTTGTTGTATAATTAAATGTCATACAATTGAATTTAAAAAGATAGTTTTTGTAATTAAAACTTTAAAATGGACAAGGGTATATAATAGATTTATCATTGTAACAGTAACTTGATCCAAAGAGCCAGATCACGTCTTGTTGCCAGGCGCGTATCATCAGATCAAACTGGACACTTCTAGGTGCGGATCATCAGATCAAATAAGATGCGAAGCGCTGAGTTTGATCTGATGATCCGTGCCTGGCAGCGTCTCGTTTAATCTGATGATCCGCACCTGGCAACTCGACGTGATCCGACTCTTTGGATCAAGTTACTGTAATAATAATATATACTCAGTATGTATTATGTTAAGAGGGAGGGGTCTATTTTAAAATTTTGACTTCTTCTACAGATTGAATCCTTTTGCCATATTAAACCAAACTTAGCAAAACACATCTTTTAATAGGTGAAGAGCTTTCAATTTTGTCTAAATAAAAGGCCATGCCCATTAAAGGGGGAGATAATATTAAGACATATTAAGGGTGGGTTATATTGAAAAATCATCTCCAAGAACCAAATTACCCATATGATTTTTTTTGGGGTGGGGGTCAATTTCACAGAATTTTTTTTAGATCACTATGGTTGATGATGTAATTTTTTTTAACAATTGATATTGAAACAAACCAATAGAAAGAATCTCTAAACATTAGTATTCCTTTTGAATTCCATATGTAATAGCTAAGCCTTTAATTTGGCCTTAACAATGAGTAAAAATTTATGTATTGGTAATTTAAGTGTGCACATACAACTATAACATATTTTTCAATACATATATGACACAACATAATCGCTAATTCTCTGAAAGAACAGTTAAGAACAATTAAGCTATAAAATTTTTAGTTTATTAGCAGCAATTTAGCCACTGTGAGCTAGATCATATGAATCATTGGTTGAGTGATCATGCAATGAAATGTTTCAGAAATTGAAAAAAAATAAGTAGATTTTGGTATTTTGTTTTCTTTTTCAGGAGAATTTTTGTGAGCTTTTCCATTCACATTTGAACAATGCCACTGGTCCATTTAATGCCAGCATGTGTAATATTCGGCTACAAAGTATTCACTGTCTGATGGGAGATATTAAAAAGTGTTTTCCATTTGTTGAAAATAATGCAGAATTTTATGCTGGCTGTATCCAAAATTCAACAAGTCTTGACATACTTTCAAATGGCAAGTATTTCATGCTATTATTACTCTACTGGAGTACTAAAGATAATATTGACAAAAACAAAACATTAAAACAATGTGTCTCTTTTTGTTAGTACCAAATGTGCTATGAATTAGAACAAAAACTATTGTTAATAATGTAAAATAAATGTTACAAAACACACTCAAAAGTACGAAGCACCATTAAAATCATATATACCAATGGGTTTTTTTTTTTAAATTGTGAATTTTTTTTTTCAATTTAGATGGACACTGCCTTTTGGTAACGATGACTAAAGAATCGAATGACGTTTTGGCACAGTGCTATAGTAAGGAATATGTCTAAAATCAATTGATCTTGTAGATTTTGCCATTACAATATACAAGTTTTGTAGTAGTTACCCCATATAACATTTTTGGTTATGTTCAGATACCAGATGGGTGTGGTCATAATGACATCAAACTTTGTACACTTCTTTGGCATGGTAAAAGGACAAACCCGGTTTGATTTCCAAATCAATTGATTCAACATTTTTTAAATTATCGTAAAAAAGCGAAGTTTAAACATGAATTTTATGTACGACTTGACAATAGACATTTCCGGTAATTAAGTAAATCGCTACCGTATGCAGTTCAAATCAACAACTTGAGATTTTAATCTAGTAAAGGTTAAAAAAAAAAAACTCCAAACGTTTTGTAGTATTGGAGGGTTAGAAGATTGCCCATAGGTAAAAGTTGAAGCGGGCAAGAAATTTAAGTCATCCGATTGACATCGAAACAACCAGTCAACAAACGGGCAAATTTTCCGGTATTACTTACAAAAGAACTGATCCAAAATTCAGAGGAGACTTTGACAGATATCGCACATTTATCACGCGAAGATTGTTTCATATTAATAATAGCTGTATATCTACTACTATGGGTTGACATACCACAATTGCACAAGCAACTAGAATTGTCTATCAGAGCAGACTACAGATCGCTAGATCTTCATCTTATTTCATAATATATATGGATCATTTATGAAAATGAATGTCACTTAATGAATCTAAATTATTTAACTTTAAAGCATATGTGTACATGTGTTGAGTTTCTGCTAGGAATAGGAAAACTGTGCAACCACGTACATGTAACCCCCCCCCCCCCCCAAATTTATACACTACAAAGCTTGGGGATTAGGATAAAATAGATATAATGAATTCAAATTGGTTTTTAGAAATACTTGTGTTATATTTAATTTGATCTGATAAATTTTGATCTGAAAAATTTACATGTATTTTCCTAAAAAATGCATTTCCCCCTACAAGTCATGTCGCGAGGGGATGCTCCGCTTTGCGGTGCCCTTGTTTTTTAAAAATTATCTATTTCACCGTACATGTTAAAGAAATAATAACTGCTCTATGTTTTAATCGTTAAAGCTAATATAAGTTCACAAACCAATTTGTAATCTTTTGATTTCATTTTATTTCAACTTCACTGTTAATGCATGTAGAAATTTTGCCTCGCCATCTATCACTGGGATTGATCAATGGAGGGTAATCGTGTTCAAAAATCCAGACCTGTATAAACTTGTAAATCCGAATATGCAATCGTGTTGGTGTGTAAGCCTGAGTATGAATGATAGTAAGTTTGATCGTATAACCTATAAAACTCAGGCAAAAACACTTTAGAGTTGACTCCGCAGGCCTTCAATCTGATTTTTTCTACAGATGCACAATTGCAGCTGTAAAATGCTGTTTGTTATTTACATGTAACTTGCCACTATAATATACACTTTTCATCTGTAGTCTCTGCATTTGTATCTCCGTTTTCTGAAAGAGCACGGCTGACATGTTACAAATCGACAAATGTAAAGTCTACATTCAAGTCTGTCGAACTTTGACATGACCATATACGGAAACAGTGACGTATTATCTCTGGATAACAACCTTTCTTAGGAAGCATGATTTTTCGGAAAAAATAAATTATGAACTTGGTGTACATTTTATCAAGAGAATGTATAAAAGATGCAAGTGAAGAATTCGATTGGCTTCAGATATCTTCTTAGAACTTGAAAAAATACATAAAATGACTTTGTTTGAATATTCATTATATAGATATACACACATTTTTATTAGAGTACATGCAACAAATTGTTAAAGTAAAGAGCTCGGCCGAATAAAGAAAATATCTCCAAAAGCATCCTTATCGCTACCGCAAAGTTGGGACAAGCCCCCCCTCAGCGAAAAATTACACGGGGTCGGCCAGCTGGTCAATTAAATAACCGAGTTGCAAAGTTATCAATAAGAAAAACAAACTGCAGTATTTAAAGACAATGGTTTTGAGATTTTGGTTAATGTGAGACATAAGAAGCGACACCTTCCAAAGAGAAAAGGTTAACTGTCGTGAAATTAAAATGTGTATAATTTATTTTTAAAAATGTTTCATTTTGCATTGTCAGCAACATATAGGGAAAAAAAGCCTATCATGCAGGTGAAAATTGGCATTTTTAGCTCACCGAGACGAAGTCGGGGGGAGCTTATGCTATACCCTCGGCGTCGGCGTCGGCGTCGGCGTCCGGACCTGGTTAAAGTTTTTGTTGCAGGTCCTGTTTCTAAGTTATTACTAGTCCTATCTTCACCAAACTTGCATGGATGATGCATCTGGACCTACTTATGGACTTGAAAGACTTGGATGCTGAATCTGGGTCATGAGTTTCAGATGCTGGAGGAGGTTAAGGTTTTTGGAGCAGGTTAAAGTTTTTGGTGCAGGTGCCCTTTGATAGCAATTTCTAAGTTACTACTGGTCCTAAGTTCACCAAACTTGCATGGATGGTGCATCTTATGATACTGATGCACCAGACAGGCTTGAATGCTGAATCTGAGCCATAGGTTTCAGATGCTGGAGGAGGTTAAGGTTTTTAGAGCTGGTTAAAGTTTTTGGAGCAGGTGCCCTTTGATGATTATATCTTAGTTTTTACTGGTCCTAACTTCACCAAACTTGCATGGATGGTGCGTCTTATGATACTGATGCACATGACAGGCTTTAATGCTGAATCTGAGCCATAGGTTTTGGATGCTGGAGGAGGTTAAGGTTTTTAGAGCTGATTAAAGTTTTTGGAGCAGGTGCCCTTTGATGATTATATCTTAGTTATTACTGGTCCTAACTTCACCAAACTTGCATGGATGGTGCATCTTATGATACTGATGCACCTGATGCTGAATCTGAGCCATTGGTTTCGGATGCTGAATGAGGTTTAGTTTTTTGGAACAGGTCACATGTTTAATAGATAATAGTACTATTTCAAACTTGCATAG
This sequence comes from Magallana hongkongensis, assembly GCA_016163765.1. Taxonomy (NCBI): domain Eukaryota; kingdom Metazoa; phylum Mollusca; class Bivalvia; order Ostreida; family Ostreidae; genus Magallana; species Magallana hongkongensis. The sequence continues at coordinate 65,518,878 of WFKH01011925.1, forward strand.
TTGATTTAACTTTAATATAAATGAATCGCAGAGGTAGCTTCAGATGCAGAGCCTGATCTCCATTATCAAGGATGCTAAAAAATATATCTTAGTTATTACTGGTCCTAACTTCACCAAACTTGCATGGATGGTGCGTCTTATGATACTGATGTACCTGACAGGCATTGTTGCTGAATCTGAGCCATAGGTTTCGGATGCTGGAGGAGGTTAAGGTTTTTAGAGCTGGTTAAAGTTTTTGGAGCAGGTGCCCTCTGATGATTATATCTTAGTTATTACTGATCCTAACTTCACCAAACTTGCATGGATGATGTATCTTATGATACTGATGCACCTAACAGGCTTGAATGCTGAATCAGAACCATAGGTTTCGGATGCTGGATGAGGTTTAGTTTTTTGGAACAGGTCACATGTTTTATAGATATTAGTACTATTTCAAACTTGCACAGTTTATTTAACTATAATATAAATGAATCACAGAGGTAGCTTCAGATGCAGAGCCTGATCTCCATTATCAAGGATGCTAAAAAAATCTCCTACCTCACTTAAACCTGCTTGATAGATGTGTTTGTTGTTAAATGATATAACATGATTCCTATGATATAGTATTACAGGTATATGATATGATACACTATTGTTTTATATGATACAATATTATATCATATTGTAAAAAGTTATATGATACAATATGATATATGATATCAGGACAGTATTTTTGTACATTATGATATGATATTGTGTCATGTAATTGTTATGTATAGTGTTGTATATTATGATACAATATTGTATAATATGAAATTGTATTATATATTTAATATTTTATCACATGATATTGTTTCATATGATATTGCAATATGTAATATTGTATCATATGATACGATATTGTATAATATATAATATCGTATAATATGATATTGTATAATATGATATTTTGTTTATATAATATATTATTATATCACATGAATTGTATTATATGATATTGTAATATATAATATTGTATTATATGATATGATATTGTACAATATGATATTGTATTATATAATATATTACTATATCACATGATATGATGCATTGTTGTATCAAATCATATGATACAATATCATATTATGTATCAAATATGATACAATATCATACAATACAATATCATACTATATTATACAATATAATATCATATGTTACAATTTTGTGATGTTTTATGTGATATGATATTGTATCATGTAATACTATATTGTATCATATATTGTATAATGATATTGTATTATGTGATCAAATACAATAATGTATGACATGATACAATGTCATATCATATGTTACAATATTTTATTGCATAATTATTTATTTCAGTATTATATTGTATTATATGATACTATATTGTAAGTATCATAGGATGCAATATCGTATTATATATTATTGTATTGATGAACATTGTATCTTATAATACCGTATGAAATGAGCATATGATTTTCATACAATTTTTTTAACATATGATATACGATATTGTGTCAAAACAGTTTCCATGAATATCCAAGATCATTAACTATGATTTTCATATCATATGATAAAGGTGGTGCCATAAAGGTGATGCCTCATAAAGGTGATGTCTCGTCTCGGTGAGCTTTGTAATCTGTGATTACCTATGTTTTTTTATTTCAAGCAATCATTACGGGATATGAGAATGACTTCCTGAATGTCGGTTCAATTAATGAAGTTGGTTGATAAAAATTTTCCTGAGAGCTATTATAATACAGCTTTACAGCCACTTGTGAATATGTTCTGTTTACAATAAAGCGGCTACTTAATTTTGTAAAATAATCGTCAATACAGTATGTATTTTAAAATATTTTATAATTATAACTCTACCAGTTCATAAATGATCAAATTCATCTGACACACTCCGTTCCTTTAAATTTCAGACATCCAATTTCCAAAGAAAAAACATAATTACAAAAACATAATATACTAGTATACCCTTTCTTTTTTTTTGAAAACCTTTCAATTTTTAACAAAACTTTGTGTTTTAATTAATAATTATAAAACTTCTTTTTATAACAGTTCTAGGTTTGTTTTATTATTTATCTTGCTCTTGCACAACAAAATCATTTTGATATTTTAAAAAAGAATAAATACATGTATAGTTGCATACATTTTTCCACAAAAGATTACCAAATCTTTGCAAATGGTTTAATTCTAACTAAATCAGAAAAATAACAAAGAGAAAAGCTGTCAATGTGACAGCAAACCGGGTTTTTTTTTGTATGAACAGTATCGGATCTATAATCCATTTGTCAACCCTGAATTGATAAATACTATCTATCCAGAGAAATGGGGTACTCTACATGCAATATTTTTGTCAAAAATTACTAAGTTCAACAGCTGGTTTTTTTTTTTACATAAATTATCAGAAATCAAAATTCTAGCAATTTGCATACATCTGATATATGTATAATTGATCTGCAAAAGAATAACTACCTATCTTGAAAACTGTACGAGGGGTTATTGGTACAATAAGGTACCCTTTTGGCAGCCACCTGCCTGCCCGCCCGCCACTTTCACTATTTCAATAAACGGATTTTTCCTTTGGAAAACCCGGTTAAAAATTCTCTCTAAATTCTTAGAATTCAGAAGCATGGTGCTACATGGGACCTCACGGCGGTCTCTGAACCCCATGCCGCTTAAAGTATATTCACCCCCTCAGGAAATTTCTTGAACCGTCTCAGAAAAGAGTACGAATTAACTTATATTTAAATTTAAATTACATGTCAAATTATTTTAGAGAAATAAGATATTAGGCATTTCTTTTTAATCCTTATCGTATAATACCATGAGAATTATATTACAGAAATTTGCGCGTTCGTCACATCGGCAACAATTTTTATATACATGAACCTCTTTCTGATTAGTTCAGTTTCAATCGTACCTCAATAATTTTTCTAAAAATAATACCGGTATTTTCGATAGAAAAAGTGTCGTTCATTAAAAGCTTATTGCAACAGTTTAGCTGAATATTATGTTTATTTTCGTCCATTCCGGCGATTACGGCATGCCTTTTCCCGCAGCAAGGCAGTTGCCATATAAGGTCATGTCAAAATTCGACAAACTTGTAGACTTTACATTTGTCAATTTGTATCATGTCAGGTGTGCTATTGCTGATTCTGATGATACAAATGCAGAAACTACGGATTGAAAGTGTGCATAGTTGAAGGTTTAATTAGCTAATGAAAACAACAAAGCTGCAAAATGAGCATCATAAGAAGAACTAAGTCAAATCTTACATGTGTTTATACCCGAGTTTTATAGATTACACGATCAGAATTACTCATTTTTATACTCAGGTTCACACACCAACACGATTGGATATTCAGATTTACAAGTTTACATGTCTGGATTTTTGAACACGATTACCCTCCATATTGATCAACCCGATATATTCCTATAGTCGGCCAGTAACAAACTTAATAAGACTAGTAATAATATTGTATCATATGATGCAATTTTGTAAAGAAAGGTATTTATATTAATGTTGTATCATACAATACAGTATGAAATTTACATATAATATGATACAATTTTTGTATTATATGATAGTATGAGATATTGTGTCAATTAAACCACACTTTAATATCCAATATTTTAAGAAAGATTGTTACCTTTATTTCATATTTTAAAAATGATAAAGGTTGTCTCATAAATGTGATCCCTCGATCTTCTCGTTGAGCTCTGTAATCTTTGAATACCTATGTTAATTTGTGGGGGTCAATGTTCGTGGGTAGGAAAACTGTTCTTGGTTCGTGGGGAAGTAATTTGAATGGTAGCAAGTTCAGGATAATTTTAATAAATATTAAACAAAAGCTTGTATATACATTCATGGGGATGTACATGTAAATTCATTGGCAAGTGTTACCCATGAAAACCTCGAACATTGGTCCCCCCACAATCAATTATGATGGTTCCACAGTATTTTTTTATGTGATACAAGTTTGTACAAGATAGTTTTTACCTTTTAGGTCAAAATTGTCATAGGAACTTTTATGAAAAGTAAGTATAACTATTTATTTATTCAGTTTATAAACTTGATAATTATGATTATTGAAACATGATGTTTACTTTTCAGATAAATTTAAAATGAAAGTCAACATTTTAAAAATTATGATAGATTGATTCAATCTTTATTAGTTATTTATAAAAATCCATCAATGAAAGTTGTGGTCAAACTCAGAAATAATTATTGATATATTTCTGTTTTGTAGAACGACAATGGCAGCACCAAGCACTACCCAAAAAACTATCGAAAGAACAACTGGTGCAGGCTCTAGGTACGTAAGGTTCAGTGATATGTTTTAAACAATTTTTGTTTGTCTAAATTGACTGGCATAATAATTGAGCTTCTTAAGTATCATATGATGAAGATTGGCTCTTTTTCAGGTTTAATTTTCCTCAGAGCTATACTATCAAAAAGTTGATCAGTTACAATTTCTTTTATGATCATGATAATGCTAAAAACAAACTCAAAATTACATTCGAAGTTGAAACAATAAATGTTCAAATACTTTAAATAATTACTTGTTTCACCAGTACATGTATGTTTGTTTCCCTTATTCTACAGTTTGGGAGACGGTGGTTCTAGGTCTGGTTCTGAGGCTGGGGTAGTGGTAGCAGTGGTGTGCATTCTGATCATTGTGGTTGTGGTTCTGGTGGTTGGGGTGGTTTTCTACAAAAGGAACCTATTTGGATTCAAAGATAAAGTCCAACAATGCATTACAGGTATGTATAGTTGAGATGCTTTTTTCACAGTTAATGTTTTTAAAGAAATAGAATTCAAAGTGTGATTGTTGAAATGTATTCTGGCATTGTCATTCAATCTGATGGTATAGTTTATATCTGATATAAAATATGAAATCACTGCATGCGACCTTTTTGCTGCTCTAGTGGATGGGGAGCATTAATTTGGACAGAGCTTGATCGAGATGGGAGATGCTTGAAGATTCAGGTTTGTTATTCTTAATTTTGAATTAATCTCAAACTAGAGCTGTCCTTCTGGGACTAGTACTCCCACAAGACTCTTTCAGTGAAACAGAATAATCTGCTGGCCACTTCTCATTTTACAGATTATCAATTTCCCCTACAAATGTTTATCTAAACCATTCCTAGGAAAATGGCCCTCTTGGGACAAATGAACTCAGTAACACTATTAACTCCATTTACATGATGTCAGTTTTAGATCTTACAAATCAGACTATGTAAATAGGAAAATCATAAACAGATGTTAAGTCATATGGAATAGAAACATGCTCTATTTAAGAAAAAGTTAAATATTAAATACTATATATCATTAATCTGCCAAAATGAATTGTCACACAGTTGTAACATGTACAAATGTGAAAGGATTAATCTAATGAGTGCACAGGGGCCCCATTTCACAAAGCATACTTAAGACTAAGTTATATCTTAGGAAAGAACTTTTTCCTAAGTTCAATACTTTTAACTTTAAGACAGGTAAATTATGTTTTAGGAACAAACTTAACATGGTGACTGTTTATGTTATATTGAAATGAATGATATGCACAATTAAGTAGAACAAAAATACTGCGCATCATTAAGACTTTTTCACTTTACTTCTAATTAATTTAAATATATTTTATTGAATAAATTCAATAGGATTGGACAACAGATATAGCCTATGTATATCCTCTCCTTGTAATATATCCACTTTACTTCTACACTGAAAACAATAGAACTATCAAATTACACATATATTTCTTCAATTAATTTCTTTGGTGTGGACGTTTAATTTTTACAATTTTCTTTAGATTATCTTGCATGTGCAGATGAATTACAGGCATATAGTTTTAGCTAGTGCACTGATGATAATTAAATTATTCATGCCCAAGAATTACTGATATCTTAAAAAGGAATAAATACTTAATAAATACTCAATTACAGAATGCCGAATGACTGGATGATTTGTCATATCCTTCCACTTCCACAAAATAAGCTTTTCTTTTACGGGAGAAATGTTAGGGTGTTTTCTTCATTTGATTTTGTTTTGTGGGGGGGGGGTTCATTTATTTGCAGTATTTTCTTTAAAAAAACACACATCATTTTTAAATCAACCCTTACAAGCAGGCATGTAGCATCAGGGTTGAAAGGGGGGGGGGGGGGAAGGATTAAGAATATCTGTATATGTTAACAAGGGCTATTTATAATGGACCAACTAGACAAAAAAATGCACTGGATCATTTATAACGAACAATTGAAATTCTAGCAGCGACTTTCAATTGATTCATGTGGTCATATCCAAATAATAAAGAAATATATGTATGTGTAGCAAAAAACAAGAAAGATACAAAGATCAATTCATTCTCTCTGAAATTAAAAAAAATACCGTTTTCAAAGAATATAAGGGTTTATTGCGTAATTTTTACCTACTCCTGTATGTGTGAATGTAAAATATTATACAAACAAATAAATTATAACTCAGGCATATCTTAAGTTCTGTCCTAAGAAACATCGTAGGAACTCTGTCAAACGGGCTCCAGGTCCACAATACTTCCAGTGCAACTAGTGATTACATAGAGTTGATTTACAAATCATCTCCGAAAGGAGAGACAAAAAGACAGCCTGACATTTGTACAGGTGGTCAGTCACTGAGAATGATCCCACACAAACATCTGATTCATATGATTTGAGCCTGAATGATTTTGTTTAGCTTAACTTAGGTAGGGCACACAGGGATCTGAGACTTTTGATGAAACAAACATAAAGTCCTTAGTATGACAAGTCCAAATTTATGATGAGCAAATATTCTGAATATTTCATGCTTTTAAATTTCAAACAAAAATAAGTTTGACCAAGATCATCAAGCTTAATTTGCTGAATTCTAGTATTTCCTTGCTGCAACATTAAATTGATAGGATGAACAGAATCTGAATTATACAATTTTTTTGTTTGATGTGGCTAATAATTCCTGCTTTAATTAAGTGATGCCAATCCCATCTGCTCAGTTGTCTGGCTTAAAACAAATAATTTACAGCTGTGAACCATTCTCATACTCACAAGAATGACCAGCGATAACAATAGCTTTGGGATTTGAAGTGTTAAGATCTGCCGCCATCCCCCAAAAATTGTAATGATACCACTGTTTTAAGATTAGAGCAGAAATTTAAGAGTATTTTGATGTTTGGTAGATTCAAATCAAATTCAGGCTTAATTATCCTGCTTGGATTCTGTAAATGTTTAAACATATTTAGGTATATATATACATGTAAATCCTAAGAGAAATATTTGTTGAACAAATTTCTCTCTCTCTCTCTCTCTCTCTCTCTCTCTCTCTCTCTCTCAAGTTAAGCTGGGAGAAACTTATGTGACCTTATATATATATATACTGCCTACTGGGTATTTCTTCTTATAGAATGTCAATACTTATTAAATGTATGTTCTGAGAATTTGTGTGTAATTAACAAAAAAAAAGCATCACAGCCAGATCTTTATTATGAAATGAAATAACAGGAAGTTATTTAGCAATTATGAGTTTAAATGCAAATGTGTACATATATCATACATAGATTCTATAGAAGATCTGGACATCCCCCCTGGAAGGAAATCAATGGGGCCACAGAAAAGTTAAGAAGCCATCCAGCCAGTCAAACAGTATGAACAGAAGATAAACAGAACAGAAGATAAACCTTGGCTCTTGTCAACCATGTATCAAAGACCACATTAAGTGAAAGTGCTTTCAGGAAAATGCAGCTCTACTTGGGAACTCAATCCGGAATTTCATGGATTCATGAATGCGAGCTTTATGTTTTTAATAATTATAAAACCATATGCACTGAGACAATTATTAAGATAGTTATATTTTTAATTATATAAACATCTAATTTAATTACTAAATATACTTGACATTGAATATTAAAAGAAATATTAAATTGGTTTTCTTAAATACATGCCTAATATGTACTTTTATTGAAAACAATTAAATATAATTTGATCTAGAATACAAGATCAATGTTTGACATCTATTAATTAATATACATGTATTTGCCGCTTAAAAAAACACAAGGGGCACCGATAGAACAGACCGACCAAAAATGATTAATAAAGCCAACCGTTATTTTGATTTGTAACCCAAAAATGCTGCGATAAAAAATAATAAAATTTCAAACTCTTTTTACTTTTTATAGAGTAATCGACTAAGAA
>WFKH01011925.1:65558161-65591511 GCA_016163765.1 Magallana hongkongensis
TAAGAATACTGTTACTGTTTATTTTGATAGCTTATCGAAAAATGTAATATTAAAACCCGAAACATTCACAGTATATTGTACTTCAAGAGAACAAGTAGTTGCTAAACGAATTCGAATCCCTATATCATTAGCATTTGGAATTACAATTCACAAGGCTCAAGGCCTCACCCTAGAAAGGATAGAAGAAGGTGGGGACAATATATTCAGCCCAGGTCAATTGGGAGTTGCTATAGGGAGGACAACCATGAAGAAAAATCTACGCCTCATAAACCTTAATCCAAGGTCAGTGCTAAAACATGAGACCAGTTTATATGAATTTTACGACACTTTTGTGTCTTTTGATTTTAGTGACAATTTACAATGCTGCAGATTGCAGATTTCTGAAACAATTGGAGATTCCAAACATGATCAACAGTGTTGTGAGGAAATAAGCTTTATTGATGATGAACATGAAATGTCTGTTTTAGTCAGGAAGAAATAGAAGAAATTGAAAAACTGTATAGTGAATCAGTAGATCCCCCTCTTGCAAAGGATTCGTTTGAGAATCAATTAAAAAATGAAATTATGGATATATTTAAGATGGTACATTCATCTGACGATGAAAATTTTAAGACAAATTCCAAGAGTTGGACAAAGTATTATTCAGAAGTGTATAAATTTTCAGTCTCTGAGAAATACAAGAAACTTGTTGAGGCTTATATTGGAAGAAAAGCAACATCTGAGGATTACCAATCATGCAGAGCAATTTTTGATCTGGTATCATCTTCAATTTTGAAGGAACACGCGTCTTATTTGGAAGTCTCTCAAGCAAATAAATCTGATTCTACCAGTACTTCATTGACCATATCTGAATCCAGCCATGGGAAGATACGATACATAGGTGGTGCTTGTGTTGCTAAGTGCAAGTTCCATTTTATGAATTTGACAAGAAACTCTTTGTACTAAAACAGAAATAAAACATCCGATTCATACTTAAAAGTGAAAATGTTGGACCATCTTTGTATTCAGGACAGCAGTGTGTCTTCCAAATTTCCCAAATCTCTACTTGAAACTGAGAGGAAACAAAATGTTTCCCATGGACTCACAACTATATCAGACAATACATTCGAGTTTTTTTTAAATATAAGTAAAGTGAGACTAAAATACCACAATAACGAGGCATTTGCTCTCCATGGCTCATCATGCCTAACATTGTGTGAGGAAGAAATTAAAATAACACCGAGCTACGAAAACAGTGGGACAAGATTTTTGAGAATTTCAAATTAACAGCTGTGACAGAAGAGGACTCTATCAAGATAAGCAAAGTGGAATTGTATGAAAATATAGTCTCAAGATTCCTAAATATAAGTAAGAATGAATTCCGAAAAGACATCCTTCAAAAATTTGGAAAAGAAAAATCAGAAAGATTGCGAAAAAAGTGGTCTCAAAGGAAGCTAATCATAAATGCATTAGAAAGGAGGAAACAACAACCTCAGGACCCAAAGAAACAAGCAAGGAGGAGGTCTCGGAGTTACCAAGCACCAGTCAGACATTAATGAGGGAGAAGTTGCCATAGAAAAGAAAATCTAAATCTACACGAAAAGTAGTTTCCAAAAAAAAGTGTAAAAAATCTGCGGTTAAATCCAAGGAAAGCACAGATCAATCAGACCATATTATATGTCCACAATGCAAGAAAGTGTATTTGGAGGGTAAAAATTGGATTGCGTGTGATTTATGTGATAGATGGTATGATCCTGTTTGTGCAGATCTGACTGATGATCAGTGGGCAGATGTAGACAATTTTGATTGGTACTGTGCAGAATGTCAGGTGAGAATCAGCTTCCTTTCTTTATACAAAATAGCATAAAAATTAATTGCTAATGCATGTATCAACTGTTTAATGGTTAAACTGTATATTTTAAAGAAAGCTTTATTTAAACTGTAATTCCACAAGAATTTGGTTTTTTTTAAGCATACATTTTATTAATCTACTTGGCAATAATGATACCCTGAAAAAATTGATAATAATTTACATGTATTTTGTGAACATTTAGGCATGATCCAGGTTTTAATAGATTGAATCAATGATTGGTGAAGAAGAGTGAATTCTGGTTTGTTGGTGGGAAAAAAGATAACACAAGATGTTTTCAAGTACATGTAATAACAGACAATGCAATTCAGTAAGTTTTTTTTTATTTTGTTATCATTGGTTTGTTGTTTGGTTTGCCTAATGCAAAGGGTTTTGCTGGTTCCTTCAGCCCTGCATTTGATTTTTTTGAAGTGGTGGTTTGTCCTTAAATGATACTAGTAATACCTGTTCTGTATTCATTGTAATTTGGATTGGTGTTAGCACCATTATATAGGGCTCTCTGCTGGCAAAAAATGTTTTCAATAATGTCACTATTTACACGACTAGGAATGAGATCCACCTGTAACTTGTCAATACATATATCTACAAGCGACATAAAGCCATGAAAAAGATAATCTAAATCCTCTCGTGTTTCCATTGTCAGGAGACTTTTGTGCCTTTTGTGTGCATCTACCCCATCACACCCCTCATTCTCCCAGGCCTTAAACCAGTCATATGCTTCTTGCAATAAAACAAGTCTTTGGTCATTTTTCATTTTAATAGGCCGTGTGTCCATGAAGAAGCTGACCAAGAAACTGGTTCTTCTCAGGAATTCAATCGCTTGACTCAGGTCCTCCTGCCCAGCTGATGGCAAAGTTGAAGAAAACTGTATCATGAGGTTCAGCATATCATCATTCAGACATTCGTAAGCAAGCTTATTTCTCATCTTTTGTGCTCCATTTGGGAAAATATGTTCATTTGTTAGCTTGTGATGAGTTTTGAATGTATTCAGCTGATCCCAAGTAAAGGCATCAGCCCACATTTTCCAAATGACATACTTCCCATTGACTGTGAGGAGGCGTTGATGGGATTGTAAAAACCCACTACTTAAAACGCTGTTTCTGATTTTCTTGAGTAAGTGAGGTGGATCCATAATAAAAATGATCTGTTTTGTAGGGTCTCTATAAAATGGAGCAATCATTTTGGAAGATACTGGATCACCTTCAAAATGCATCTTTAAAAAAGCCCTATTATTTGAGGATCCGTCCATACAGCAGTATACAGGTGAGAATCCATATTCTGTAAGAGCATCTATACACTTCCAAGTAGTGACAAATATTTCTGCGGGGTCAGCCTGTCGGTTTGGGAAATTAGCAAAAGGCCAACGAAATCCTTATAAGCCATTAAAAAGGTATTGCTGTACATTCACTTACACATCCTGCATTTAGCATTTTCATTTATTGGACATTTTCATCACTGTCAGCAAGGCCATGGATCTGTGATCCTTGTTTTGTGTTGACAATCTGGAGATCTTCTTGGATTGACATCTCGTCAAGAATGATGCCACCATAATATCCTGATGTGGGAATATTCTGACGAATGGCTTCATTTTTCATCCAGGTCATCATGTCGGGTAGAATTCCTGGTCCTTGTCTAACAGAGTTTTTGTACAGACAGACTAAAGATTCAGAAGGAAGTTGGAGCCATTTCTGGTGTATGATTTCCCTGTAAACCCCTGGATTTCTGTTATATATACTTATTGCCATGCTAATTATCACTTTATCCCACCGCATTCCCTTCTTACTTGTATTTGATGCCTTAATTTGTGATTCAATTAATTTCACTTGCTTTTCAGAAAGATTTGGAGCTAACATTTTTAATTTGCAGTATGTTTCATCTTGTGTTTCATTAGTATGTAGATCAGGATTAATGATCTCTTTGACCTGTTCTAACTTCCTTTTTGTTGAAGTAAAACATACTTTGCATTTCAGGCATGAAGTTGATGACAGAGTGATCCCTCTAGTGCAGACTTTTGAACGGAGTGCAAAATAAGATTTCCCTTCAAATGTGATCATTTCCCTTGAAGTTTTGGAATTTAATGGCATCTGACCAGACTGAATTTTATCATGAGTATATCCCAGACATGGTTGTATTACTTTAAAACTTCGAAAGAGAGCTGGAATTGATGTATGTGTATAGGCAATGTTATATGGAATGCCATACTGGTGTAAGTCAAGTGTTTGATTGGCTATTGCTGCTGACACAGACCCATTACTGCCCAGGGTGACTTGCAGAATGATGCCTTGCCCGTTACACTTTGCTGGTAATATGTGTCCAAACGAAAATTCAGAAGTTGTTTTGGAAATGGTAAACCAATCATTTGGCATGTTATTTGGAATATCAGCAAAAGTAAGTGTTGCAGAATTGATTTCATCTAAAATCTGCATTCTGAAACTGATTTTCATGGTGTTATCGTTACCTCTGACTTTTGATTTTACAATGTTAGGGAAAAGAACAGGCAATTCTAGTGACAGTTTCTTTGTGCTGATTTTTTGGCTTTGTCCACAGTGTTTGATCATTTTTAGATCACCTGAGCCAAAGGCTCAAGTGATCTTTTCTGATCACAATTTGTCCGTTGTCTGTCGTTGTCGTCGTCGTCGTTGTCGTTGTCGTCGTCGTCGTCGTTGTAAACTTTTCACATTTTCATCTTCTTCTCCAGAACCACTGGGCAGATTTCAACCAAACTTGGCACAAAGCATAACTGGGTGAAGGGGATTCAAGTTTGTTCAAATGAAGGGTCACGCCCTCTTTAAAGGGGAGATAATTTAGAATTATTAAAAAAATTGTAGGTATTTTTCAAAAATCTTCTTCTCAAAAACTATTAGGCCAGAAAAGCTGTAACTTGTATAGAAGCATCCTCAGGTAGTGTAGATTCAAGTTTGTTCAAATCATGGTCCCCGGGGGTAGGGTGGGGCCACAATGGGGGATGAATTTTTACATAGGAATATATAGAGAAAATCTTAAAAAATCTTCTTCTCAAAAACTATTAGGCCAGAAAAGCTCAAATTGGAGTGGAAGCATTCCCAGATAGTGAAGATTCAAGTTTGTTCCAATCATGCTCCCAGGGGTTAGGATGGGGCCCCAATGGGGGGGGGATGAATTTTTAGATAGGAATATATAGAGAAAATCTTTAAAAATCTTCTTCTCAAAAACTATTAAGCCAGGAAAGCTGTAACTTGTATGGATGCATCCTAAGGTAGTGTAGATTCAAGTTTTTTCAAATCATGGTCCCCGGATGTAGGGTGGGGCCACAATGGGGGGGGGGGGGGGATTTTTACATAGGAATATATAGAGAAAATCTTTTTAAAAAAATCTTCTCAAAAATGCTCCAATTTGAGTGGAAGCATCCTCAGATAGTGCAGATTCAGGTTTGTTTAAATCATGGTCCCCTGGGATAGGGTTGGATTTTTTATTTTAGACCCCTATTGATCTGCACATGATATTTTATTCCAGTCCTGCATTTCTTTATTTGATAATAATGATACAAATTTGATTTATATTGAATTATACTTAACTGATTCATTTTAATACTCACCAAAATGTTGTCATTTATGCAAAAAAAAAAATTGACAGAAAGCACGTGTGAAATGTCAGAAATATACCGATTTCGAATTAAGCGCTAAATGTATTTTTGCATTTCTCTTGTTTTTATTCTAATGAATGGAAAACACCCGAGAGAGTCGTGAGCCAATGAGATCGCGTGTAACAAATCGCGATCGCCAAACCGGAAGTTCTGAGCAGTTTAGAGCTGTACTTATTTTCGTGAGTGGTGAACCATGGATTATTAGGGTCATTGTCAGGGTTCTCGAGGGGGTGAGGTAAGAATGAAAGTAAGGGGTGCTAGAAGGGGGTTTCCGCTAAGCATTGCATGCGTTACTGTCGCGGTATATGGATTATGAATAAAGATATTGGGGGTTGAATCGGTGACCTACATTTTTTACCTAAAAAAGATGGAGACCTTGTGTTATTGTGTATAGTTAATAGACCTCCTGTATGAAACAAGCGCCTGTGAATAATTGCTAGAAGTGTTTGAAATAACAGTATAATTATCATCTAAATTATGGAAGACTTTGATCCTTTGTTCTAATTCAGATTATTTTGGCTTAACGATATAGTTCATGTGACATATATGTATACTATTTTTCATATTTCGTAATTGACAATGTATTTCAAATATTAAAAGGATATAATTGTCTGTTGCAAATTATAAATAAAGTGTTCAGTTTTTTTCTGTAAGAAATTATTGTATAATTGTCCTTTAACAGGTCATACCAGGATCATGGTTTTGATACGAGTTGTTAGTTACAACAGATCATACCAGGATCATGGTTTTGATACGAGTTGTTAGTTACAACAGATCATACCAGGACCATGGTTTTCTTGCAATTTGTTTAGTTTAACAGATCATCCGAGAATCATGATCCATTAACTCATTTGCATGTGAAATTTTCCTATACCTAAATCATCTCAAAACCATGATTTACACACAAGTCCATGATATGATCCCGTGGGCTAATTTTTCTGTTTGGGATGGTATGAATGGTCGCACTCTGATATTTCCGTATCATCGTGTTTTTTAGCGTTTAACTTTCGCATTCGTTCAGATTTTATGAATCGCCCTTTCTTCGACGGTTTCCCTCTCACATACCCCACTTTGACGTCTGCCATGTTTATTTACATTTTTAGAACCACATCACGTGATTTTCACTGATTAATGAAAGTCACGTGATACGTGTCCTGTCTCCCCTTGAACATTGTAACTGGATGGGTTTGGAGAAGAATGGGATGCATGCTTGTTCACACTTGTTAAAGTTTTGTAAAGGAGTGTTGAAAGTGGGTCTGTAAGCATGTTAGTAGAGTGCAGTTTGGTGTTGAGGAAAGTGCAGTGTTAATGACTGTTAGTTAAGATAAGTACATTTTGTAAATTGGTGTTTTGTGATTATAAAGGTACTGATGTATTTTGGTGTTATGTGGATGCAGAATGACACTGTGTTTTACATTAGAACAGAAAGTAATTGTATGAGGGGAAGAATGTCTTGGAAAACAAGACTTACCACCTTGAACAGTCTTTTGTGTAGTTGTAAAGTTTGTAGTGGTCACTGTTGTCTTGGAGGCTGGTACCACTGTCACAGTGATACGAGGACGCAGTGAGTTCTGCCACTGTTGTTCTGGAGGTCGGTGTCATGGTTGCTAGGCTGGTTATTGTGGAGACTGCTACCAGTGTTGTTGACGTGGAGGTCATTGCCATGGTTTCTCGGCTGGTTACTACCGGGATTGTTGTTGCGCTGCTGCCTCGGTGCTGCCCCGGTTGTTGTTGGTCCTGCTGTCAGAGTTGTTTGTCGAGGCCCATGTCATGGTTTCTCTTTCAGTCTCTGGAGGAACTCATTCTCTTAGTATCGGTTTGTCATGGTAATAGGTCCTGGAGCTTGCTTGTTGACTCTTCAAAGGGATGAACCGTGTTCTTCCACCATTTGTCACGAGAAATTTCGTGCGTTTTGGATTGGTTTTCTGTAATTGATAATTGAGTCGATATAAGGTAATGATGTCATATTCCTCGAAGATCCAGCATAAAGAGTTATTATTTATAAACAAATGATAAAATTGATGACAAATAAAATAGAGTACTAAACAACGAGTCTTTACAAAATATGTATAGAGATGCAACATAAAAAGGATCACAATAAATGAGTCTTTGCATACAATTGTAACATATACACATGCTAAGTGAATATTGACCATATTAAAGCTTTGTTTTATAAGTACATGTACGTAACTATCATATGATTATAAATAAAAATATATAATAAATAAGGGGAAAATTAACTTAAATGGAGAGATCGCTTAGCTATGATGAGGACCACAATTACTGAAGAGTCAACTATATTTAGTAGCAAGCTATAAACCTATTCTTAGCGCGGGTACACATGTACTCGGCTATGTTGACGAGTCGAATAAAAATGTAAAGTAAATTAAAGTCAAATATAGATCTTAAATTCAAATAAAAGAAACCGTAGGTAAAACTAAACATGTTAAACACTTACATTATAAATTAAGAACGATCGATTGGAATTATTTAGTGAAACACGCGTACTCTTAGCGAAACAGGTTTGTAAAACCCGCATTTCCTCTTGGGCGTAAGTGTAAACAATGACTAAATTTAGAACCAATCACGTTGTAATTCCGGAAGACGAGTTAACAATTATCAAAGTGAAAAGCGGGGAATAGTAATAATTGATATGTAAGAAATCAAAAATAAATCAAATAACAAAATATTAAGAACAGATGGAAAAAATGATTATGAACATAAAATGATTGAGAAAATAAACATACAAGTAAATATTTCTGACTAACAATGATTTCATATAATAGCATGTAATATACATGTTTATAAATGTAATTTCAAGACATTATAAAATTCAATGACAAGAAAAATTGAATGTTTTACCCTTTTAAAAAGATAAGTTATTGTAATAAAAATGTATATGAAAATATATATAAAATAATGTCCTACCTGTAATTGATAATTGAGTCGATATAAGGTATTGATGTTTATTCCTCGAAGATCCAGCATAAAGTGACGCGCTGGGATCTTGGGACAAAAATCGACTTAGTCCAGGTGAGGTACATTACAGGTTAATTACTTATTGTATCAATAAAAATAAGAAAGGATTCCCTTGCGATGGCCTCTTGACAAAAAAATTGGTATAGCGTGGGTACAGACAAAGGAGCTTAATCCGATGACCTGACACTAATTGAGTAGATCAAACATCAAAAGAAATTTCTAATTGAAAAGTGATTTGTTACGTAAAATTTGTTTGACCTTAACTAGATAGACATTTCACTCATCGCCGTGATAAGTGTGAATATTTACGAAACTGATTATCAAGTGATAAAAAATATTTCCTTGCGGCGGAATAGTAATATAGTGACAAAAAGATCTTAGTTACTTTTTGAGCATTTTGTTCCAGAAATAATTT
Source organism: Magallana hongkongensis (assembly GCA_016163765.1). Taxonomy (NCBI): domain Eukaryota; kingdom Metazoa; phylum Mollusca; class Bivalvia; order Ostreida; family Ostreidae; genus Magallana; species Magallana hongkongensis. The sequence continues at coordinate 65,567,027 of WFKH01011925.1, forward strand.
GAAGCACAATGACATTAATAAAGGTACAATATGTAGAAAATAGGAAAATTTTCTATATGAAAATATTTCTGATAAGGGGTCAAATGTACCTTATGATACAAACATAAGGGGAAATATACACTGAATGTAATATATATCTTTGGATGATGGTGTACTCTTTTTCCTTATCAAAGCACATATATAATCATCTAGATAGCAATTCTATTGCTATTTCCCTTGGACGGAAAATCGAACTTTAGTTAGAGGGAGTGATTGATTGTTTCAAGATTTGTTATAAATCATCCACGTTCCTGACAAACCGTAACTTAGTTAAGGGGGGGGGGTATATAATTAAATGTACATGTGGGCATAGCTATTTCATCTTAAAAACTAAAAAGGTTTGCAAAAAATGGAAAAAATATATTAGATATAAAGAAATTAGAAGTTTCTTAACATGTTGCAAATTTGTATCAAATCATACATATCTTGGCAAGTTATTCAACAGCATTCTGAACTCTAGATTAGATAAATTTCTTAAACACACAATTTAATTCACACATCTCAAATTGGTTTTACCAAAGACGCAAGAACATCTGATCATTTATTTGTGCTAAAATGTTTAATTGATATATATTGTAACACAAAAGAAGGAAGACTCCATGCTTGTTTTATTGACTTTCATAAAGCTTTGACAGTGTTATACATACAGGATTAAAGCTCAAATTACTTCAAATGAATGTTGGATCTAAGTTTTATAATATCATAAGTAATATATATATAAGAATAGTAAAGCATGTGTGAAAATTGAAATTTAAGGTCCCTCGGATCCATTTCCAATAGCTATAGGTGTCCGTCAAGGGGATAACTTGAGCCCTACCTTATTCAAAATATTTATTACCGATTTTCCAGCAGAATTTAGATTCATGTATTGATGAAGTATCACTTCAGGCACAAACTGTTAACTGTATAATGTATGCAGATGACATTGTTATTCTATCATTCTCAGCTAAAGGTATACAAGCAAGACTTTCTAAACTTGAAAAGTACTGTTCTGATTGGTGTCTAGAGGTAAACATTCAGAAAACTAAAGTAATGATCTTTAATAAAGCTGGTCGTAATATTACACAAAAACTAATGTTCCAAAATAGCATGATAGATTGTGTATCTAGCTACAAATATTTTGGAGTCCACCTAACTGTATCTGGAAGTTTTCATGAAGCAAGATCCAGGCTATATAATAAAGCGTTAAAAGCATACTGCAAATTGAGAAATGATTTTATTAATTTAAATTCTGGAATTAAAACCAGTATACATGTATTTGACTCCAACATTAAACCAATTCTTTTTATATAATGCAAATATATGGGGTGTAAGCAATATATTTACTAAAAGATTCCTAAAATGCGAGAAGTTATAGATTGGAGATCGTTTTAGAAATTTTCCTTGTGAAAGAATACACCTCAAATTCTGTAAATATATTCTTGGTGTTCACAGGAAAAGTACAAATTTTGCTGTGTTGTCTGAATTGGGAAGGTTCCCCTTGCATTATGATATTGTCAGATTGTTAATCAAAAGTTGGTATAGATTTAAAAATTGTCCACAGAATTTCCTTTACCTAAGGATATACATACGAATGTAGTTAAAAATTTTTTTGTAACTGGCAAAAACTCATAGTTTGCTTTTATACAAAATTAAGAACAATTCTGAATATTAAAGATGAAGTAACTTATTATGGTAAACATAAATATAAGTCAGCCTGTCATAAAACATTATTAGATTATTATGTATAATATTGGTATACAAGTCAACAAAGCTATACTGATTGCAAATTAAGCACATAAGTAAAACTCAAACAAAATTTGGGTTAAGAAAATTATTTATCAATAGTTAAGAATTTTGATCACAGGAAATCTCTATGTAAATTAAGAATTTCCTGTCACAGGTTGCCAATTGAAGTAGTTAGATTTACCAACATCCCTAGCGAAGATCTATTATGTAATAGATGTAATTCTAACAGTATAGAAGATGAAACTCATTTTTTTTACTACGTGTGGAAAATACGATCACCAAAGGAAAGAAATATTTCGGTTAGTTAAAAGCAAATTTCAAAAATTTTCAGCTCAGTTTAGATAATGAACAAAAACGTTTTTGGTTACTCAATTGAAGACAAGGAATTTTTTTATTTTGTGGGCAAATTTATAAATGTTCTCTTTTTAACTGAAATGATACAATATTGTTTGTCATTTTCTAAACTACTAAAAAAAATTGTTTTACTTTAATAATTTTTATACTATTTTTGGCATGTCTTTCTCTTGTAATTATAATAATGTCATACTTGTCTGTTCTGGACTCTGAATTAGATATAAATTAAATGTTCTGTTCTGTTCTATAATTTCCAAAGGAACTAATCAGTCATAGTTAGGTTACATGAATAGCAGTATCTCTTTAGTTTTATCGATTGGCCTATATATTGATCGGTTCAGTACGACTAATAGTACTTGTACAACTCTAAATTTAGATAAACTATTCATTTAAGAATAATACAATACACATATATTTTCTGAATAAAACGCATCTGTTACATGGCTTATTTCAAGGTTTTTACTTCAGATTTCCTTACACGTCATACGGCGTCTCATGACCAAAGGGGAAAAACTCGTTTCGAGGACGGAAACAACAACACTGTGTTTGAGGTGAGTTGGGAGTTATTATGGGCTTGTTTTATTTGATTTTCAACATGTTAACGATAATACTCGGCATCTGTTATATACTATCCATTGGTAAGTCTGTTTCTTATAATTGAAAAAAGTAATATTCTCATATTTGTAGCTCGATATTGTTATGATAAACTTGTTGTTCTAGATGAACATCACATCGTTACAAAATCTAAAACAAAGATTTATTAATTGAGGGGGGGAGGGCACCTGAGTGTGAAATTCTATCATATTAAATATGAAAAATTAGATATTTATAATATTGACATATATCTGTCACCCGTGTGCAAGATAACTTTTTAAGATTTATGTCAATATGCAAGAAAATTAATATGTCGACATGCAGGATTATGTTGCATGATTGTTAACATAAATTATCCTGCATATGTCGACATAATCCATATAGAAATAACTTGGATTCAAGACGCACATTATAACGTGCCAATATAATAACATAAATAATCTAAGATCATTGTACAAACTTCAAAAGATGGCAAAAATTGATTGATTTACATTTTACATGTAATTTATGTTCAATTACATAAATAAAATGTTCTTTATTCAATTATCTTTTGGACAAGTCCACATAAATGTTTGACTTATCGCAAGTCAAAAATCTGACGAGTCACAATAATCATGATTTAAGTTTATTACCCGCACAGACAGACGTATATACATACATTTAATTTAAAATGAAGTCTTTCTCATTTAGGGAATTTGAAGTTTATGCTATGAACTATATATACATTACAAGGTATTTAGAGTTGTCTTTCCTAAAACATTAGTACTAGTTAGATTTTTCATTTAAAAATTACTCAATATAATTTTACATATACAATCATAAATGAAATCTTATTAATGTGCTGTACGTTTTGGTGCTTGGGTGTTCTCGGCAACATTTTCAATAGTCTTCAGGCTCTTAAATTTTTAGAATTAAAGGTTGTATAAATTCCCGAATATATATAAAACACACACACACACACACACACACACACACACACACACACACACACACACACACACACACGGGAAACGAGTGTGAATAGAAAATAACATCCAGTCGTGATGTTTCTGTAATGTCGACATGTCGACTTACATGTACTTGAAACTACGTAAGAGGTTGTCAGAGATGAAATATGAAAAAATTAAAAATTAGGGTAAAAAGGGAAGGGGGGAGGTAGTGCACGGTCTAGTTCATTCACAAGCTATTGTGCTGCAGACGCAATTAACATGCGTAGTTTATATAAGACACTAGTTCAAACCAGTCAGCCAGAAGGCCCATCATCTGTCATTGTCAGGAGATCTTTTCACTATCCAGGCTATTGGAATAATCGACTTTAACAATTAAGTTGATGTACTTATTTCACTACCTATATATACCAATGTTCTTTAATTCTTCTTTTCAAGATCTTAAAAAAGGAAAGGGGATTTCCATGTGTAACCTGTATGTACTAGTTTAGTATGCAGAGAGAAAGCCCACGCAGTCTCTGTTTATATCACTCCTCTAATGAAGTACAATATTAGAATATTTAAATATTTAATACCTGTCACATTATTTAGGAACTGCTTTTCATGTAAAACCTATGTTGAAAATGAATTCCATTTTATCTTAGTGGGTCCAGTATATATTGAATACCGTAAAAAATATAAAAAGTATTTCTTTGTGAAACCATCGATGTTCAAACTGACACTTGACATTGTTACATATATCTATAAAAATGTATGGCCAGTGTTGCATTAGACATTCACTTCACCTGGACACCTATAAACTTATTTATTAATTTATTTATTATTTGCACTGTATAAGATCGAATTCAATAGATAAATAATCATGACTATAATAATTTAATGGCCCAGCAATGCATATAAACTAATTTATTTAGGACAAGCTGACGTTTTGTATCTGACTATCGGCAGCCGGCCAGTGAATCAAAATTAACACTGATATGTATAAATCTGTTGGTTCCTTGTGTATCAATGCCACATCTTAAATGAAGGATATTACATGTATATGATTACTTAGCAGTTGGGGCAAGTAATGACTTGGTTGATAAATACATGTTTAGAACTTCCCTTCTTTCCAGCTACTGTTTCTTGTAGTAAGTATGAGCTAGAGAAATCGAAAAGGAGAGAGAGAGAGAGAGAGAGAGAGAGAGAGAGAGAGAGAGAGAGAGAGAGAGAGAGAGTATCAAGATCAAAGCGAGAAAGAGAGAAATTTAATACATTACAGCGACCTAACTTCAGAGCGCATAATTTTTTTCAAACTGACAACATATATAAAGAAATTAATAAAGGGCAAAGCCATCTCTTATTTAAATTAGAATTTTCTTTCAAACTTTTAGGACAAAATTTTTCTGATGTTCCGTGTAAGTTGAATATACACAATGTGAGGATTTTGGGGAGGAGCTAAAATTAAGGATGAAAAGATTTGTCAAAAGGGTCTCTGTCTTTTGTTGATATTCAGGACTGTTTAGAAAATTCAATATAACCAGACAAGACCCCGACCAGTGGCCCTCCCCTACCCCCTAGTGCAATTCGCAAATTATTTAATTTGTATTTAAAACTTATGAAGTAATGACATTGAAGGAACACCACCTCCTTTTGATTTATTAATCAAAAATTAAATCAAGATTACCAGATAATATTACCAAAATTTGTACATACAGCCTTTAACCGTAGAAAACATCGTCTGCATGTGTAAATTTATAAAATTTATTGGAAAAAGTGCCTTATAGGTCCAATGGACCAAGTGCAGTTTAGTTTATTGTTCATTTTGTGTACAGAATAAGTTACAATGCTCAATACACAATGTCACTATAATAAACGGTTACTTACTTACTTACTTATTGTAATACCTGTCACTTTATAAAGAGCTAGATTTATGAATGGAAGGGGCTGTTTTAAAATCAAGTTGATAAACGTGCATACTTACTATTATCAAGAAGGTCTGAGAGATGTGTTAAATAAGAAACCTTTTAAAAACATTATTGTTAAATCAACCCTTTATAATTCCTAGGAGCAGCCCGCCTACGGGTGTTTGTATCGATTAATAAAATGCCCGGAGTACGTTATTGCATGAGCATGTGTATAGTGAGAGATCATCAAATATCTGTATAGGTGGAGTACTAGAACCAAGTTAATGTTATATATTAAATAGTGGGACTTACTGTGAGGCAAGAAGCTGAGACATTTTAGCAAATAAGTTTAGGTGAGTTAATTATTCAGATTTTAGAATGTTTGTCATTGAAGTAAAAATCTGTTTACATAGTGAAGTGTAACAATGTCGTAAGATCAACTGAAGTAGAGTGATAGAAATGTATATGAACATGTATTTAGAATGATTAGTATGTATCTTAATAATTTTTGGGAAGATGATTTTAACTGTATCGTGAACAACAGCCAGGCGCGTAGTGGCTTATATGCAAGTGCATACCCATCATTCTAAAAAAAGAAACGACAGAGAGACATGTGAAGCGGGGAGCTTATTACTTTATTTTAGTGTTACAGTTATTGCCCTTTGATTTATTGATTTTTTATAATGTGTATACAATAAAGCCGAGAGAAAAAGCTATGCTCGTCCAACTGCCCCCGATCCAGGAAACGATGCGTTGGCAAAGACGTTAGATGCTCTTAACGCAAAGATAGACTCCCTATATACAGTTGGAGGTGAAGACTTTAAAGAGACAGGGCTTGGACGATGCGCAGTTAAGACCCAGAGTACAGGAGCAGCAGAAACTTTGTTACTACTGCCAAAAGCCAGGGCATAGACATGACAATAGACTAAAAGTATTTAGAAATAATGATGAGTTGTTTTTATTGCAATGTTCACAGTCATGGCTTCGAATTTAAAGAAGAGGAAAGTAATTTCGCTTGAAACAAACGAACCTACTTGTATTTAGAAATAAACAAAAAGTGAAATTACAAAGGACTATGAATTAGCTTCAAGTACATTAAGTACGATTTAAAAAAAAAACAACAAAGATGTGCTTTTAGAAAGCTTGGAAGAGTTAGCGGACTTGTTGAGAAAAGCGCGTGACTCTAAAAATAGCGATACCGAGATTGAGCCTTCCCATGATGTCGGTGTTGATTCACTGGTTACGATATTTCGACAGAGATACATGATTATGATGTCAATGATGCGCTCTTGATCAAATCAAGGGTGCTGTGTTAAAAATGGTGGGGCAAATATATATTCATGGCAATTTACATGAACATGCTGTAAGTATGCTACTTTTGAACAAAGTTTGAATAAATTATATTTATTTCTTTATTACTTGTTAATAACTTTATTTGAAATGTAAAGAAAAAACGACCCCGTGTCACCTTGAGAAATGCCAACCTCGGATATAACGAGTATCGGTTATAACGAGAAATAAAATTATGTCCCCAGCATCTCGTTATACCCGGCGTCCACTGTATACATGTCAGTAAAGATCGATGCATGCATTTTAAAAATCTTTAAAAACTATCTCTTGCAGCTTTAAATTACCAAGTGTGAGAGGCCTCCATGACTTTATTATGATATCCATAAAGCTTTCCTCTCCCCTCCCTCTGGTTTCACTGCATGGAGGGGACTAAAAATATAAACTTTGTAACTTATATATTTATATTAACATCTACCAAGTATTATTTCCTCTATTTCTTACGGAATCTTAAGTTAATTCATAGTTCTATAGAAACAGCCAGACTGAAATCTACACGCCCCATTTATCGATTGGTCGAAATCTACAGCGGCTGAAACTGACAAGATACTGACAGGACTGAAATTGACACGCCCTGTTTATCGATTGGTCGAAACCTACAGCGACCTAAGAAAAATCACGGACTGCACGAAATAATCATGATGATGTCAGACTCAAAGTCTCACAGGAGACGATTTGGCTGTTTCTATTAGCTAACGTACTGATGTACATTATAAGTAATTTAGTGAATTTTACTAACTTTTCATAATTAATTTATTAATTAGTTCAAGGAAAGATGTTAATATAAACAATAGAATGCTTTCTTTGATGATTCATGCGGGTTATGAAGGTAGCGATCATTGCAGAAAAAATTTACAGAACCCGCTAACGCGGGTTATGTATTTTTTCTGCAATGTCGCTACCTTCATATCCCGAATGAATCGCCAAAGAAAGCATTTTATTGTTTAAGTAACCCTCAATCAGCCAAGTAATGTGGTCCGTGGACCTTACTGTTCAGTGTATCCTCTTGCATAGGGCGAAAAAAGTCAATGTTTGAAATTTGATATAATACAATTTTGTGTGTATGATATTGATTTTCTAATTCATTGCCAGGTGTTTTTCCTCAATAGGAAGTTGCAACCTGTATTGATCGAGCATAATTTTCTGATACGCCAGTTTGACAGAACTGAATTGGATAGATCAGACAATGTTGGTCACACACAAGTCAGGATTATTGACGGTAATTTTTGTTTTGTGTTTTGTTTATATATCAATATATTTATTTAATAAAGTTTAAATGAAAACACTTGGCTGTAAATTACATTGCATTGGTGACATTTTATATGACTTGTGTACAGTTGATTATTTAATTATGTGCTGGATTTTATTTATTACGTGTTGGATTTACATGCCTTCAAGATTAGCTTATAAATGCATAAAATCATGGAATTTTTTGTGATTGAGACTTCAATTAACACATACTCAGATGTTTGACTTCCTTCCTTCCTTCCTTTCTTTCTTTCTTTCTTTATTTCTTTATTTCCTCCCATTGGAGATTATCACAACATATTTACAAAAATACAAACATACGCAAATATAAGGAAAAAGAGATAATGTAAATCTACTGGGATGCAATGATCCAGTACATATAATGCGTAATTAACAACAAGTTTGCAGGCGCACACACACTACTAGACAATATCGAAATATTAATGTTTATAAAACACTGTAATCCTGTGACATTTATATGTATGGACAGGCAGTTACACGTGATATTCTATAAAACCTGTAACAATTTTGTTAGAAATTTACTTGACTTGTGTAAAGCATCAGGTCTGAGAATGTACAACGGTAGATGCTGGGATAAGAATGGTAGGGTTACTTATAGATTACGTCCTTGTGCACAAGGATTATTATGATTCTGTATCATATTTTAAAGTCGAAGATTTTTCTGACCTGTACCAATCTATTGAATCATTCGAAAACTCAAACTTTGGCATTGGTAGTTGGGTTGATAGATTTACACAAATAATTAATTAAATATTCGATAGTCATTGCTGTAAAAGAAGTAATAAGAGCAGCAACAAACCCACTAAAGGTAAAGACGATTAAATCTGGCTTTGAACAAAAATAATATGACAACCACTGCACTGGCAAGGAATATCCAATGGACGACGAAACAAGACAGACTGAAACTCAGGCACACATATTTCAAAAATCCTCGATAATTGTAGACCGTTTTCCTGTGTATGTTACTAGTATAACTTCGCACATGCGCAAACCACACACTGTGGCAGATCGAGCAATGTGAATGATTGCATGGATTTTAGAAACGGAGCGTTTTTGTAGAAACCGATGGAAACGATGTTACGTTTTTACTTTCTTGGATTTACTATCATTTATCTACTGTGTTGGATGTAGTGCCGCTGGGGTTTTCAAAAAGATGCAGACGTTATGCACTCTGTATGAACAACGCACGTGTTCGATATGCATGGGAAGTAAGGCGCAGCACTATCTGTGCAAAATAAAACGGATACCTTGAAAATTCTTTCAAAGAATACATATATTTTGTGTTTAATTTATTCTTTATTCTTTATTAAAAACATTTTACTACAATGTGTAGTTCATGCATTTAAAAGTCCGTGCAACCTGAATGCCTCGATCGGAAAGCAACCGACCGTAACTTTCAACCGGTATATATACCCCAGTGGCGGTAGAGGAGCGATCGAAACTAATATGGCGACCAAATGCTTTTATGAATTCATGTCAGCTTTAAAGACACGTGTAACAAATAATAATACAAATGAACCTTATCCGGCTAATGATAGTTTGTAGACAAAAGAGCCAGTTTTTCTCGAACTAGATAGTTATATTTTTGATGACGAAGTTGCACGTGTTTTAAATGGTTTAAAATGTGGTAAAGCATGGGTCTCAATAATTCATTGAATGAGTATTTTATATATGGAAGCGTCGAGATTTGCTCAAAGGGTGCAGCGGAGATTTTCAAAGAATATTTAAAAGGTGGGAACGAAATTTTGAAGAGTTTGATCTATATATATATATATATATTAAGCTGAAAATGCATGTAAATTTGATTTAGTGGTTAATTGGCTGTTACAAAGTAGCATTAATTAGGTTATATTCTATTATAAAAGAAGTTTGTTAAGTAATACTCCTCACACTAGATTTTGTAGTTTAGACAATTAAGTTAAGGTATAGTTTGCTGCTACATGAAGGTGACTTAGATTTTCATTGTGAAGTAAAACTTACTTATGAATACCTTTTTTTTGTCCCCCGCTTTTACTGAAAGTAGCCTAGAGGGAATATTATTTTGGTTGTGTTCGTCTGTTGGACCGTCCACTACTTAAGAAGGGGATCCCACTTTGGACATAATAACAATGCATTTAGTTTATCTCCGACTACTGTGAAAGCACAGAAGAAAAATAAATGTATATTCTAGCTTATACATTTTCACAATATAAAATTTTATACATTTTCACTATGTGGCCATATCTGTTCCGCCCTAGGGCCTAAGCCCATGACCCATGGGTCATGAATTTCACATTCTTGTTAGAGGGCTTCATAGAAATAATAACCATGCATTTAGTTTTTTTTAACATGTGTGGAAGTAGAGATGTTTAAGACTATTTTTGAAAATTTGGCCCTTTATTTTTATTAGACCCCGCCCATGAGGCCTCGGGGTGGTATGGTCATCAATATCAAAATTCATATTTCTCTTACGATTTAAATGCTTCAAAACCAAAATGGTAAAAATTGGCTTTGTGGTTAATTTAATGTAAAATTGTTAATGGATGCCGCACGACGGATAATGCACGGACGAAGACCAGTTTCTATAGGTCATCTGAGTGACTAAGGTGACTCAAAAAACATAGTTAGTATGATAAGTGTTACAACCCATATGACTTAATTAATTTCAGACGAACTGTCATGCTGAACCAAAGACTCAAGGCAAAGAGAGGAATGATGACTCACACAGAGTGGTTCCCGAGAAAATTCGTTGTAAAGGCAATGAAGAAATGAGTAACAATATTGAAATCAACCAGAAGTTTCCCCATCCTGGTCTAAAATCCAAACCAAGGAAAATAGGTCTATATCAATGTATACTCTAATACATTTTAATATATAAATGATATTAGTCATATACAATATAGTATATGATATGTTTTAACACTAGACACTTCTCAAATATTCAACATAAATTTAACATGTTAACAGTACTTTAATGTGATGATTAAAACTGGCCGAGAATTGATCAAATTAAAAGTTCGGATTTTTTGGTATTCATTTCTTTATTTGTATAAAAATTATATTATATAAAGTCCATTTGTTGAAATTTGGGCATATATGCATGGACTTGAATTTTTTCTATGTTTAATTTAATTTAAGTAACTTAAGTTATTTTTTAAGTGAATGAGGTATTGTATTTATACATGTACATGCAAACAGTGTTTTATTCATTTGAAACTTTTTGTTTGATTTCAGATGCATTGTATTATGCTGCTATATGTGTCCTTCTCCTGACGTGTTCATCTCCTGTCCAGGGAGCTGCCTTAAGGGTATGATACACGCAAACTCGTATAATTCAATATTTTTGATGGAACTCTATGACTAAAGTTGACTTGTGCATCAATCATGTAATAATTCCAAGTTTTGTTCATTGGATGCATGTCCTTTGAAACATTTGTATTCATTTTAAGGAAACTTGAAATAATGCCAAAGAATGATTATAATAATGACTATCTTTGGGGTCATGGGTCAAGTATGTGCAAGGTCCCCTTGGTGCCCTTAAGGTATCTGACAGAATTTCTTCAAATCGACTGATTAAATAAAAAAAAATTTCAAAGTGCGTTTATTTGGTCCCAAATTTAACGCACTTTGAAAATTTTTTTCAAAGTGCGTAATTTTTTCAAAGTGTGTTACCACATACCTATTAACCTTTCAAAGTTCATAATTAAGTCGGAGAATCTCCCCCTTACTAACTTGACTAAGGAGGGGATTTTGCGTAAACGACATTTTATCATGTAAAAGGTGATTTTACAATTTTTATATAATTGCATTCATTTTATAATATGAGATTGACAAAAGTTTGAGTCTTCCATGCGGGAGATTTTCTGGATGCTGGAGAATTTAGAGTTTTAAAACATTTTGCAGGAGTCTCCAACAAGATGAGGTACGCTTGGTATGAACATCTGTGTATGTGTTCATGGTTATAGTGTTGTTTGTCCTCTCTGCCTTAAAGTTAGTTCTAAGTCCTATAAAGTTTGCTTATGTAGCAGTATACCTATTTGATTTTGATTTTTTTTTTGTTATTGTAGTGAGGAATATAAGTATATATACTGGTACATACAATGCAAATATATGGCTGGAAGTTAGGGGTGTACTGTTTATTGCATGAAACTGATGCTATTTTTCTTTTTGTATTTAAGGTGCCTCACTACACCCTAAAATAGTTTTTTAAATCAGCAAAAAATTATTTGATTATGATAGATAGCAAGATGAATAAGAAGTATATAGAAGTCAAATAGGCAAAAAAAAAATGCAATTTTGGATTAAAACTTATATTTTCAAAAATTACATTCAGTTAAATGTGAACAAAAGCTCCTGACAAATTCGAAATCATGATCTGCGGTTCACAGGGCCGATATTTTAACCACTGAGCTATGACGGTATTCATTCAAGTCGATTGATACAAACAATTTAACAAAACATTTAAATCGCCATCTTGTGACGTAGTGTCTTAAAAAGTATAAGATTAGGTGTAGTGAGGTATCTGAAACATGTGTTTTGCAAAGTTTATGTGGACTTGGGTTGGTTTCTGTTTATGGCACACCAGTTTATGGTGTTGGTTTCTGGTTTTCTTTTGTTACATTAAAGGCACTTACAGAAATACAAAAAAACCTATAAAAGTGGAAATATTTGTGAACTGACCCAAAGATGATTGCATGTTGTTTAATGTTGATTGCTCTGATTTATAAACACAACTATAATATTACTCAAATGAATATAGGATATTGAAAACAATGGAAGAAGATTTTGGCAAGTTTATCTGTTCAATTTTTTTCTAGAACACATCCATGAGTCTCTGTAAGAGCTATGCGTCTAACTTATCTGATAGCTCTGGACCTTGGAGTGGCAGCACGTGTAGCAGTGAGCTCGAAAAGATTCAGTGTCCGAAAGGTGAGATAAGAGACTGCGTGCCTTTAGTTTTTGGAGATTCTTTTTTTGCTGCTTGCATTAAAGATCCAAAAGGTTATCATTTGACAGGTACGTACATATGATATTTAATGAATGCCCTTTAGTTGAATGTATATTTATAACGTATTAAAAAAAAGAACCCACACATACTCAAAAATTTGGTTTAATTTTATAAATTTTGAATGTAGATGACGAGTGCATTTTAATAACACAGATTAGAGGATCGAACAAAAAAGTGGCTCAGTGTTATGGTAAGAAATGCTTGAAGTATAATCATACCCTTATGCAACAAGTTGGGGGGGGGGGGGGGGGGGCTTTTATTATATTTTTTTCTGGCCCATAATTTGTCAGCGCAACTCCTCTTATAAAACCATTAATGAAACTGCATGTGTAGTTGATATCAAAAGACAAAAGTATGCAAGTGTATATTTTTTGAGGTAGATTTGATGAGTTTTCTGGGAGCTGTTATCTTTTATTAAATTATTATGTGTATTTAATTCATTCCCTGCCATTCATAGTAAGTAACGATTGTAAAGTATTAGTAACTAAAGTAATGTGAGAATTTGTCAGGCTTTTAACTCTTCTGATGAGTGTTGGGACCACTTAGGTTCATAACATAAAACAGTCTTTGGGGGTGTCGTTGGCATAAATTTAACGGTATTGTTTTAATTAGTAAATACATATCTATTAGTACGTATTTTCACTTTACCTCAGGATTGCATGAAGACATCTAACCTTTTAACAACCAAAAGGGAGAGGTGTCAAAATTACCGGATAAAAATGGCCATGATCATCGAGCCCTTTTAACCTGTTCAACCACGTACAGGTTGATTGAGCAAGATGAACAGAATGGTGAGCAAGGAGAAAATTACACGTAAAATATTGTAGAAACCATGCCCTCTCTACAACACATTCTCTTTTAAAGATTTTTCCATTAGACTTCAAAGTTGAAGATAATGGAAGAGTGTGTCCCTTCCCTTGGTTGAATGGTACATCCACACCCCTCCACAACATTGGGATATTCTTCTCAATAAATATGTTTGAATATACTAGTGGTAGTTATTTGTGTGCGTATGTTGGGTATTTTCTCCTTTTCCACCCACAGTTCATTAGGCACATTTTTTTAAAACTAAAATGTGATCTAAACTCTTTTCATGGCTATGACAATTAATGTACGTTCCTTAAAATAGTATTTAGGAAAAGAAAGTGATGTGAAAAGATTTATTTCATGTCTTGAATGTATATTATACTGTTTTAAATGAAAAAAAATGTGTTTAAATTCAATGCGTATGAATGCTTTAAGTTTCAAGAAACCTCTGGACTGCACTGCTCTAGCCAGAAGCTAAATTATGTTCACTTTAAAACCCTAAAAAGTGGATCAAATTCAAGATTTTTTGGACTTTTCCCCCAACTTTTACCTTTATTATTGATGCAAACTAAATTAGCTAGAAAAGTCATGAATCATCATTTTTATGACTTGTGGCCCTAGCTAGCTGCAATAATGTAGCCCGGTTGCCCTCTCCGATTTTTTATCTGACGTTTTCAGGAGAGCCCCCCCCCCCCCAAAAAAAGGATAGGGCTACATTATTTCGGCTAGACCTAGCAAGTTCTTTGAATATTTTTATTAAATTTCTCTTTTCACCCACAGGTATCTTTAAATCTGAACTCAAATGAAAAAAAAACCACTTTTATAATTGAGATGTTTTAAAAGTATAGTGCAGATTCAATAGTTTTTTAAAAAACTAGGTAACTATTTTCCCCTAAAAAGTTTGCTGCATTAGATAAAGAGACTTTAATTTTACATCCTATCCAAATAAATGGATACCTCAACATGTAATATAAATTATTTTGGAACTCTTTGGTACACTCTAAAACAGGTCACGTTTATTTTCGAATCTTTTGCAGAAGGAAAAGAATACTGCCCGCCTCCTGTTGCTACCAATCCCCCTACAAGTGAGTATGAAGTGATGTGCTGATTTGTCATCATAATTAATTGTACGTTATGTAGTAGGAAAAGAGGAAATTACTTATTAATGCAATGATAATATATGACTGGACCGTTAATTGAAACCGGGACCTCTGCAACTCTAGTCAGGAGCTCTACTACTAAGCTACCTTGGCCGATATACTTGGTGTATATATCCCCAAATATTTCTTTCAGACTTTATTATTTCTAGCTAACATGAAGTTATACTACACTTTATTTCAATCATTTATATTTATTTATATATTAATGTAATTATTAATTTTTTCATTGTAGAACATCCTTTGACTCCAAATGCCACAAATCCCCTGCCAAGTTCACCCAATAAAAGTACTGGTAAGTACATGTAACAACATGGGAAGTTTTTATTCTACATCTATTGTAAGTATACAAATATTCTTTTGTAAAATTTATGCACACAAATTTGCAATTGCAGGACCACTAAATGGGTTCAACTGGACTGCAGTCTTTACTTTTCTATTCTGCTGTTGGTTCATAGCTTATGTGTGCCTTGGCATTGTAATTTTGCACGTTGACCGTCGGTGGATATGCATCAGATCTTGTAAGATGTTAATTAAGTCATCAAGGTTGAGATATCAGTTCAAATTTAAGCCTCCAAGTGAAATTAACAACAGCAACCGGCCAGAATGATTAAATGAATGGGAAACGCCAATATTATTCAGAAATAAAATGACAATTATATATTGTGCTATATTGTATCCATGCTTAGACATTTGAATGTTTATAATTGATGAATAAAATCTTTACTTTAGAGATATGCCTTATTTACTGGAGATTGATTTTAAATCCATGTACATGTATAGATGTATAATATATATTCCAAAAGTTTACAAATTGAACTCGTTAGGTACGTACGTATACACTATGACTAAATTTTTCCTAAAAAGTCATTTCTAAATTTAGATGGATTAAAGGGGAAAGGAGACATCTTTACAAAGAAAAAAATAGTGTATGCACCTATTTCTCTAATCTTGATTTATCATAATTAATAAGATTACATTATTTGTATGTGAAATGAGTCGGTTACTTTTGAAGATGCAAGTGAATTCACAACCAAACATTATAATTAATAATAACATTAAGTTAATAACTTGGACACGGTATATATGCGATGATGCAATATGATGTACACTGCAATTACAAAGTTTCATTGAACGTGTTTTGTTTGTCTACATCAGACATATACTTGAATCAGAGAAAAACTGTCCTTTATCTAATTTCACTATACATGTATATGAACATGCACCGTAACATTTTATCTTCTAGGCGGCTCATATATATATAATATATATATATATAATATATATATATATATATATATATATTTGATTTCAGTTGAGAGAAGCTGTTAATATATCTTAATTAAACTGAAACTGTATTAATATGTACTGTATCATTTTTTATGTTTGTATCATGACTTTTTCTCCCTTGCTCTATTACTTATTGATTTTAAGCTATCTATTTATAATTATCATTTGAACTGACTGTCATTTGGAAATTTTTAAGTTAGTATTTTACCATTTATCTTCGTCAATCCATTATGTCTAAAATTTGAATCATGTATTATATTTGCTGTTGTAATTTTTGATATATTTTGTGTTGATATAATAATCTAGTAAAGATGGTGTCTTCTTTAATCTTTATAGCAATCTTTTTTTCATTTTCTCGATCTTCATGTAGAGTGTACCTTGTTTATTGTATTTGAATGTACATGTATATGTTGTTCATTGAATCTTGGACCATTTTTTTATACAATTGCTTGATGCTATATGCTTATACCTGTGTACTCAATTAAAAACATATATAATCCAGTCTTATATCATTACATGTATTAAGATGATGTGGAGTCACTGCTCTACATGGATATGAAAAGGAATGATGTCCTGATGGTGCATATACAAGATCACCATTTATATGCAGTGCCAAACAAAACTCTTTATATCCACTTTGAATTTCAACCAGGATATCCCCCCCCCCCCCCCCCACCCCAAATGGCAATTGTTTTATAAGATGAAAATCAAGCAAAAAATGTCTCAGACTTGTAAAACTAAAATTCATAGGAGGTAATGTGAATAGGAGATTGTTTTCAATTTACTTCAGCTGCAGTAAATAGATGGTGTAAGGGAGATAACTCAAATTAAATACTAGTACCTCTGCCTCGCATCATCCGTTAACAATGCAATAATTTTTTACTATCACAATGTTAAGAGATCATATGCTTGTTGTGTTTTATGCTATTCTGCTCTCGTATGTATCAAAAGAAAATTTAAAGTTCTAAGACATAATGAACAATGCATGTAGAGAGGTTTTTTTTTCGTGAATACATGAGAACACTAGGAAATTGAATTCATACTCAAAGCAGGAAACTTGAATCAAACAATCATGCCATGATTAAAAAGTTAATGAGAAAGAAACTGCACACATACATGCATACAAATGTACATCAGTACAGAAAATTAATTGCTTGATAATCTCATTACATAGAGATTCTTTCTAAAAAGAGGTACTAGCTGTAGAATCACCACGACCATATATGTATACAGCTCAACATATCATAACCACACTGTACAATGGTGTCAAAGATAAGTGTTAATATATACCATCAAATGGAATATAAATAACAAACAGTTAAACGAGCCATTTCTACAGTAATTCATGTTAAGCAATGGTAAAAAAAACATTCAATCACATTTCCTGTTCCTATTAGTTTGCATAAATTGTCTGAAAGGTAGATTTCGAGATTTTGTTTAGTAGATTTCCTTATATAAAAACAAAATCCTTGAAATGTCATTTCGGGTTGGAGATTTTCACACATTCTTCCTTGGCTATAGATCTTTCTGATGAGACACTGCATCACTGGATTAAACAGCATATCACTAATGTATGTCCAGGTATTCTCCAGATACCTATTTTAAAAATATTTACACAATTTAGTTGTTTCGTTTACTACATGTATGGTAAACATATCAAGTATTAACTTAAAGCCACTTTTATTATTAATTCATCAAGCAATATAAATCTAATATCTGATACTTAAATTTACCTAAATATTCTTAGTTATAAAAAAGATGCTCACATGCCTTGACGGTCAAATAAGTACCATAGCCCTTAGTTTGGCATGTCCGAGTCTCATGTTTGCATTTTAAGCTTTATTTTGAAGTCTTAACCCTAATCTGAGACTCCTCTGACTGTAACCCCACTTTCATTATTTGATGCATACATTCATAAAAATGTTGAAGAGGGAAGAAGGTGGGGGGGGGGGGGGGTACAAGAGTCATAGGAATCTCAGATTATATATTCCTTAGCTCCAGGGGCCATATAATATAAATATGGTGAAAACAGTTGCGTCACATTCTGTAACTTCTGTGGTGTAAGGGAGATAACTCTTGAAAATTATTTGCCTCTCCCTACAAAATGTATTATATTTTGTAATTACTGTAGTAATTTATGTTGTCGTAATGTTTAGAGCTCGTGCTTATTGTATCTATGTTAAAATTTCAAATTCTCAAATGATCTATATATTATTCAACATGTCAATAAAGGTTGCAAATGGTGCCATGTTCAAAATGTAACAGTAAACACATACTTAAGCTCTCATAATGGCTGTTGAAAAGATATGAAGAAATGTACATGCACTTCAATTAATATAAATAGAGCATCAACTTTTTCTTCATTTTTGAGAATAATCTCATAATTAATGCATACAAGTTTGAAGTCACAACTCCATGGACAATTCAGAGTTTAATTTTAATGGTCTGAGGCTAATAAAATTTAAATCGCACCTTTTACTTCAGTTAAGGATGAATTGTCATACGTATTGTAACCAAAGTGTTACATCGTTATATAGATAAGTTTTGAAATCTTTGATTTTTAAACTTTTAATGTAACAAAAGGCATTGAAACATTTTTACAGACTAATTTGCTTTTTGATATAGTTCTATGCACATCAATGCAGTAAATTATATAGAACTGTACCACCCTTCTCTGACAAAATTTTAATAAATACAAAATATAAGACAAACGAATGTCTAAGCCAATACATACCGCATTATGCCATTTTTTAGGGGGGGGGGGGGGGGTTGAATCAACTTTGAAATAGCGCAAAATAGAAAAAAAAAATGGAGAAAACGTGAAAATGTGCATTTTTTCCTATCGAGGTCATAAAATCACAATTTTTCAACTCAAAAACATTACATATAATGTTAATGTTGTACAAATGCACAATACAAAAGAAAGTTATAACTTTGCATCTATGGCTACAGGAAAATAAAAAGATGCACATTATATTAGTCATGCGCACTTGAACTGTACTCGGCCGCGTTAAATATATCGCTCTCTGTATACATATTCATGAGCACGTTCGAAAAGCTTCAGAAAAAGTTTCAGTGTGAACGCAAAGAGTTTTTGGGATCAGCTATGAAAAAAATTAAAATATATGTATTTAAAAATGAAAAAAAAATTAAGCTCAAGCTTACAGTGCTATTTTAATCTACACTGTATCATGACACGAACCATCTGGACATTGCAAATACATGTAACTCCTCAACGATTACAAGACTTTCAAGTTTTAATTGACTGTTATAAAAACCCTTTTAGGCTAGTTAAGCATTGGACTTTAACATTGAAATAGGAGAATTTTTAGCTTCAATCGTGACCATGTCCGCTTAAAAGTTATGGACCAGTCACAAAAATAGATGGGTTGGCATACGAATATAATCACTGTGAAAAATTAGATATTTATAATATGGATATAATTCTGTCTACGTTATTTTTCTATGACTTATGTCAATATACAAGAAAATTAATATTAAATTACACATGTTTAAAAATTACAAGATTTATAATTCATTTTTTACACTTTCTTCACAGATTATGACACAAACTTTTTTAGACAACTTGAATCTAAAAAGCTCCCCTTAAATATAGAGGAAATTAATGTGTCGACATGATTATGTTATGTTGCATATTGACATGATGATCTTGTATGTCGACATAATCCATATTGAAATAACTTGCATTCAAGATGCACATAATAAGGTGCCTAAATAATAAAGCAAATAAAGATCATTGTACAAACTTTCAAAAACTTACAAGCATGGATTGATTTACGTTTTTCATTCCATAATATGGAATATCAATATTATTCATGACATAAATAACATTTTGTTTATTCCATTATTTTTTGGACAAGTCGACATAAATGTCTGACTTATGACAAGACAAAAATCTGATAAGTCAACATAATCATGATTTATTTTTTTACCAGGACAAACAGACAGACCTACATAAATTCCAATTAAAATGAAGTCTTTCTTATTAAGTGAGTTTATATTGTGACTTTTATAAAGTTATTAGAGTTGTCTTTCTTAAAACACTAGTACTAAAATTTACTACTTTAAAATAATTCAATATACTTTTTCAATATACTAGTAAATGAAATTTAATTTATGTCCAGCACTTTTTGGTGTTTGGGTGCTCTCGGCGAAGATTTCAATATTCCTCGGGCTCTTAAAAATGTTATTGTCAAAGTTCAATTTTCTAAATATTGTTTTTTCTTTAAATTAAAGCATCTGCAGAGGCAACATGCATGGCTTATATAATTAGACACTAGTTCAAACCTGAGCTAGCCACAAAGGCCTATCCTCTGTAAGGAGACCTTTTCGCTATCCAGACTATTGAAATAATCGACATTTACAAATAAGTTGATGTACTCTCCATACACTACATATTATAAAATATATATTCATGTTTTTAATGAAAAAGAACCATGTTTTTTTCGTTTACGTCTGATTTCTTTCAAGATCTATAAATAGTAAAGGGGTTTCCATTTTTAACCCATGACCGCGTAGTCCTATTTCATCATTTTGTTATTGATTGATTGATTAAATCAGGGATGTGTACTTTATTCCAGAAACTTTATTTGATTTGAAAGTAAGACGGTTATATTCAAGTACATGTGCATGTACATATATAAATGCTACACACATACATGTATGTATAATCTGGAATGCGGAAAAAAATTATCGATCAGTGTAACTTTTGTATAATAAATAGGCCGGGTGACTTAGATCGATTGGTTTTTGTCCCGTCCGGTCTGGATTTTAAAAACTTAAGTTTCTCAATTCCATTTTTCGGTGTGAAGCTTTTTCTAAGATAAAAATTTACAATATGGCCTTAATAGCGCACAGCGAGTCTAATCTGCAAAAATATGCCAATTTATTTTTTTATCATTTGAGAAGGGCGAAGTACAGTACTTCAGTTGAATGAATTTTAAAATCTAATTAGGACAAATAAGCATATTTTCTTCGATCTACTTCCGCAGCAGAAATTTCCCTGTTATCTTATGTACTTGGACAATCGTTGTTGTGCATAATGATTAATACGACAATATGCCTGCGGCTGCCTCAGATACCAGGGACGGGGGAAGGCGGGGCTGATTTAAATATCCTTTAATAAGTATTGCTCAACATGGGCCCAATTTTGAACATTTATTAAACATTCATCTGTTACAGGACCAAGTATTAGAGTGTACTAGTACTTCGCATTTCTGAAAGAAAAACTGATTTAGAATCTTAAAGACCAGAAAGCCCTCAACCAAAATGGTGTCTTCTCACTTAGCCAACAAAATTTAACCCTGGGGTTGGGGTTGACGTCTAACATCAGGATGCATGTTAACCTTCTTAAAGAAATAGACTACATATTTATAAAGTGTATGAGAAACCAGTCTACCTTGATTGGAAATATCATGTCGATACATGTCATATGATAAACAAATTATCTGATGTTCCATAAAAGATAAATACAATTTACGAGGCACGTAACTTTCTAGTTGAAAGGGAAAATTTAAAGGCTGATAAAGTAAAAAAGGAGGTAGAGTTGGTGAATAGAAAAGTGCTGTGAAATAAAAAAAAAAATAGCTGAGTATATAAAACTTCTGAGACTGATCAGATATATATTGTTTAAAGTTTTAAAAAAAACCCAGAAGACAAGACCCCAGCCAGCGGCCCCACCCCAACCTAAAATAGATTTTGCAAACAATTGAAATTGTATTCAAAGCATATGAACTCCCCCCCCCCCCCCCCCCCCCCCCCACTCCACCCCACTCGGTTTATTAATGCAAACAGAATACGTACAAGAACATGTAAGATAATTTAGTATGTAGAGAGAAATCCCGTGCAGTCTTTCATTATATCACCTCTCTAATTAAGAACTACATTTATTTAGTATATTTAATACCTGTCTCCTTATTTAGAACTAGAGTTATGAATGCAGATTAAGTTATTTTAAAAAAATTATACTGATAAAATCCAGAACAGTATCTATTGTCTATATTGAGAGTCTGAGAAATTCCAAATATAAATAATGAGGAAATTATTGTTCAAAGCCCACAATCTGAAGTGGCTGGCACATGTATGTGTCATCGCAGTATGATTGCACAAGCGTAATAAGGAGTGCATTAGTTATTGACATCAAAGATAAAATAATCTAGCAGAATTTCTGTGAAGTGGAAGTTTGTGTTATTGAACAGTTGATCTAGCTATCTTACAGGTAAGAAGCTGACATATGTAAATTAGTGGTAAATTGTTCAGATTTAAGGTTTTTACTGAGTGGAGATCTAATAATCAAGTGCGACATATCGAGATCACTTAATTTGAAGTGGGCGATAAAAAAGCTAGTAATATAGATATATGTATGTAAGATGACATTTAAACACTCTTTGGGGATTTTAAGTACCTTCAGCCACTTGTGAGACTATAAGTAGATTACCAGTTTCATTGGGTATGAGACACTTGACTGATCATATCGCGATGCTTGACAATGTTCACATCAATATATATGTAAGACTCCAAAATCCGATGGTCACGCCAGAGTCCGATGGTCGTGCTAAAGTCCGATGGCCTGCCACGCCAAAGTCCGATGTTGTCGGAATACGTTTGTTACGTCATGTCATGGTGACATCATTGGTGACGTCACTGCTATCTTTTCAAAAATGGATAATTGAGAAAGGAACTAGAGGTGAAAATTTTAAGAATGATAGTAAAGGAAAGATGTTTACTGTAGAGTACTGAGATAACAAAATTTGCCAAAATATGCTGTAAATAATATGTAATTAATGAATTAATAAGTCAATGGTGCTCAAATCTAAGCAAACAAGCCAGGTTGGACTGTTAATAAAACAGTTATTTTGTAGAGAATAATACATGGCAAAATCTGTATCACATCCCATATCAATCCGAGACTCCAATGTCAGCCCGAGGTCCGAAGGCCAGAGGGCTGATATTGGTCGAGGGTTGATATGGGATGTGATACAGATTTTGATATGTATTGTTGTTTTTATTATATATTTGAATTTAGAAAGCTAGTTTTTATTTTCACGTTGAAAAAAAAACATACAAGCATTTTATTGCTATCTTCAATTTAGCATGATGGACTGTATGTATGTTAAATTCAAACATGACAAGAGGAATATATTTCTAAGGAGAAAATGTAAAATGAGTCACAGTGGAGTCCAAATTCATATAATTTTTTCATTGTATTTGATATATTAAGGTGGAATAACACACCTGGAAAAAGTCACTCAAATTAACTTTTTAGAGTAAATTATTTGACTATGAAAGATATAATGATAAATAAACTGTACATGAGTCAAGTAAGCAAAAAATTTGAAGTTTGGGGATAAAAAATGAATATCTAAAAAATTCCAATTCAGTAAGTAACAACAAAAGCCCCTGTGGGATTCGAACTAGAGATGTATGAATCACAAGCCCGACACTTTATCCTCTCGGCTATGGAGTAAATTACATGTTGCCTTCGATTAAATCCTTTTAATAAAACGAAATGTCGTTTCAATCAGAGGTCAGCTATTTATTGATGATGTGCTATTCCACCTTAAGCTCATGTGAAGTAAAAATATTAGATTAAAAACTGAATATTTTCCAACACAGAGCTTTTCTTCTCAAGAAGATTAATATAGTTTAAAAATGCCCATGACCATCCAGCCATTTTATGGATTTTAGGTCACCTGAGCCGAGGGCTCAAGTGAGCTTTTTTGATGAAAATTTGTCCGTTATGTCGTCATTGTTGTCATAAACTTTTCACATTTTCATCTTCTTCTCCAGAACCAATGGGTCAATTTCAACTTAACTTGGTACAAAGAATCATTAGGTCAGGGAGATTCAACTTTGTTGAAATGAAGGGCCACACCCTATTTCTAGGGGAGATAATTAGGAATTTTTGAAAATTTGTTGGTATTTTTCAAAAATCTTCTTCTCATAAATCATTTGGCCAGTAAAGATGAAACTTGTGTGGTAGCATTCCCAGGTAGTGTAGATTCAAATTTGTTCAAATCATGATCCCCGGGGGTAGGGTGGGGCTTCAATGGGGGGGGGG
>WFKH01011925.1:65604750-65624831 GCA_016163765.1 Magallana hongkongensis
TGGTCATATATCCCGGTAATAGATTTACATTGTTGAGTATATTAATATTGCAGACAATTGATTATTATTATTTTATATTTTTTTTCACTCATTATGCATATTTGTAAGAGGTTAGTTTTGTTTTAAATGTTATGTTATGTTTTTGAGCTGAAATACAGTAACACGTATAATAAGTTGGTATATATATGATCTAAACAACTTCCATAGTCAGTTGTAGAGCTATGCATTATTTGTCGGATATTTAAATGATTCAAATTTGAAGAGAGATCTCTTTGGGAGAAATAATCTATGTTTGTATCACCCATGATAAGAAAAGGTTGACTAGTATCTAATAAGTTCAAGACTGAAACCAGAAAACAACAAATATTGGTGATGGTGGCAAATTTGGGGGGACAATATATGAAAACAATTTGAACAAGATCACTGTTTTTCATAAGTGTTGCCTTAACTGTTTGAATGCCATTTAAAACTACTTTTGACACATTGATCAGTGGATATTTGGAGTAAATAACTGAACCATAAAATGACCGCATTGTATGAGAGGATTCTTCATCGTCAAAACGATAAATTTGAAAACCAGGTAGCAAATAATCTTCACTGTTGTCACCTGCTTTTAGTCTGCTTTCTGGAACAGCTAAAATATCGCCTGACAGAATGTTTTTTTCTGACAATAAATCACTTATGTGCAAATGCAATGACCTGCTGTTGTGATATATAATTTTCAAATCTGAGGTTATATTTTCAAGAATAGGCAGGCAGGTCCACAATGCTGCATGATTTCTCAAACGTTCCATTTCACAAACAACATTTTCAGAAACTCCAATTTTTTCTTCATTTAGAGACAATATGTGCAAATCTTGCAGTTTTCGAACTCTACTTAGACCGACATACTGAATGTGATCTAATTTCCTTTTTCCTAAATCTAGCACAACATTATTTAATGTAGAACCCTGTTCTTTATGTATTGTTTTTGCACATGCTAGTCGCAGTGGAAATTGTCTTCTTGTGACATGACAGGATTTATGTCTTCCTACTGTGAACTTTTTAGTCACTTCAAGAATGGGTGTCCAATATTTAGAGATATCTTCAGTATACAGATTACAGTATTTTTGTCGTGCAGAAAATCCTATTACTGGGTCATCAAACAATACCCATACAATACTGCTCCTGTTTGAACCCATTACTCTGTAATCTAATTTCTTTACTATGCATGGACTTCCATTTGTTAACCCATCTTGGACATTGATATTGATGCAAACTTCAGCAGGTAAATCAGTCACCAATTGCAATTCTTTACATAGTCCCATTGTTTTAGATGAATCATCAGATATTTGAAGGAGTATTGCATTTTTTATTTCAGAGAACACATCTCCAGTAACAGCATCAAGTGCAGACACAATACATTTGTCATGTGAATCTGCTTTTTCATATGCTTGACTATTGTGAAAATTCACCTTGGCATTGGTTGTAAATAAGTGTGGAATTGAATTTAAATTTTGGATTTCTTCTGTGCAGATTATTGTCTTCAGCATGTTTATATCATTGTCATTGTGTTTTCCTTCTCTTAGTCTATTTAGTAATTCAGCAAAGTTTTTATCTTCTTTTTGCCTCATAATGCCTCAATTCAAAGACTCGAAACAAATCAGTCCATAAATTTGTTGCTAGTGGTCTATAGCCTTTAGTGAGATTTTTAAATATCCAGCCATCAAATACAGGTTTAAGCTGGAATAAATCACCAATAGCTATGATACTTATACCTCCAAATGGAACACCTTTTGCAAAAATCTCTTGCAGCCTTAAATTAATGTAATTGAACATTTTATTTCCTACCATCGAAACTTCATTAATAAAGACTATTTTCAAGCTGCGAAAATTTACTCTCATATTGTCAAGTTGCTGTACATCAAGAGGTTTGTACTTCAAATTTTGGTTTGCTAGAATGCAGAAAAGAGAATGTATAGTTTGTCCTCCTATGTTGTAAGCAGCTTTACCTGTTGGTGCACATAATACCGCCTTTACCTCATCACATTTCTCTGCTACACGTTTGGCATAATAACGAACAATTGCCTGAAAAAGGCAGGTTGTTAACAAACTTTTTCCCACACCAGCACCACCTGTTAAGAAGCAATGAATTGGTAGATCATTCGTTTTAATCTTATGAAGTATGTGGTAAAAAAATATTTTCTGATTTTGATTTAAACTTCTTTCAAGGATTTTATATTCCTTATCACTCAGCATGTTTACTGATATATCATCAGTCTCCACTTGTTTTCTGGCTATGCCTAAATCAAAACCTAAGTCATACTCCATCTGTGCAAATTTTGGGTTAAAACAACCATGATCTATGCACAAGTTTTCATCTTCCTGAAAGTCAATTTCTTCATTATGTTGTACTTCTGCAGCAACAATATGATCAACATTACTCAATAAATCATTCATATTGTTTTCAACAACGTCAACTATACCCCTGTCTGCTTCATAAGGCAATTTGTTTTTTCTCCTGTTGCTGATAAAAATGTGATTCAAAAGAGGTATGATTTCCAATTGGATCATTTTCTTCATTTCTCCATGGATAAAACAACATGAGTTGTTCTCGGAAATAGTTTTCTGAATCTTGTTCCTTGTTGTATCGAACATATCTGATAACTTTCTGAGTTTTCCTTAATTTCAAAATAGAACCATCTTTCATATGGTATTCTTTTTGACTAATTGAATTGTCTTCATCACTAATTGGCACATCACTATTGTCTTCATTCAGTTCCTCATATTCATCCTCTGGTAACAACTCTTCAATATTGTTCTGTTTCCTGTCTTTAGGAGGTGGCACAACATCAAATTTTGACACAAAATCAGCTAAGCAATAGTTCTGTAGAACCCCTGGCCTTCTTTTATAACGTTTTATCCAGTTGTCTGACTCAATATTTGTTGAATTTTCTGGCATTTCTTGAAGAACTTCAAGAGATTTCAATAAAAATGTGAGATTTTCTGGATCACATGTATTTATAAACACAACATTTCTACTGCTTGTCAATAAAGTTTTGAATCTCTTCATTAGTTGACTTTCCATAGACAGGTGCATTTTCTATCCAAAGAAGCAAATGGATGTGTGGAGATCCCCTTTGCTGAAACTCAACACGAAAAAAATGGTCAACAATTTTCCCTAAAGGACTGCAGTCACCTTTCAAAATTTTGGACATAAATATCTGAAATCTATGGCTAAAATATCTTGAACAAGTTAGTGGGTCTCTTTAATAAGTTCACATTTCTCAATCCAAGTCAATTCATCAACATCTGACTCAGTTAGTTCTGCATTGTTCAAACTTTTGCTCAATATCTGAATCAAATTTTTCCATTTCGTTTCTGCAGCTGAGAAAGAACAAAACCATGTTGGAATACCAAGCTGTCTTATCATTGCAAAAACATCTCTTTTTGCACTTTCCCAGTATGCTGGCGATCCTCTTAATGTTCTCAAGACTCTATACCCTTCATTTAATTTAACAATGTTATCAAATGAAGTAGGATTTAAGACATGACCAGCTGTTATTTTTTTCCCTTCGCTTTTGCACTTTCGCATTGCAAGTGTCACTTTGTCCTGAATTTGCTTTATCTGTAATTTTTTTAACTTGAAAAAAAGGTTTGGCATTGAACATGCTGCTCGATGATCTTGGGATCTTAACTCCCATTTGCAAATTGAACTATAAGTAACTGGGACCATACGGTGTTTGTTAGACATTCTCCTTTGACCACAGTATATAGTTGGAAATGCTAAATATTCTGCATCTGGATCTTGATACAAACCAAGAGGTGTCTGGTTTTCACCTGGTGCAAATGACATTGTCTTATTTAATGATCTTACATCTGCAGGATGTAGCAACGTGTCTGTATTTCCAGTAAGTCTACTTTCAAAATTTGGATCTTCTGTCTATTCATCAACATCACCTTCATTCTGCAAAGAACTGGTCTCATTTTCCAATTCTTTTGTATAAGATGTGTTCTCACAACTTGTAGCATTTTCACTTGATTTTTGGTCAATAGCATAAAACTCTCTCTGTTCTTGTAAAATGTCCCAGTTTTCTCTTATTGATATCCCTTCATTTTGAAATAATTCACTGTTTTCTTAAAGCCACGGGAGTGCATTCATTTATGTGTTTGGTCGTATAGCCTCATATAAAACATGGTGCTTAAAACTCAAATTTCTTTTTAATTTCACTTGAATTGTTTCAGTTTCTGCTAACGTCCGTGGTAAAGATTTGACAGTAGTGTTGACATCTGAAGGAACATTAACAACATTCCCACGTAAACTCTTTTGTCCTCCTCTTGGTTTTTCCATCAACTGCATAAATGGAATTCTTGGACTAATGAGACGCTCTTCCATTTCAGTAATATTTAATTCGGGAGGTTTCAGGGGAAATTCTAACCCATTCACAACTGCTAAAGCTGGTATTTTACCAAGTTTTAAGTACTTCTTACAAGTATGACAAATCCATTCTGTATCTTTTACACTTTTGATACCTTGCAAACATCTATGTGCTATATCTAATGTATACAGAAACTGAGCCTTAGAAACACCATCCCTAAACCAAGTTTGTGTACAGCAAGAACAAACAAATAATGGACCATCCTTTACTATTTGTTTAAAATTCATTACTGCAATTTCCTCAGTTTGTTCAAGTCCTTCCCTTAAAGGGCTCACACATTAGAGCAACTTGGAACATCATTTTCAATCTGGCAATTTGAATTGCTATTTATTTCCCCAATTTCTGGTAAATTTAAACTATCAAGATAGTTTTCAATAACAACATTTTGTGTTCCTCTCTCATTCCACACGTCATTATCCATATTTTCAGTTTTCTTTTTTTTCCTTAATGAATGATCTTGACATTTAGGATTTCTATTCTCATTATGTTCTGACCAACATCGTTTCCTTGACTGTGTTCTATATCCTCCTAATGACAAGACACTTTCAGTGCATATGCGTGTTACAGGTTTTCTTGGTTTGTTGGAAAGAGTCTTAAAACAGAAGGCATTGATTTCATACAGCGCATTATCCAAACTAATGCAAGACAAAGACATACACAGATGTCGTAGAAAATTGCAAAGAGCTTGAAAACAGTTGTGTATTGTCAAAGTACACTTTCCATCAGGGTTGCAAAGCCCGTCATTTCCTCTATTATGAGCATCAAAGACAAAAAATCTGTCACCTCTTTGTTTCAAAGCTATTGCTGCTGAATGAAAAATCAGAATACAAGCATCATGTTTTGCAAATGACATATTCAAACTGTTTTCTAATGAAAAACCAACCTCTTCTCCCACAGTTTGTGCCATGTTGCCAAGATAAGTCTGTCTGACAAATGATGATATATATTTATTTCTAAATTCAATGTGATTTGGTAGTTCAGAGGCTAATAAAAATGAGTTTGATTTAATGATTAAATGATACAAAACATCTCCAGTCTCCAAAACTGAATGCAGATCACGTTTTGTGAAAGATGCGTCTTCGTAGAAATGACAAAATAATAGAAACATAAAACTGTTTGTCACACATTGTTTTCCCCTTGAACTGATTGGGAAAATTTCCGCACATTGAGAATGATCTGCTTGTACAGTTAGTTGTTGTCTTTCCACACCTAAATTTTGTTGTTCAGCCATATTTTAAAAAATCAAAAGTTATCTAAATACTATGGCTTGAAACTACATGTATAATTAATTAAACATATTTTTTTCGACACTCATTGTAACTCATAATATATATATTTCTACTTTGAGATACTAAATCAACTAAACTTTTGAAGTCTATAGGTATTAATTAAGATAGCTTTTTACAGTTAGTATTTTACGTTCAGTACAACGAAAGTGTATATTAATTAATTTTGATTGTCAAATTGTCACTCTAGAGATGTGTTGTGCATGAAATATATCAAGTAGTTTCTCTTCTACTTGGATTATTACTCTAACTCTCAGAAAACTTTATCAAATCCAAATGTTATTGTATACGTACTGTCTGCAACACACACAAATCTTGTTTTTGTTCAGATGATAACCTTCTCAAGTTCTAATCTCAACCAATATATGTATTCAATTCTTTATATGCTCATAAAGTTTTCATGCATATTCGTTCAAATTTACATCTTCCTTAAAGTAAGTTGCTCATATTGTTCTCAAATTATGATATTAATGTCAGGAAGTTTCTCATTTTGTTCTCAAATTCTGAAGTTAGTGCCAGTTTGTGCTCAAAGGAAGTCTCAGGTTGATCTCATTTTTCTCTACGCAAGTTTCCCATTTTGTTCTCAAATTCTCAAGTTAGTCTCAATTTTCTCTATAAGCAAGTTTCTTATTTTGTTCTCAAATTCATAAGTTGCTGTCAGTTTGCTCAATAAGTTCTCATATTGTTCTCAAAATCTCAAGTTTACCAAGATATACTGAACATGTTTAAAAAGTTCTGATTTTCTTCTCAAGTTAGTCTTAATTTTTATTATCAATTACAAATCTCATTTAAAACATTTTTGCACTAAAAATCTTTTTCAATAATTTTTCATGGTTAAAAATCTAATCTTTTTGAAATTAATGATATACACGTAATATTAAATGAACAGTTATTGTAGTTTATTGAAGTTAAAACTATGGCGAACGAACCCGATACCAATATGGCCGACAGATAGCGTGGGTACGCTTTCTTGTAAACACAATAGAGTGTACGCCCTAGATGATGATCAACTAATGACTATGAACAACAACGAAAATATAAAATCCTGAATAAACAAAACGAACTTTTTATAATAGCTGGTCTGTCCACACCACCTCTCTTTACATATAGGCTTTTAACAAAATAAAGACAAGAAATCTATTTAGAGAAAAAATCCAATATGGCTGATAGATAGTCCAAAAAAGCGTAGGTGGTCTGAATCCTACTCTACATGACTATCAGACGAAGATAATAAACAATAGACACCAATAAAGTACAAAAGAAAAGAAATTATTCACCTCTGATCCGCTTCTCTTATCCACGTGGCTTTGTTTATGTTGTTGTTTTCTGACCTCTGCGTTGTCTTCTTCTTCGTGAAAATATCGAATGACAGGGTATATTCTTACGCATTATTTTCATTTATTAGGAAATGTAAAATACAAAGATATGTTATACATGCTTATCAATGTTAAAATCAATATCTGTCTGAAATAACTGAAAACAAATATAGACATGAAAATTCAACAAAACACTACGATAAACTTTGAACTACTTTTCTACGCGCAATATTTATAAGGATGTAATACAGCTCTGGTTGAATACCTAACCCGACTCTCTTATCATCGTTAACTTCATGAATATTCATAAGCATTTCCTTTCAAATCTTTTTGTGCAAACCTTTACCCTATACCAAATAACTTCGAAATTATGTTTACTTTAAGGTTATGAAAGTTCTAGTATTATATCTCTACCATTCTAGTATATCAACTTCTGCTTTCACTTGATTTACACCTCCGCACATTTCTGCCGCTAGGGGTACCATCATGCATACAAATGAGCTACTCGTGCGACGATATTATACGGTGGCATAGCCACCGTCTAAAAAGGGAGTAGTCATGGACGCCAACGTTATACATTCGAGGTGTTTTTCCGAGCCTGCCGGAAAGGCCCGAGAAGTTGCGATTGCTATTCAGGGTTCTAAATCTGGCAGTGTGTCATACTCGGCCGCCAGTCGTTGGAACTAACTTGTCAGCATAAAATTGCTATATAATTTGTGTTGGCTAACTCGATCTGTTGTGGTCTAACCCCCTGTCTGCTATAGATAGTTGATATTTATACTGTTATACAGGACTCCGTTTGCCTTTTAGTTGTCTTTGACCAGTTGATTGGGGGACTTGTTGCTCAAAGACAGCAGCCGAATTTAGACGAACCCGGAAACGTTTCAGTAATCTCCATTTTCGCCAGCAGAACTCCACTGTTTGTGATTGTGGTTCTTAATAGGTAAGTCACCCTCTTGTTTTCTCCTCTGAAACACTTAAATTTCTCCACCGACATTCTCTCCCCATCCCCCCCTCTCGTTTTCTCTTCACCATCTCGTTCTCTTCCCCACCTCTCCTTCCCCGACCACTCGTTCTCTTCCCACCCTCTTATTCTCTTTTCACACTCTCTCTCTCATTCCTTCTCTTCCTGCCATTTCCTTCTCTCCCAACTCGTTTTCTCCCCACCCTCTAGTTCTCCTCCCGCCCTCTCCTCTCTCCACCCTCCCTTCTCTCCCCAACGTCTCATTTTCAACCCACTCTCTCATTTTCTTCTCGCTGTCTCCTTCTCTCCTCACCCTCATGCTTTATACGCACCTCTCATTCTCCCCTCACCCTCTCCTATTCTCTCCACCATCTCATTATTTCCCCACCCTGTTATTTTCTCTACACTTTAATATTTTTTCCCTGCCTCTCCTTCTCTCTTCTGCCTTTTTTCCTCTCCACAACTTCTAATTTTCTCTTCCTTCTCTCTCATTTTCTATTCGCCCTCTTGTTATCTCCCAACCCTTTTCTTATCCTTTTACCCTTTCCTTCTCTTCCAACTCATCCTCTCTCTCCCTACTCTTTCATTCTCTTCCTACTCTTGCACTTTTCTCACCCCACCCTGTCATTCTCTTTACATCTCATTCTCTCCCCACCCTCTCATTCTGTCCCCACCCTTTCCCTCCGCTCTCTTTCTCTCCCTATCCTCTAATTCTCTAACCTTCTTGTTTTTTGCCCACCCTCTTGTTCTCTCCCCACCCTTTTCTTTTCTCTCGACCCACCCTCTTTTTTTCTCTACACCTTCATAATCTCTTTCCTGTCTCTCCCTCTTTTCCGACCCTCTCCTTCTTTCCCGACCCTCTCGTTCTCTCCCCACTCTTGTTCTCCCCCACCCTCTCCTTCTCTCCCGTGTCTTGTTCTCTTCCAACCCTCTCGTTTTCTTCTGACTATCTGTCTTCCGACTCTCTAATGCAACGGAACTACCCATTTAAGTCTATCAATCTATCAATAGCTGATAAATCTGTAGTACATTCATGTATTACCGGTATTGATCGATATACATTCATACCTCTCTAGATAAAGATCACAAACCTAATGATATAAAACACCTTGTGTATTTAAATAGAGAAGGGATACCTGTGTGGCCTGGTATTTCATCTCTACTACACATTTTTATGGCTCATATTTGACTTTGAAGAAAATACCTTTTAACACCTGTTGATCTGGTATTTACCGGTAATAAAAGTGTCAATTTAAGATTTAAAGGGCAACTCCATTACCGCATGTTATACAAAGTTGAGCCACTTGTTAAAAAAATTGTAAAGGATTTATATACTCAGGTGTATTTAAACCTCCTAATGGATGGTTTGGAAGTACTAAAAAAGCTTCAGAAGCATTGAATGGAGTATTTACCAGATAAATATTTATAAAGATTCATGTAATTCATTGTCAAATTGACCAGTTTTATCTCTAATAGTCAAATACATGATCCATGATTTTATCTGGCAGACTGTTAAGAGACTAAACCTAAGGGCTATACCTGTGAAGAAGATAACAAATAACAGATCACAAAGGTGAGCAATAATATTTCCTTTTCGTTTTCATAAGAAATATGTAGTACCAGAATTAGGAGTAGAAATATTGCATAATTTTTTCTGTGTGCTTCGGTCAAGGTATATTTAAGTTCTATCTCAGGGGTTTAAAGTCATTCGAGTTTGTACTCAGCTAAAAATAGCAAGCACGACAAGTTTGGTGTTTGTTTGCAAACGTTTTTAAAATATAGTTATGTGTTTTCTGTTGTAGTTTTGAATTGATGCCCAGCATATAAAGTTAACATTTCTTAATTGTAGATTTTAAATTGAAATTATTTTTTTATTTTATACATAAATTAAGTAATTTCAAAGGATAACATTTTGTATATTAAACTAATTTTTAAATAATAAATTACAGGAAACGTTATCTACATGTAGCAATTGTACATGTATAACAGAAGAAGGATCACGTGGAATTATTATGTAAATTAAAGAGCTGAGTACACAACTCATATCTAATAAACAGTTGTTCATATGTATTGTTTCTGTGTTTTATTATGGATAAGAAAAGAAATATTTTATTTGCAGATGAAAGAAGTGAAGTAGAAAATAACTCAATGATTAAATTCATGATGAATATTGTTAGATAGGGCTAATATATATCTTAATTTCAAATTTATCTTTCATTTCAGCAAGGCCATCAAGTGGTAAAATAATTTTTACTACCTTACAATGGTGACCCAAGTGATAGATTTTATAAAGGTATTGTACACAAGTATTAAGTTAAGCACATAGAATGATGGAAAATTTAAATTTTAATATATATTCAGTTCACCCAAAACCTATGATGCTCAGTTGTAATACGGTTTGAAAATTTCAATATTCTGTAATATTCACATACTTGATTTTTTATCAATCGGAACATGATTCCAAACATAATTCCAATTATGGCGGTAAACTTAACTTTAACTTATATTTATTTATATAATGTATGCATTTCACTTTTTAGGAAGAAGAAACTAACTTGCAAATAAAATTGAGCAAAAATATAGCTGCAAGCAAGGTAAATAAAGATTATAATATATATATATATATATATATATATATAT
This sequence comes from Magallana hongkongensis, assembly GCA_016163765.1. Taxonomy (NCBI): domain Eukaryota; kingdom Metazoa; phylum Mollusca; class Bivalvia; order Ostreida; family Ostreidae; genus Magallana; species Magallana hongkongensis. Next base: position 65,615,375 of record WFKH01011925.1, read on the forward strand.
ATATATATATATATATATTCATGGTAAACATAGAGCAGTTATCGGTTTGATGCACGGCTGAGCTGACAGCATACTTCACCTATAGAGTTGGTCACCATCTCGATGTTGTCTAGTTTTGTATTAATTATTAGTTTTGTTAGCTCTATCACCTGAGTCACTCAGGTGAGCTTTTGTTCATCGTCAGTCGTTATGCGTAGTGCCTCATTTGCTTACAATTTTTACATTTTCAACTTCTTGAAAACTACAAGGCAAATTCAGGCAGTTGTTACATTTTTAACCTCATCTTTACTGAAAGTTCAAGTCAGCTTTTCTGATCACCTGTTGTCCGTCGTCAGTCTTTCCGTCAGTTCGTCTGTAAACTTTTCACATTTCTGACTTCTTCTCTAGGCCAAATTTAACCAACGTTAAAACAAAGCATCCTTATGGAAAGGGGATTCTAAATTGTTAATATAGAGCACAAACCCCTTTTTAAAAGGAAGGTTATTAAGAAACAGGTAAAATAGGGTGTGCGTCTTAAAAAAAAACTACAATGCTACACTTTGAGAACTACAATACAACCATCCTAAAATACTGTAGATACGAAATTGTTAGAATTGTGACCACCGAACTAATACTTGGGCCCCATGCATGATTATGATGTCCATGAATTGAGCCCACTTCCAAAATTGTGAAAATTATGGCCCTTTGGGTCAGGGATTTAGACCCTAGTGCGGAGCCAATTTGGCCATAATGTTTACATGTATTAAACCTTAGAAAATATCTTATAAAATATTATCTACTCTTTCATACATTTTAGGAAGACTAAATGCATGATGAAGTTAATGAAACCCTTGACGTAAATTGTGAAATTAATGGCCCCTGGGTCAGGGGGTCAGGCCCTAAGGCCAGGCAAGTTTAATGACCATATAGTGTCAAGACTATTAAATATTTCGCAACAGTCACTGGTACGAACTTTCATTTTACTCATCACATTGCCAAGTGACCATTAAGGCCTGCAGGGTTTTTTTTTTTACCAAAATTTAACAAGTTTCCCCCCACCCCCACCCCTGGAGCTAGATTATAGATAAACTATGATTCCTGGCCCGACCCTCTCCTTTTATGAATTGAATATGTTTGCAAACATCACATAATAAAAGCGGGGGTAAGAGTTAGAGGACAGTTAGAGGAGTCTCGAATGACGGTGTAAACTCCAAAAGAAAGCTTATAATATGCAAACATAAGACTCCCTCACATGCCAATCTAAGGTACTCTGGTGACGGTCAAGGCCTGTGGGCCTTTTGTGTTGAGGAACCCTGGCCAGCAAGTTGCATTGACTGTTGAAATGGATACCGGTAATGGGTCCTATTGAAAATAGTTAATGCATTGAATTAGACAAAGTATTACAGTATTGGATTGCAATATTATCAATTTGAAAACTCCATACCGGTTTGTGCATTTTAAGAATGAAAATCTCTTCCCAGTGTAATCATCATATAAGCCTTTTCGCTGTTTAAAATGCTGAAATAAATTAGGCAGCATGCTCAATATTATACTTACACTGAGTAATCCCAAGGTGGATGTTAATTGTATTTGAATTTACATATTTCAGCTGCAGAGTGTAGATGAAAAAGCTTGCTTGTAAGTATATATAACACTTGGAAATTTTATAGAGATAAGAAAATTATTTGGTCTGAAACTTTCTGCGTAAGAGAATCATTTTAGCTCACCAAAACAAAGTTTTGGAAAGCTTATAATATGCTATATCCTCAGCGTCCGCGTCCGGACATGGTTTAAGATTTTGGAGCCAGTCTGTATCGAAGTTATTACTGATCCTATATATCCTCCAAACTTGCATGGATTGTTCATCTGGACATTCTTAAGGACTTAAAAGACTTGGATGCTGTATCTCAGATGCTGTAGATGGTTAAGGTTTTTGGTGTAAATTGAATTCTTTGGAGCGGGTGCCCTTTGATGGCCATACATATCATTAAGTTACTGCTTGTTCTATCTTTACCAAATTTGGAAAGATGAGATGCATTTTGTGATACTGATGCACTCAGCAGACTAAAAATGGATCTTGAATCTTAGTCATTAGTTTCGGATTAGTTTCGGATGTTGGAGGAGTTTAAATGTTTTTGAGCAGATCATATAATTATTTAGATAATGATCCTTATTCATTCAAACTTGAATGGTTGGTATAACCATGTACATTGTCGAATTACAGTTCGAGCTAGCTTCAGATATGGAGAGCGATCTTAAATATACAGATGCTTCAACATGTTTAAGATTTTAAAACAGTTCGAATTGTGTTCTTGAAGCTTGTTACATAACATAAATAAGTTATTGATGTGTAATGCAGAGGTAGTTTCAGACTGTAATGCAGAACTCAATCTTGATTATCTGGATTCCGGGACAGGTGTAAGTTTATTAGGTTGTTCAAAGCAGGTTTGAATGTTGGAAGAATATGCTGTCTTGGCCAGCTATTATAGTTCATGTAACTTTGAATTAAAAACATAAGGCTAGCTTTAGATACAACAGAATCTGATCTCCATTACAATCAAAGATTATAATAAAACCTTGTCCTTTCTCATTCAAACTTCCTTGATGGTTGTAATTGTTGTTATAATTGATTTTTATTCCTATGATATTTAAGAAATCAAGTACGAGTTTTCATTAATATTGGAGAATATCCCCCGAATCCAAGACATGTTGTATTGAAATGTAAAAGCAGAGGCGTAAGCTTCATTTAACAAAACAAATGTTGACTTTGTTTTCGAGCAACAATGAATATATTAGCCCAATTTTTTCTGCAATAATCGCTACATTCATAATCCGCATGAATCATCAAAGCAAGCATTTTATTGTTTATATTTACATCGTTCTTTTTACAAATTTATAAATTGATTGTAAAAAGTAAGTAAAATTCACTAAATTACTTTTAATATAAATCAGTACGTTACCTAAAAAAATTATTATTTCGTGCAGTCCGTGATTTTTCCTAGGTCGTTTTAGGTTTCGATCAATCGATAAACGGGGCGTCTAGATTTCAGTCTGACTGTTTCTATAGAGCTATTAAGTAACTTTAAGTTTCCCTAAGAAATAGAGGGAATCTTAGTCAATAGAAGAAAATATAGTATCATAATTATCAATATGAAGTCATGTGTTGCCTTATACCTACTATCAATTAAACTGTTTTAAAATAATTCAACAGTTTAGCTAGACAAAGATTAAAATTATATTGTAGATCCGAGCCATATTGCCAAAGTTTAAAGTCCCAACGTGAGATGGAGATAAAAGACACAACATGTGGTGCTCTGGTAACAAAACTAGTTTACATCAATATTTTTTTTTTCAAAAGTAGGAGCTAGCTAGGTTAATGACGGTTTTATTCCATTCAAGCAGAAATATTAAATGCCTCCAACAGTGAAAGAAATTTTTGCATCAGCTCTCAAAATCATTCTCACATACTCTAAAAATTATACTAAATTTTCAAAATTCTTGGTCAAAATTTCCTTAAATCATGCAGTTATAAATTGTCGGGTGCCTTTTGGTACATGTATTGCTTATGTAATACATGTACTCAGAAGTCTTGCTTGTTTAATTTCAGGACCTATACGACAGCGATGACGCGTGTAAGATTAAATTGAAAATTGAAGAGGTAAAGAATACTGGAGAGGACGTTGAGAAAAGTGATGAAACCACTGCGGCAAAAAGTTACAGGTATCCTGATCCTGGTCAAACTGGTACCACAATTGCTAAAAAAGGTATAGACTTACATTTCAGTTATAGCTCACCTGAGCCGAAGGCTCAAGTCAGCTTTTCTGATCAAGATTTGTCCGTTGTCTATCGTTGTTGTTGTTTTTTTCGATGTCATAAACCTTTCACATTTTCATGTTCCTCTCCAGAAACAATGGGTTGATTTCAACCAAACTTGGGAGAAAACATGATTGGGTGAAGGGAATTCAAGTTCAAATGAAGGTTCACACCCTCTTTTAAAAGAATATGATTAAGAATTATTGATAAATTGTTGGTGTTTTTCAAAAATCTTCTTCTTAAAAACCATTTAGTCTTTAAAGCTTATGTTTGTGTGGAAGCATTCTCAGATAGTATAGATTAAGTTTGTTCAAATCATAGTCCCCGGGGGTAGGGTGGGGTTACAATTGTGGTCGAATTTTTACATAGGAATATATAGAGAAAGTCTTTAAAAGTCTTCTTCTAAAAATATTTTTACTAGAAATCATAAATTTGTGTGGAAGCATCCTCAGGTTTTGTAGAATCAAGTTTGTTCAAATCATGATCCCCGGGGATAGGGTGGATCCACAATGAGGGTATGAAGTTTAATATAAGAGTATATAAAGAGAAAATCTTTAGAAATCTTCTCAAAATCCATTCAGCCAGAAGGCCTGGTATTTTGTCAAAGCATCCTCATGTAGTTCAGATTCAAATTTGATTAAACCATGATTGTTCGGGGTAGGTTGGAGCCACAATTGTGGTCGAATTTTTACGTACGAATATATAGAGAAAATTTTTAAAAATTTTCATCCCAAAATCCATATGACCAGGAAAGCTCAAACTTGTGAGGAAGCCTCCTCATGTAGGTTAGATTTAAGTTATCAAATCATGATCTCCGTGATAGGATGGGCCACAATAGGTGTGTAAAATTCATACAAAGGAAAAATAGAGAAAAATCTTTTAAAATCATCTGGAAAAGCTGTTAGCAATAAAAATCAAAAACTTGTGTGAAAGCACAGGTTGTGCAAATTAACGGTTGATAAAACCATGATTCCCTGGAGAAAAGTGGGGCCACAAAAGGGTTGGATTTTTAAACAGGAATAGAGAAAAATCTTCTCACAAATATTTTAACAACAAAAGGGCCTTGGTATATACCATAAAAATACGTGGATAAAAATGGGCAGATTATTTAACATTTGGTACTGTAATGCTGATTTGATCAGAGTTATTGCTTTTGGTGCTGAGGTAAGCGATGGTGCCCTTTGGCCTCCTGTTATCTTTTTTATCCGCTTGGTGTATTAAACTACTGATAGTATGTTTTTTAGGTGATAGCTTTAGGTACACATTTTACCATTATTATATATAAAAAAAACCCATGTACCGGTAATTCATTTGGGCGGGTGTCTATTGAAAAATCTTAATAAATTTTGTTTCTGGCATTAATTGATGTACATATTTTACTAAAATACAGGCGGTGCATTCTACTTCCACTTTGAAATTTGTGTTAGCATTTGAGCTAATTTCAGCTCACCTGAGTTACAAGCTAATACATGTAATAATGTAAAAAGGTGAGCACCTTAATAATCTTCCTCTCAAAAACCCTCCAAAAGTTTTGACAATATATAAATAATATGAATTATTAAAAACTAAGATTTCTGATAAATATAAAAACTATGAAATGTTTGTTCAATTGCCTATCAACTATTAAAGGGAGGGGTGCAAAATTTAACAAAGGATTATTGGAAAAATCCTCTTAAAACTATAACAAATTTCTACATTATACTAAAGGCATCCTGATTTGGGTAGATAGAGAAATAAACAAGAGGCCCATGGGCCACATCGCTCACCTGTACAACAGTTCTTTGTAAATTCTATTCCATAGCATATGCTATTTCTATTTTAAACTTTCAACTTCTTTTTGGGGCCCCAATATTGGTCCGGGGGTTGGCTTTAACAATTTAGAGTCTACACTATTTGGGAATGTTTGTGTAGTAATCTCACAAATGGTAGCAATGTAGTTCTTGAGAAGATTTTTTTAACATTTTCTTTATATATTCTATGTTAAACCTTCAACCCTTTCTGGAGCCCCAGTGTTGGTCCGGGGTTACGGCTTTTACAATTTAGAATTTTCACTATTTGAGGATCCTTGCATAATAATCTCACAAACTGTAACATTGTAGTTCTCGAGAAAAAGATTTATTAACATGTTTCCTATATATTTATTTGTTAAACGACGAAACCCCTCTTGGTGCCCCTGTATAAAACCGGGGTAACGATTTTAACAATTTAGAATCGACAATAGCCAAGGATGTATTGAAGGTAATATCCCAAAGTAATATCCCAAACTGTTGCATTGTAGTTCTCAAGAGAAGATTTTTAGACATTTTTATATATATGTTAAACTTTGAAACCCGCCTGGGGCCCCAGTTTTGGTCCGGAGGTTACGGTTTTTTTCAATTTAGAATCTTCACTATATATACAAGCTTTTTTATAAATATTGGCATTTCTGGTGCAGTTGTTCTTGAGATTAAGATTTTTTCTATGCAATTATATGTTAAACTTTGAGCCCCGCCTGGGGCGCCAGTTTTGGTCTGGGGGTCACGATTTTTACAATTAAGAATCTTCAATATATATACCAGCTTTTCTGTAAATATTGGCATTTCTGGTGCAGTGGTTCTTGAGAAGAAGATTTTTAAACATTTTTCCTATGCATTTTTATGTTAAACTTTTAACCCCGAGTGGGGCCTCAGTTTTGGTCCGGGAGTCACGATTTTTACAAATTAGAATTTTTATTATATATGCAAGCTTTCGTATAAATATTTACATTTCTGGTGCAGTGCTTCTTGAGAAGATTTTTAAACATTTTTTCCTATGCATTTCTATGTTAAACTTTGAACCCTGCCTGGGGCCTAAGTTTTGGTCCGGGAGTCACGATTTTTACAATTTAGAATCTTCACTATATATACAAGCTTTTGTTTAAATATTGGCATTTCTGGTGCAGTGGTTCTTGAGAAGAAGATTTTAAAACATTTCTCTTATGTATTTCTATGTTAAACTTTGAACCCCGCCTGGGGCCTCAGTTTTGGTCTGGGGATCACGATTTTTACAATTAAGAATTTTCAATATATATTCAAGCTTTTGTGTAAATATTGGCATTTCTGGTGGAGTGGTTCTTGAGAAAAAGATTTTTACACATTTTCCTATGCATTTTTATATTAAACTTTGAACCCCGAGTGGGGCCTTAGTTTTGGGCCGATGGTCACGATTTTTACAACTTATAATTTTCACTATATATGCAAGCTTTTATGTAAATATTTACATTTCTGGTGCAGTGCTTCTTGAGGAGAAGATTTTTAAACATTTTTTCCTATGCATTTCTATGTTAAACTTTGAACCCCGCTTTAAGCCTCAGTTTTGCCTGAGGGGTCACGATTTTTACAATTTAGAATCTTCACTATATATACAAGCTTGTATATATACATTGTATATATACAATATTGGCATTTCTGGTGCAGTGGTTCTCGAGAAGAAAATTTTTAAACATTTTTCTTATGTATTTCTAGGTTACACTTTGAACTCTGCGTGGTTCTTGAGAAGAAGATTTTTAAACATTTTCCTATGCATTTTTATATTAAACTTTGAACCCCGAGCGGGGCCTCAGTTTTGGGCCGAGGGTCACTATTTTTACAATTTAGAATGTTCAATATATATACAAACTTTTCTGTAAATATTGACATTTCCTGTGAAATGGTTCTTGAGAAGAAGATTTTTAAAGACACACACCATATAATCACTGTTTCGTGATTATCTCCCTTTTAAAAAGGGTTACGCCTTTTATTTTTTACAATTTAGAATTTCCTTCCCATATGAATGCTTTGTACTAAGTTTGGTTAAAATTGGTACGGTGGTTTTTGAGAAGAAGTCAAAATTGTGAAAAGTTTACAGACGGACGGACAGACAGACGGGCAGACGGACGGACAACGGGTGATCAGAAAAGCTCACTTGAACCATAGGTTCAGGTGAACTAAAAAGGTAACAATATTTTGAATTTCTTATTTTTTTTTTTAAATTTACAATGCTTAAATTTGTGAATGAAGTATCTTGAATTAAAAGTAAGGTAAAGATTCAAATAAAAAAAGATAAAGATCAATTGAGATATTAAAGTTTCTCCATGAAAGTGCTTGTTATTCAGTTGAGTGATGCAACTCATGAGTCCTGTTTTTCTTTAGTATCCTTCAGTTGGTAATCAGAGTCATCCATGTTTCAGATGATAAATTTTTCTTAGTTTCAGGTCAACTATTTTATGCTCTTCTGATACTGCAGTGGATTTCTTTTGCTGGAGGAAATCCCTTTGACTATGGCAAACAAGGACAGCAGGTACATGCAAAATTATTATATAGGGAGTTTTATTCAGGTCATGACTGTCCTTAAATTATGTCATGAAGATGGACTTCGGCAATATTTGTATGTATTTGTACCTTCATTAAGGTCATTAAATGAATCAGAAAATAATTCTATAAGAAAACAGGGGACAATTTTAATATATACAATATAATTATATTTAATGTATTGGGATCAGTTGAGCATATTAAATTCCAAGGCTTAGTAAGGTTTTAAGGTGGGCTTATAAATGTAATAGGAAATTTTAATCATAACGGGATGGTATACTTACATATAACTCAGGTGACACTTAAGGCCCACACAGTGGCCTATTATTAGTGTTATATATACGGGGCTCCGCTCTGCATGCAACCTATTGTATCATCAGTCTGTCCATCTGTCTGTACGTCCATCTGTCTATCCAAGAATCACTTGTCCTGAGCATAACTTCTCTCTCCTTACCCCTTTATCTAGCCCATACTTTACGTAGACATAGCTATTGGGTAAAGGGTGTGCAGTGACCGTGAACTACGTTTCAATGTCAAATATGAAGGTCGTAGCAGATCTCTTCAAAATCCAGTTAAGATCATAAATTATCTCCCATTGACTTAATATTGCTCAGATTTAACTAAAAGGAATGCCTGTAAGTAAGGGGTGACACGTAAAAGAGCACGAATTAAAGTTCTATGCTAACTGAAAATTTTCAAAGTCAAAAGTTAAGGTCAAAGCAAAATCCTCTGAAATGCTTTTCATCCGAAAGTCCATTATTTAAGTGGGGCCCTTTGAGATGGTCACCATCTCAACGATGTCTGGTTCGATTTTAGTCAAATTTACTCTTATAAATCAAAAGGAAAGTTGAAGATTTAACATAGAGGTCATACATTACTATGATTACAGATCGACTGAAATGCAAGTACTTTGTAAGAAAGATGAAAAGAATCTTGGAATGTGGTTTGATTAGTTATTATACTGTAATCCAGCTTGTGTTTTTGTTATCTCAATCAGCATAAAAAATTGTATTCAGATTGCAGGACCTTTAGTTGCAAGCTAGCAGAAAATAAAGAAATCATTTTTTTTCGCAGTTTAATGGAATTCGGGTTAATCGTTTGCTTCATTTTTTTTTTCCTTTTGATAGCACCAGGCATACCTATGAGGACTGAAACTTTGTTGAGTAAACTTTTCTATCGTGTTTTTTTGGTGTTGTTTTTTTTTTGGTTGAATTTTCTGTTTAATTCTTATTTTTTTTTTTTGTTATTAAATATTTTGTTAAAAATTTTATACTTGTTCTTTTGTTTTATGTAAGTTCATCAGGGTGCATAATCACACACACACACACACACACATATATATATATATATATATATAT
>WFKH01011925.1:65658248-65675186 GCA_016163765.1 Magallana hongkongensis
GGACTTATTTTCAGCAATGATTTTTTTTTAATGTAACAAGTATGAATTTTCCAAATAGGGGTGTGGGTCTTTAGGAATTAAGTTATTATCTTACATCTTATTTTACCTGCTCATCATAGAGGAAAGTGGAAGAAGGGGGGATTGTTTTGCAGAGGTCCAATATCTTAGCCCCCCCCCCCCCCCCCATTTTATTCTTAATCATTGTTCAACTTGGGCAATTACGAATATCATTTGACCATTTATTTAAAAATCATCTGTTAGTCAGTCCCAGCTGTAATACCAAACATAAAAAGAAAATGTTGAAGATAAGATAGCTAGCCGTCAACCAAAATTGGTGTCTTACACTATTCAGCCAACAAAATTTAACTAAATTAAATGCGTCATTTAGTTATCAATTCAGGCTAGGATGCACAGTATTTCTTAGAAAAGTGGACTATTCTACACGTTTATAAATTATGTGATCAAGCAGTGTACGTGTACTTTATAATAATTAGAAATTTCATGTTGATTTATGCATGAAGTTAATTTAAAACAAATTATCTGATGTTCAATAATTTTAGGTGAGACTCGTAACTAAATATCTCAGAGAAGGACTGATAATTTAAGTAAAAAGGATAAGGGGTGAATGGAAGAGTGTTGACGATTTTTTTGTGATTTTGTTAGAAAAAATGCAATAAACAAATTATATGAAACATCTGAGACTGTTCAGATATATTTTGTTATAAGTTTAAGATAACCAGACAAGAACCTGACCAGCGGCCTCCATGAACCCCAAGTAGATTTCGCAAATTATTGAATTTGTATGGGAAAAAGACATTGAACTCTTCCACAGCCCACTTTATTCCCATTCGATTTATTTACTTAAATAGAATACCGGAACATTAAATATGTGGAATGTTTCAAGTGTCTGCAACCGGTGTAAACCAGTTCACATCGATAAATAAAGTGTTGCGCAATACACAATTTTCATTCACAGTGCGCATTCATCTGAGTTACGTGGCAGCGCTGTGCTCCTGATTAACTTTTTATGTATCAATTGTTATTTGTAACACGGTATCAGGAATTCAAAAGACTGATCGACAATTGACCTCGATCGACTAATTATGAATTGTCACAAATAGCATGACAAGTGATAATCTAGCTGTGCATGCATGTTTATTGTTAATGCACTTTGACTTCAAGATGTACAAGCTTCAATTTAAGTATAGCATGAATATCTGATCCCTGTTTGGTTAAGTTATTTAAGATCTCATAATTTTCATGATTGTGATTTTGTAATTACAATTACCATAAGTATGTCTACTATCTAGCATATATTCCTTAATGCCACTATAATAAAATTCAATAAATTACTTACTGGCACTTGCTTAGATATAAAAAGCTAATATGTAATTGAAGAGAATTGATGATCTGTTTCGTGTTAAGGTACATATATTCTACGGATATTTTCATATATTTATTCCAATAATTGGTAAACATTTAAACATATTTGAGAGATCCTTGGAAAATTGTCCTCATTTGAGTATGCATGGTGTTATATATATATATATATATATATATATGTATCTAATCTATACAAATGCATGGGTCAGATATCATGTGTCATGCACGTGTGTGCCTGTACATTTGTTGTGAGAGTGAAAAATTCAACAACAACAAAAGGAAAAACAAAACATAAAATATCAAAAAACAATAGCAAAATTTTTTTTTAAAGATCAATACCTCGTCACGTTCTTAAAAAATTATATGCTTTCCACTTAATAATTTATTGTCTATATGTTTTCAATATAGAAAAAGATTTCTAAAACAGTGGTGATTGAGCAAAACCTGTCAGTTTGATCAACAGAACTGAATTGGATAGATCGGACAATGGTGGTCACAGACAAATCTGAGTCAGTTTTTACATCGGTATGTTTTTTGTGTTTTAAATTAACCATAAATAGATAAATTTAGCAATCTTTGAATTAGCTGCAGGTCGGCCATCCGAATTTTTTATAGACCGGGAGCTAAAGACCTGCAGCTGTCTTTGAATATAAAAACAAAACAATTGATGTTGTGTCCCTAACTGCTAGCTAGTACGTAACAATGAACACTTTATCTGCATTGTCTCAGTTAAAATTCTCTCAACGCAATCTAGCTGTATAATTGTAGTGGGGTAAATTTATCTTATTATAAGTTTATGTATATCTATATACACAATTTCATTTTATTCTTCCAGAAAGTTTGGGTGCCGGAAATGTTCATAAAAATGCTCAGCAAATGTGTCCAGAAGGTAATTATACTGCATGCATGTGAGTTATAAGTGTGCTTATTTTGGAATGAAAGTTAAATAATTTCAAAGATCAATGATACACATGCAAGCTACCCTTAGTAGATCTGTAACTCCAAAAAGACACTAGATTTTAAATCATTTATGAGATCTTGACCATAAGGGAAAATTTTACTGGATACCATATCACTTTTAGCCTATTGGTATTAAATACACACAAGTTCCAAACTTTAATTTACCGTCACATCAGTCCAAGCTAATTTTGCATGCAGTATTAATGTTGATTAAAGTATTAAAGTTGGGTGGAAAAAAAATAACAAAATCAGATAACAAAAAGGAACAAAAGAAAAATAATATTTATCGTTGATCACTGAGGAGATCAAATTACAGACAAATTACAGATTACAGACTGATCAATTCTCTCCATAAGTTAAAGACAGTCTTAGGGTGGAGCAAGTCTGTGGAATGTTTTTTGTTTAAAAATTTTAAAAACTTAATACTAAACTAAATATTATTTTTCTCTCTCTCAAAAATTCTCTGATGTTCATTGATAATTGTCAAAATATCACATAGTTGACAATGATATATGTGTACCTGTGTAACGGGATGGGAGAAATAATGACAAACCTAACCGGGATTCGAATCCTGGGCCCCCTGAATTCTCTAGTCAGGTGCTAGTGTACCAATTGAGCTATAATTTTGGCACCGGTGATTTAACTGGTCTTACCGTCGCATTCCTTCCCCTCAACTGATCTTTGCCCTCGAAGATCACCCCAGACTTAACGAGGAGTTATCCTGTCAGTTTTAGGGGTTTGTCACGGTACAAGATATAAAAGGATGGGGGAAATGATGACGGACCAGACCCGGTTTCAATACTTGCGCCAGATAGCTAAGTTCACATAGCACCTGACTATTCAGGAGCCCCAGGTTCGAATCCTAGTCTGACCCGTCATTACGTCTCTTATCCCGTTACACTTGTAGTTCCTCACTCGCGACTGCGCTCTCCCCTACGGTTGCACGGGAAAAAATATATCACACTATGTTTTTCACCGTCGTGATGTCTGGAGAATTGTTCGGCTGATTTGTGGCTATGTGAGGTACTCACGTCTACAAGGTATCGGGTTCGTTCGCCCCATCTACCTGTTCGCCTGGGTCCGTTCGCCTTAGGTCCGTTCGCTCAAATTATCGTTCGCCCCAATTATCGTTCGCTCTATAAACCTTGTTCGCTCCTCGTTAATAAACCACACCAATATAAGTAAATAATCTTTATTTCATATACTTTTAACTTTTCAAATGATAAAATATTTTTACTTTTATAACTTGTTTTTACATTTTATGATTTTTTTCTCTAAACAGACGTAATAGGTTAAATTGTTAGATTTTAACGCCGTAAATAACTGTCTTGTTTTTTTTTTTATGATTCGCTTGATGTTTTTAAACAATTAATGAAATTGAGACATTAATTGGCCCATTTAGAAGCTAAGCAGATGATTACCACCTTTTCTATCTTTGAAGAATTTATATACCCAAGCACAACACAATTCTTTGATCTTTAAATGAGATATATACGGAGTTGAAACTGTATCTGTAACTGAATATTTAATTATCATATACCCATAAAAAATTATAAGATTAAGATCTTTTTTAATCACTGGAAATTTCATATTAGCATCAACAGGGAACATTTTTAATTCAATATCAAAGTTTATAATAGGTTGTATTTAAAAGGGTTGTCTATTCAACTCAAACAGTAAGCTCAAGTTCAATTTTATTTATTTTACTTAAAACATAAATTATGTTACACGAGGTACAGAGAAAATAATTACAAAAGAATTTAAAATGTATTAACGCTTAGGGTAAAGTGGTACATGTATAGTAGAAAGCACTTTAGTATTTCGACAGTTAAGAACATTGAACATAAGTTATTTTCATTATTTATTAATAATATAATTAAATAATTAAAATATTATCTAATTCATAACAACAAGTCATCGTACCGTTATCAGGTCAGTCAATTGGTTATTATTATGTAAAGGAGACCATATTAGTGCTGTTTTGTATAATTATATATCTCTTCATAATGTTTAAAATGTCCAGAATACAGAAATATATAACTACATTAAGACTGTCAACTAATCTCCCCCCGTCAAATTCAGTTTCCCTGTTTTAAGCATACATATAAGAAATTAATATATAAGGTTTACTACCAATCCAGATATGACCTGGTATGAAAATGGATGTAGTTTAAAAAACGTGTATTCATATTTATTTTCATATCTTAAACCAAAGGTTTCATCCAATTTAGGTATCTGCCTGATGTTTAACTTGCCTTGATGTTTTTGGGGTACCCCGTTCCGTACAGTTCTTTCCACCAAAACTAAAATCGACAAATTGACCCACTTTATTGAACAACCTCTTTTGTATTAACTAAAGATGTCCGATCCAAGGTATTTGCCAGCGCTGCATGATGCATCCTACACTAATCGCCATGACGTTGATTAGTCAACCCGCGTTTTTGATTACCCCGTTCTGGAAAGTTTTATCAATCAAAACTGATCAAATCGCGCATTCAAGAAACGATTTGGCTCATTTTATTTATTCAACATTTGTCAAATCTAAAACTTTCGGGACAACCACTTGTCCCTTCTTCAGAAAAAAATGAATTATATGGGAAAAAGCACAAACAAAATATGTACCAGTAGATATATTTATTTTGCATGTTTTAAAACTTTTTTTGTGCATGTTGATTATTTTTTTTTCTTATGTGTAGGAGGCAGAAAATGTTTTTACATAAGAATGAATAGAGAACATCTTATCAAAAACCACTTGGTCAGAAAAGCCGCTAAAACTTGCGTGGAAGCATATCGTTAGGTAGTGTACGTAGGTTCAAATATGTTCGAATATTGACCCATTGGTATAGGATGGGGGTCACAATGGGTTGGTTAAGTTGATTTTTGCAAAGAAATGAATAGAGAAAAAAACTTTATATAAAATCTTCCTCTCAAAAACTGAAACAACAAAAAGGTCTTAATAATATGTACATATGAAGGTAGGCGTAATTGAAAAATGACTACTAAAATATTTTGAGTATTCAATACCATAAGAGTTGATCAGGTGAGCGATGTGATCTCTGGGCCTCATGTTATTGCTGAAGCGAAAGGGGGAGCGTTTCAAGAGAGAAAAAAACTAGGAATCAGAAAGGGACGGACCAAGCTAAAAAAATACACATAAAATTTTTTGTTTAATGAGGATATTTTTGTTATGTCCAAGTCACACTAGATGTAGACATCACCAGATCAGTTATGTTTGACGTAAATACATGTACCACACATTAAGTAAATTAACTGTAAAATTGTTCATGTTATATAATAGTAGTTGTACCGAGGAGCTGGGCTGACATGAACCTCACTTTGAACTATGTTGTTTTTTTATTAGCTCATTTGAACCGAAGGTTCAAGTGAGCTTTTCTGATCACTTGTTGTCCGTCGTCCGTCCGTCCGTCCGTCCGTCCGTCTATCTGTCCGTCTGTAAACTTTACACATTTTTGACTTCTTCTCAAGAACCACTGGGCCAATTTTAACAAAACTTGGTACAAAGCATCCTTATGGGAAGGGAATTCTAAATTGTTAAAATAAAGAGCTACACCCTTTTTAAAAGGGATATAATTGCGAAACAGTGAGTATAGGTGTGTTTTTTTAAAAATCTTCTTCACATGAACCACTGCACCAGAAATGCCAATATTAACACAAAAGCTTGAATATATAGTGAAGATTCTAAATTGTAAAAATCGTGACCCCCGAACCAAAACTGGGGCCTCAAGCGGGATTCAAAGTTTAACATAGAAATAAATAGGAAAAATGTTTAAAAATCTTCTCCTCAAGAACCACTGCACCAGAAATGCCAATGTATACCCAAAAGCTTGTATATATAGTGAAGTTTTTAAATTGTAAAAATCGTGACATCCGGACCAAAGCTGGGGCGTCAGGCGGGGTTCGAAGTTTAACATAGAACTATACATAGGAAAAATGTTTTTAAATGTTCTTCTCAAGAACCACTGCACTAAAAATGCCAATATTTACATAAAAGCTTCTATATAGATAGTGAATATTCTAAATTGTAAAAATCATGACCACTGGACTAAAACTGGGGCCCCAGAAAGGGTTCAAAGTTTAACAGAAGTATATTGGGAAAATGTTAAAAAATCTTCTTTTCAAGAACTACATTGGTTTCCATTTGTGAGATTACTACGCAAACATCCTCAAATAGTGTAGATTCTAAATTTTAAAAGCCGACCCCGGACCAATATTGGGACCCCAGAAACGGGGTTCAGTGTTTAAAATAGAAATAGCATATGCTATGAAATAGAATTTACAAGGAACTGTTGTTCAAGTGAGCAATGTGGCCCATTGGGCTCTTGTTAACTAAATAATAAATTATTTATTTAATATCTAAGACCAAGGCGATTTATATATAAATTAGTGCTTCATTTCAGTCAGATCTAACCCATATTTCTCAATTCATTTACGTCCAATGCAACAACAATTGCGACTTCCATGATCAACGAGTGGGGGGGGGGGGGGGCGGCTCAGTTTGTTTTCAACATGCAATTATCAATTGTTGTCATTGACAAATACATAAGATTTTGGTTGATATCTTTTGATTAATACTTTAAACCGAAACTAAACACTAATCTGTATTTCGTTTCATAAGTTATCAACAAATTTTAATCGATAACTAAATTTTCACCTTAACCAAAAACGAGAGGCAAAATAAAATACCTCCTCGAACTATCCAATAAAATAAAAGTTGTTATCTCGCAAGTTTGGAGGAGAATAAGCTTGTATTAGCTTGCAAAAACTTTCCAAAAGTGGTTTACCGAGTGATGTAAAGATGGGCGAAGAGGTAAGGGTTTTTGGCGAAAATCAACAAAGTGATTTTTTAATGTATCGTTGCATTTGCAAATCGTTAGATACTTCTAAAATAGAGTGGATATTCTGTAAATACCAGTGTATATCGTTCTTATTTTTTTGTAAAATAGGAAAGCTTATGAGCATTAAAAAATTTCTTCTAAAAATAAATAAATTTGATACATAGGCAGATTTCCCTTTATTGCAATTAAATTCGACTGATTTGTTCGTTTTTGTCACGAGGACACCCTTTACCTTAATAAATTTTAATAAAATGTACATGTATTTTGAATTGAAAATGAATTGAATTGAAAATTTTCACTACAATATTATTTGGTGAAACCCATTCCTTGTATTTACAAAAAACCCGCAGTAAAATCAGAATGTCATCACATAATTTATCCATATTAAAAGGGCATCATAGAAATATTTTGGGTAATAACAGAATATGTGAATTTTGTAGATCCAAATTTGAGGATGAACATCACTTTGTTTTATTATGTCCACGCTATCAGCAATTATGAGTCAAATATATTAAAAGATACTATTAGGAAAAACCATCAATGTTTAAATTTATACAGCTATTATGTGTAAACATTGTTAAAGAACTCCTACAGGTGGGTTTTCCCCATATGCAATTTCATGTGTAAAATCTGAACTTCCTGAAACCATAAGTAAACATGTAATTGAATGAATAAATCTTTAATTAAGTGATTTATTTTATATCATTACAGCTGCAGAACCCTGGTGAGAAAGAAGTTGACAGGTGAGTTTATTACTTCGTTTATATATCATAAAATCAAATTCGCGTCGGGTAATGTATTTGTCCCAGAGGGGCTAATATAATCAATGTTGCTCGAAATCACAGTCAACATTTGTTTTGTTATATGAAGAAGCAAACCAAAATTTTAGAAAGGATTTGAAAACAGATCGTCGTAATTTTCTCAGCTCAACATAGAATTCACGAATTTAATTTTGCGCAATGTTAATTTCTAAAATGTCGTCGGCATCAAACGTTCAATGGTGATTTTCCCCGTCCGTAGGAACTAAGCTAAATTTGTTCTACTCGATTTTACTTCTCAATAACTCGCAAATCCTTTTATCCCGCTTCAGACAAAATTGTAGGCAATTGATTGGATAAAAAGAAATCACATGACGCCCCGAAATTTCTTAATACACCGTCTACGAAAATTCTTGGAGGGGGTGTATTCGTCGGGCGCAAAATTCTGTTCCGTCGCTTCAAACAAAATGGAGGCAAGTAAACGGTTTGCGCAGACAACCGTTAAAGAAGTGCAACAGAAGAGATTTAAGGTGAATTCTTCAAACACAATCAAATGTAACAACAAAGCTGCTAACGTATTACGCGAATATTTAAAGGAAAAGGGACAGGATTAATTCGAATTTTGAATCGTTTGATGTAGTAAAATTGAATGAAGTTTTGGGACACTTTTATATTGATGCCAGGAAACCTTATGGAGAGACGTACAAAACAACTTCTCAAGAAAACATTCGACACTCGCTCAACAGATTCCAGAGGTCGATGCCTCATAATAAATGTTTCACCAATGAATTTGAGTGTAACGTTTTTTATCGTAAGTTTAACGTGAAGTTGTGGTTAGCCCGGTAGCATGCCACTCGGCTTTCTACTAAAATACTACCCATATAGCTAAGTTTGAAAATCTTTGATTTTAAACTTTTAATGTAACAAATGCTTTGATATTGTCAAAGACGCCGATTTTCAAGATGCAAACCAGAACTTTAAGGCTATGATGGCAGAGTTGAAAAGAGAAGGATTAGGTACCATTACACACCATCCCGTAATTGCCGAAGCAGATCGTGAGAAGTTGTACACATCAATTCATCGGAGTCCAACGACACCAAATGGCCTGTTCAACAAGGTTCACTTTGATATCCTGCTGTACTTTTTCAGGCAAGTGTAATTTTATAGATATATAGGACCTAAAGCCTATAAATGAACCAAAAATGAACTGTGATTAAATAGCCTAATTCTTTTAGAATTTATTTATTCATAAAAATTTGTTTCATTGTTTCAGAAGGGGTTGTGAAAATATTTGCAGCATGACAAAAGACACATTTATTATTAGGAAGGACCCCAAGACGGGTTTGAGATATGTAACAAAGGGCCTGGATGAAATGGCAAAGAATCATAGAGAATGTGACAAGGAAAACAATGCCCGAAACACCAGGTATGTGTAATAGATTTTTTTGCAACATAATTTAAAAGGTATTTTCATAAGTGTACAGAGAAATATTTTATATCAATTTTAATGTGGAATTTGTTTTTTCATTCAGGTTCACCATATTGCCCTGTTCAGTTTCGAATTGTATATCAATAAGCTACACCCAAAACTTGACCGTCTTTAGCAGCGTCCCTTGGGTTCCTTCGCTGACAAAATGGCAGTTTGGTATTCCAAAGTACCAGTTGGTTCAAAAATGTTGACCACATTTATGTCAGATCTCAGCAGGAAATGTGACCTTGATCAGATCTACACAAACCATTCCATAAGGGCCACTGGAGAAACAATGTTGTCAAAAGGAATGAATGGTCCATCTCAGATCATGGCTGTAACTGGTCACAAATCCGTCCAGTCTCTTACGGTATACCAGAGGGTGGATGAAGAAGAGAAGTTGAGGATGGGACAGAGTATTTCCGAAGCCATGTTGCCAAGTGCAAGCAAACAACTCGCCCTACCTGCTTATAGCGAGCGCAGCTCGTCGATGCGCAGCGCCGGCGAGCAAAGCGAGTTCTGAGAACCAGTGTGCGCGGGAAAAAGAACGAGCTGAACCTACAGATTCATCAAGAAAAATTTTGTGTCTACGTCCCATAGTGCTCTCTAATGTTTTTTTCCCGTGGTGCTATGCAAAAAATGGCTAACATTTAACTCGTAATTAACGGTGCCTTGAGGTTTGAAGACACGTTTTGAGTAGCGCACAAGCTTTAGTGAGATTCAAGAGATTTCTTACATTCTTCCATTCCTTCGCATTGAGTCGAGATACGTAAACAAATAAATATAGATTTAAACGTGTGACGTCACAGTGATCTCGCGATAGTTTTCCCGCGATAAATTTAGAGGTGGATCAAACATCTGTAATGCATGTACTATAGCTATTTCAGTTTAAACTTCGATACCTGCCTTAGATGATTTGTGGGTTTTAGTGGGGTTTTTTTTAAATAAAGAAATTGTATAATTATATATACAACCAAGAGTTAAGCTAATTTGGCGTGCATGAACAGTAAGTATAAATAGGAGGACATTTTTTTTTTAAAAGTCATTTTGAATTAAGCAATATAGAACAAAGAGAAAAAGAGGTAAAAATCTATGCAGATATTGCATATTGTCAAGCCATTAAATTGGAAAATTGAAAATTACACACCAACAAACAGGGACCGGGCCACGGATACAACGTATGCCAAAATAAACAAATTTCATTAAAATAAAGTTATGAACCAGGAAAAAAAAAAGTCAGATAATAACAAGATACAAAAGGAAAATAATACTGTATTTACACTTTACACTTTTGACCAAATTAAATGAAAATTACATTTTACAGACTGATAAATTTGCTCCAAAAGTAAAGAAAGCTTTTAGGGGAATCAAGTCTATGCACATTTATTTTGTAAGAATTTTTTTAAACTTAGAAATATTATATAATTCTCTCTCTCTCTCTCTCTCTCTCAAAAATTAGTTGATGTTAGTTGATAATTGTCAAAATATCATGAAGTTGACAATGATGTAAGGTATGTGTAATGTGCTGCGCTCGCCAAAACGGTAGCACCGTAAAACATATTATTTGTTGAATTTTATGGTTGATATATTATTTATGATTACTGTCATTTTTACATTTCAAATTAAATTATTGTTGAATTTTATTGTTAATATCTGGTACTTTGTTTGTGATCCTTCAGATATATTAATTATGTGATTTTCAATGTGATATCATTATTAAATGTGTTGTTGAACTCTTAAAAATCTTGTGAAGGTCTTCAGTGGAATAAATTCGTTACACAGTCAGTTTGGGACATAATACGGAGTCATCCTTCGCCTCGCCCAATACGGATTTCCATTTCACACCCTGGATGACAAACTGACTGTGTAACTACTAATACCCGTTATGATAGCAAACTGTCGCATTGCGCGTCCGTTGTTTGCTTGCCTTGACTGATTGCCTATTATGACGTCACCTTGTTTTGAAGTCGCGAAGATTTATTTACGTCACCGTTTACGAATCAACAAATCAGAGGCGATTAATTGTAGTAGTGGGAATATTCTTCGCTTCGCGTTGGGCAATATTTCATCCCTCGGGGGCTAATATAATCAATATTGCCCTCAACCCCTGTCAATATTTGTATAATATATAAGGAATAATACTAGTATCTAGAGAATAATCCCTCTATTTCAATTAATCGCTTCTGATTCGTTGATTAGTAAACAGTGACATAAATAAATCTTTGCGACTCCAAAACAAGGTGACGTCATAATAGGCAGCCAGTCAAGGCAAGTAAACAACGGACGAGCAATGATGCTATAAGGATTTGCGAATTATTGTAAAAACATTGTGAAACATCTGGCTTAATTAATACGGGCGGCGCGGAATATCACCAGAGATTGTATGATGCCGACGATATTTTGAAAATGGACGCTAGATTTGCGCTAAATTGTGAATTCTATGTTGAGCTGAGAAAATTACGACGATCTGTTTTCAAATCATTTCTTGATCTTTGCTTTGTTTAATTCTTCATATAACAAAACAAATGTTGACTGTGTTATCGAGCAACATTGATTATATTAGACCCCTTTGAACGAATATATTGCCCTTCGCTCCGCTTCGCTTCGGACAATGTTGCCCTAAACTCAATCAATTTTTGTATAATATTATGAATGCTATTCGATATGTAATGTGTACTGTAGCACAGCGCAATAACGCTTTGCACAGTTTCGTGGATGATGATACACTTGAATAATTCTATTCAATACCTTTCAAATCGTATATACTCAAGCTCCACAGAGTTATATAAAAGTTTGCACATGGTAGAAATAAATAGAGTTTTACAGAATTGAGGGAAATTTAAGAGTCTGATAAGTTATCTTATGAGTTAATTAGTTTGTAGGTAGAGAAAGAAATGTATGACTGGCACAGAGTCTGTGAAGATCAGCAAAGTCTGGCCGACCTCTATCTGTTATAGGCACTAGGCAACTATCTGAAATGTCAAGGAAATAACTGAAAGTGATGGCAAATACATGATTCGTGATATATCCAAAGCTGTTGGCACATCGCTATATCGTGTTGCATCTCATTTTGAAGCATATTTTGAAAGTACAAAGATTTCTGCCAGATGGATACTTCATATATTAGTTGATAGATGACCAAAAAAAATAGGTACAAGTACAAACCCCTAAGCAACTGCTAAAAATGTTTCCCAGATTTAAAAAAAGAGAATTGGTACAAAACATGGATTCACTATATTGAACCAGTAAGAAAAATTGGAAACACAATATGGCTTAAACTATACACGGTAAAAGGCCTGTTGCCGAATGGCAAAATACACTGTTACAGGTCGGTATATTACCGAAATGTTATACTAAAAAAGCTCCAGAAATATTATCAAACACAACTCTTTGTGTCAGGATTTAGGCATGTTCGTCTACTTCTTGATAATGCTCCATCACGTACATTTGAGCTTGTGAAACAGGTTTTGAGGTCGGAGAAAGTTAATGTGTTGCCACACCCACCATACTCTCTAGATCCATCTCCATGCGAGTTTTTCCTTTTTCGAAAACTGAAAAGTTCTTATCTGGTCGTCGTTATAAGTCCTGACAAGCCCAAGGCTCAGTTATCAGTCAGTGTCTCAGAGGTCTACCTAAATTTGCGTACCATGACACATTTCAGAAATGGATTCAGAGATTGATATGATATATTGGTCACGGTCCAGTAGTCCGAAGGTTCATTAGTCCGAAGGTCCAAAAGTCCGAAGGTTCATTAGTTCGAATGCATCACATGTAATAATTTTAAGAAATGCTTTTGGAATTAATTTCATCCAGCAATTGATCACGTAAAGTTTCGTCATACGCAAATTAAATGCAAAAAAGTAGCTAAAATGATTCGAATTTAACCAGTTAATATCAAATTAATTTGTTTTTTTTTTAATGCCAAAAGTGACGTGGATTTTTATGAACTAGTCCGACGAAAGAATGGAATTTTTATTTTTAAAAATTAATTTTGAGTAAATGAGACAATTTATCACCCCGCACGTAAACCCATTTTCATGAAAACTTTTATCTATTATTCAAACACTTCTTTGTATCTATGTTTTTGTTGTGTTACGTGCAAGACTTAATAATTGTAAATGTCATTGATATCATTCCTTCCTCGTCAAGAGTATATGAATATATTTATATACATAATATATGGATGGAATAAATATGATCTTAATCGTATATTTCGAAGAGAGAGAGAGAGAGAGAGAGTATCCATCGGTTATTCGTCGTTTTAAATGCTTTGATTAAAACTTAGAATGTAATTTATTCAAGTGTATGCTTTAGATTTAATTTACTGCAAATAAAGTACGTGTATACAAATATCATTTTTGCAAGAGTCTCAAAGTACATGTGTACAACATTTCAACCCCCTTTAAAATCTGTATTTTCTAATATAAGATAAATAAACTCGCACGCTACTTCTAAAATACAATGTATTTTTTCCCTTTCAAAATATTTGTACATTTTATTATTCGTTTGTTTCACTTACTTTAAATTTTTTTTTCGACTTTGGTTCATGTAGATTATTTAGGATTCGTTATAAATTGTCCCCGTTTTTACTGTAAATGGGGAATATTTATTTAGTTCTGTCCAGTAGTTTGTCTGTATGTCATTCTGTTTGTGCATTTTCGATTATTATAAATTTTACAGCGAACTTTTAAATTGAAAAATCATGACATCTACTTAATATATATATTTTTGAGTGATTGATAAAGCACTCCAACCTCCTAGCTCCTAGCAGTCCAAAACTAGCGCATTTTTTGTGCGCCGTAAATTCAGTTTTTTACTATGGGAGGCACTGTAGCTCCCAGGTCGTCCATCCGAATTTTTTCAGACCGGGAGCTACAGACCTGCAGCGATCCAACCTCCCTGACCCCCTTCTTTTGCGGATGATAAATTAACGTTCACACCGAGTGAGTGACACAAACTCATTGAATAAGTCCATTAGGTTTTGTTTCAATATGATTTCGTTTATCACCTAATAGTTTCTTTAAATATGGCTTGTAAAACGTTCCACCATTAAACTTTATTGTTATTTCTATTTAAAATCTTTGCTATTCTTATTCTTAAACATACAATTTTTAATCAATAAAACATGATTTCTGTTTAATAAATTGATGTTTAGATGCAAAAAGTCAATCATTCTTGATGAATTATTATTTTATTTCGAAAAGATGGTAATTTTAAACATGTTTTTGCAACTCTCCAACACATTTGTAGATATTACAAAGTATTTTACCTGCTTCCAAATAGATCATAAAATAAACGTAGAAGAGTTTCTAATTTTGTATTGAGACTAAGAGAGAGAGATAGGAATGTGGGGGAGGTGAGATTTTTCTAAAATCCTATTTCAAAACAGGCAATGCTTTTTTGATGATTCCATCTCTTTGTTTTCGGAGAATTGCATCACTTTTATTCATTAATAGGCAATTAACGTGTTATTCCTATTCGAAAAAATAGAGTTCGAAAACATACAAGAGGCCAATAGGCCTTAACGGTCACCTGAGTAGCATAAAACCCATACACAAACATGTCAAGGAGTCTCATTTATGCATTTAATTAGTTTATTAATTAGAGTAGAAAAATTATAAATTTGTAATGACGACCGCCTCCCTGCCTGCAATCTTTCAAAAAGAACTATGAAACCTATAACTTTGGCGAAAAACTTAAAGATCTGGTCTACAAAATCCTGAATTCAGTTTTCCTTACAGGTGTGTGGAAGTAAAGAAGATAATTTTTAAACATTATATGCATTAACACCTATACATCCATTTTGGCCCTGCCCTAGAGTCAAAACCCATACTCCAGGGAACATGAAATTTAAAATTTTAATAGAGGACTTCCTGATAAACATAATTATGAAGTCAGTTTTTCATACAGATGTTTGAGAATAGAGAAGAAGATTTTTAAACATTATATGCATTAACACTATATTGCCATATTGCCCCCCCCCCCATGTCCTGAACCCCTTACCCAGGGGCCATGAATTTCACAATTTAGGTAGAGGAGTTAGTAAACATCATAATCATGTATTCAGTTTTTTTTGCCCATATGTGTGGGAGTAAAGAAGAAGATTTTTTAAGATTTAACACATTTTTACGATTTGGCCATATTGACCCCACCCTAGAGCCTGAACCCCTGACCCAGGGGCCATGAATTTCACAATTTTGGTAGAGGGCTTCATGGACATTATAACCAGGCATTTAGTTTTCAACAAATATATATGGGAGTAGAGAAGAAGATTTTCTACGATCTAATAGATTTTTACGATATGGCCATATTGGTCCCACCCTAGATCCTGAACCCCTGACCCAGGGGCCATGAATTTCAAAATTTTGGTAGAGGGCTTCATGGACATCATAATCATGCATTTAGTTTTTAACAAATGTATATGGGAGTAGAGAAGAAGATTTTCTAAGATTTAATACAGTTTAACTATATGGCCATATTGGCCAACCTTAGAGAACCTGAACCCCCTGATCCAGGGGCTATGAATTTCACAATTTTGGTAAAGGGCTTCATGGACATCATAATCATGCATTTAGTTTTTAACAAATATATATGGGAGTAGAGAAGAAGATTTTCTAAGATTTAATACATTTTTACTTTATGGCTAAATTGGCCCCACCCTAGAGCCAGAACCCCTGACCCAGGGGCCATGAATTTCACGATTTTGGTAGAGGGCTTCATGGACATCATAAGCATGCAACCAGTTTTTTCCTCACATGTTTGGGAGTAGAGAAGAAGATTTTAAAAAATTTTAGGGTTTTTTATTGCATATTTGGCCCTACATGTGGCGCCCCGGGGGTAGTAGAGCCATGAGCAAACAATTTAGATTCTTACCATAGAGATGCCCCACACTAAAAATGGTAACAATTGGCCTTGTAGTTTTTATGAAGTTAAAAATGTAAAATTGTTAACGCACGACGGACGACGCACGACGCACAACGCACGACGAAGCAGGTAGCAATAGGTCACCTGAGTTTACTTAGGTGACCTAATAATTCAAATTCCTGCAATAACGTTCATGGGCAACAAAAATCAAATTAAAGTGGCAGAAATCTTAATACCAGAAAAAAGTATTACATGCATACAAAAAGAATATTACAGATCTATACAGAGATAACAATTCATATTATAGTACTCTCTTTTCGTAGAATGTTGTGTTCTAAACATCCAATAACTTGTTAAGGTGAAAAACGATTAATCAAACCTGACCCTTTAGTTATTTTTACCTTCACACATTCACTACATCAAGTTTTGGACTAATAAACCTTCCGACTAGTGGGGCTTCGGACTAATGAACCTTGGAACTACTGGACCTTCAAATTAATGAACCTTTGGGCTACTAGACAGACCCCGATGTATTTCAAACCGCAGAAACAATTTGAAGAAATGTTATGTTCACTTCACTATCGATCAAAGTCGAATGGTTTTGAGATGTATCGTACAATACACATTACATATCAAAAAACCCTTGTAT
>WFKH01011925.1:65686591-65701213 GCA_016163765.1 Magallana hongkongensis
ACTTTAACATTGAAAAGGGGGAATTTTCAGCTTCAATCGTGACCATGCCCGCTTAAAAGTTATGGACCAGTCACAAAAATAGAATGGGTTGGCATACGGACATAATCACTGTGAAAAATTAGATATCTGTAATATGGAAATATTTCTGTCACCTGTGTTTACGTTATTTTTCTATGACTTATGTCAATATACCAGAAAATTATTATTAAATTACAGTTGTTAAATTACAAGATTTACGATTCATTTTTTTTTTTACACTTTCTTCACAAATTATGACGCAAAATCTTTTAGACAACTTGAATCTAAAAGCTCCCCTTAAATATGGGGGAAATTAATGTGTCGACATGATTATGTTATGTTGCATGGTGATCTTGTATGTCGACATAATCCATATAGAAATAACCTGCATTCAAGATGCACATAATAAGGTGCCTAAATAATAAAGCAAATGAAGATCATTGTACAAACTTGCAAAAATTTACAAGCATGGATTGACTTACGTTTTTCATTCCATAATATGGAATATGAATATTATTTATGACATAAATATTAAACATGTTATTTATTCCATTATTTTTTGGACAAGTCGACATAAATATCTGACTTATGACAAGTCAAAAATCTGATAAGTCAACATAATAATGATTTTTTTTCTTACCTGGACAAACAGACAGACCTACAGAAATTCCAATTAAAATGAAGTCTTTGTTATTAAGGGAGTCTATATTATGACTTTTATAAAGTTCTTAGAGTTGTCTTTCTTAAAACACTAGTACTAAAATTTATTCAATATACTTTTTCAATATACTAGTAAATGAAATTTAATTTATGTCCAGCACTGTTTGGTGTTTGGGTGCTCTCGGCCAAGGTTTCAATATTCCTCCGGCTCTTAAAAATATTTTTGTCAAAGGTCAATTTTCTAAATATTGTTTTTCCTTAAATTAAAGCATCTGCAGAGGCAACATGCATGGCTTATATAATTAGACACTAGTTCAAACCTGAGCTAGCCACATAGGCCCATCCTCTGTAAGGAGACCTTTTCGATATCCAGACTATTGAAATAATCGACATTAACAAGTAAGTTGATGTACTCTTCATACACTACATATTATAAGCTATATATTTATGTTTTTAATGAAAAAGAACCATGTGTTTTTCGTTTACGTCTTATTACTTTCAAGATCTATAAATAGTAAAGGGCCATTTGTAACCCATGACCGCGTAGTCCTCTTTCATCATTTTGTTATTGATTAAATCAGTGTGTACGTCCTTGATTCAATGAACAAATTATTTCAGAAACTTTACTTGATTTGAAAGTAAGACGATTATATTCAAGTACATGTGCATGTATATATAAATGCCACACACATCTATATGTATAATCTGGAATGCGGAGAGAAATCTATCAGTGTAACTGTTGTATAATAAATAGGCCGGATGACCTACATCTGTTGGTTTTTGTCCCGTCCGGTCTGGATTTTAAAAACTTAAGTTTCTCAATTCCATTTTTGGGTGTGAAGCTTTTTCTAAGATAGAAATTTACAATATGGCCTTTAAAATAGCACACAGCGGGTCTTATCTGCAAAAATATGCCAATTTTTTTTTTTTTTTTAAATTTGAGAAGGGCGAAATACATTTCTTCCGTTAAATGAATTTTAAAATCTAATTAGGACAAATAAACATATTTTCTTCGATCTACATGTACTTCCGCCGCAGAAATTTCCCTGTAATCTTGTGTATTGTGACAATCATTGTTGTGTATGATGATTAATACGACAACATGCCTGCGGCTGCTTCAGATATCGGGGACGGGGGAGGGCGGGGCTGATTTAAATATCCGTAAATAAATATTGCTCAACGTGGGCCCAATTGCAGTAAGTGTAGAACTCTCAAAATATGAACATTTATTAAAACTTCATCTGGTACAGAATCAACTATTAGACTATACTATTACTTCACATATCTGAAAGAAAAACTAATTTAGAATCTTAAAGACCAGGAAGCCCTCAACCAAACTGGTGTCTTCTCCTTTTGTCAACAAAATTTAAGGGGGGGGGGGGGGGTCTGGGGGTCTAAATTCTGGATGCATGTTAACTTTCTCAAAGAAATAGACTACATATTTATAAAGTGAATGAGAAACCAGTCTACTTTCATTAGAAATATCATGTCGATGCAAAAAAATATTTTTTTTTCAAAAAGTAAAATTCAATTTGATATAATAAATTTGAAACAATTATTTTAAATTTAGAAATAATCAAAAATTGTGATTCTTTATTCTATACAAGTATATATAGATATTTTTGTTTAATGTGGCCGCGATCGAAAGGAAATTAAACATTCTGCATTTTTGGGGGGGTTATTGATTCAATTATAAAAATTTGAATACATAGTATGCGTTGATTCATATTACAATACATTGCATATGTAACATTCACTGAAAGATTTTTTTTAGCAAGCTCACATGTTTAAGTACAATTTTGTTATTTTACTAAATCCAGAAACTTGATTGAAATTAAAGGACAGGTGACACAAAACCATATTTTTCTCAAAACACTTCCTTTCATAAAGATAAACTAGTTTATAACGAGCTCCCCCTTCGACTAGCATCGGATAACATCACACAGCTCAATTAAGTGTGCTAAAAATCCCAGCTGCGGCTGATCTCCGAGTTTTGCCGATCTTTAATGAGATAAGAAACCCCTGCGTGTTACACGCCAAAGATGACATAGCAGCAATCGGCCAAATAGTAAACAATGCAATGGATGAGGAATGTACAGAAACTGTTTGTAGTGCTCCAGATGATATAAGACCATATAATTTTGAGCCTTTAATTAGGAATAGAGATCAATTAAATGTTAGTGATTCTGAGAGCTCCGAGATAGAATTTGAAGAGGAGAACGTTGCAAACCAAGGCAACACGAGAACTGACAACTTGGCATGGTAAGAATAAAATTACATAAGGTCATTAGACTTACATGTTATCTCATTATTGTAGCAGTTGTCGTTTGACAAATTTTAGTGATAACAATAAGAATTAAAGTTACAATGCACATAATAAAAATTAGAATATGTCTTGAGGTCAAATTATTTGTGAATGAAATTTTTCTTATAAATGTGTACAGGTGTGATTGTGAAAATTGTGTAATTATGGAAAAGGAAGAAGAATGTCTATGCTGTCATGAATTGGCTCAAGTCACAGAAAAAATTGATTCAAAAAACCTGAAATGCATTACACAACATGAGGGCTTTCAGGGTAATTGTCTCAACGTAGATGTCCTTGAAGTGTCATTATATGAGTTCGTGGAACGAGACGGGCCAATAGATGATAATGAGCCTATACATGAGTAAGAATTATGTTCAAGCATACATTTCATTTTGAAAACAAAACTTAATTTGCTAAAATCTTAATGAAAACCATTCATTTTATTCAGGTTAAATCTATTTTTATTCCACAGGTTGTACAGGTATTTGGCTTATAGAAGATTCACACGTTGGATCTGGCATGTATTAGGAAAGAACAGAAGGAAAGTGATTCCTGCATGTGCGGTAAAAACAATCCGTGACACTTTCCCATCAGAATCTTACGTAGGATTCAAATATTCGCGTCCTTGAGCTTCACTGCTGAGTTCCATGAGAATATCTGGAGCCTCTTTTATTTACAAGTTCAGTTTTATCAAACTGTTCATAGTTTTCAGTTAAAGGTTGAGGCTCATCGGCTTTATATCCAAAAACAAAATCTTCATACGCAAATTTAAGTGATGGATACAGCTGTCGTCTCAAGAAGACTTTGTCTAATAAGTGTCCAATGTACTCTGAATGATAAAAATAATTGATTTCAAATTCTGATTTAATTCATACCTGTAATTTCATACATATTATTTGTGCATGTATTTGTACATACCAAATGTAGCAGGAACTCTTTCAGGTTTAACAATACATTCCTGTCCTTTTTTTGCCTTTGGGTAGCATACCCGCCACTGCTGTTTGCCTTCTTTGGTCATGGATTGCCTCCGTGTGCCATTTTCATTGTAATGAAGAGCAGCAACACACAGTCTATAAATGATTAAAATTAAATAAGTATTCAAGTTTTTGATTTTTTACCAAGATATTTAAGCTAGTTGCGATCACTATAGCAAAATGCACCTTGCAAGCATTGGTGTGTAGAAGAAGTGTGTACTCTTCGGGGCAAAATGGTTAACAACTGAATGGAAAACTTCTAAACCATTTGTTTGGTGTACATGAGACAGTTTGGGGGGATCACGCAGTAGATATGGACTTTCTACGATTTCTTTCACCATTTTGTAACATCTTGAACCTAAATAGGATGTAAATAAAACATTTTTTATTGATCAAGAACTGAGCGGTCAAATAAAAGATCACCTCACTTAAAATGAAATAAATCATGTATTACCTTGTCGCATCCAGTCTCTGGGTTCAAGTTCTCCATGTTCACATTCGGGGTAAATTTCTGAGTCGTGGTTGTGAACGTTTATAATGTGGTTGCTGATTGACTTCCACTTCTCGAGCTTTAGTTGCCCATTGTCTCCACTGCTTGCAGCCACCCAGTAGGTATGGTTGACAATACCTTTAATCCATGGTCTAATTTCGCCAGCTCCACGTTTTTTGGCTGCATTTTCTAGTTTTCTTGATATTCCTAGGAAAGACATAAAATTGCATAAGTAGATATATAAAATGACACCAGAATAGAATGTACGCAATTTGATATTTACTACCATACCTTTCGCAATGTGCCAGACATCCAAGTAATGATTGATTGCTGGTCTATCTTTCTTCATGTATGACTTTATCATAACATGACGGTCTGTGACGAAATCATGCACTTGAATATTGTTCAGTTCCAGATCTCGTAATCCACGCTTGAGACCAAGTATAACTCCATATGTGTTGATCCCTTAACTTTATTGCTCTGAAATTGTGTGCAAAAATTAGTACAATTCTGTGTGTTTGCATTATATATCGTCGTTTTTCAATTTTAATTTTTTAAATAACATCTTACCTGAACCAACTGAACATCAATTATTTTATTTGACTCGAGGTCCATGAGCGAATAGCTGCAATACTTTGCACTGTACCCTGGTGAATCACACCTCCCATCACCACCAAGTACGACACGAGATTTATCTGTTGATAAACATATATGTATAAGTATACTCCTAATCCATATACATTTGTTTTAGAGATAGTTTATAATTTTGGGAATGAAAACAAAAAATATATTAAAAATTAAGAACTATTTTGCTATAATACCTCGTAGTGATTCAAACAGGTCAGCCTGTTGTGAAGTATACACTTCAATAGCAGCAGGAACACTGTAGCAATTTTGAAGTCTAAGGATACTGCGAGCACTTGGCACTAGAACCTTCAACTGATCAAAGAGCATCAATGCTTTAGACATTATATTTCCACTAAACGAAATTGCACTAGCTAAATGCAAATTGAACCATGGCAACTTCTTGTGTGATGACTGTGACTGCCATTTATTAATATGACCATTCTCACAGGTAGAGACAGTTGTTATCATGCTGCCTTTGCTGTACTCTACAATAGGTATGCACTGCCCACAACAAATGTGACACACAGACAATAGCCTCTGAAGAGAACTCTCAGACACAATGTAATATTTTTCCTCTGATGGATTTTCTGTTGTTTCTAATCTGTAATTACATGTTTCTTCATTATCAGATTCTTCTTCAAATTCAGATTCCTCATTATCACTTAAGCTGAAATCTGGATCTCCATCTTTATTTTCACTATAAAGATCTTCATCATCATCGCTATCAATATATTGGTTTTCTAAGACCATTTCACTTTTCTCCGATTCAAAATCTTCCTCGGATATCAAATTTTTAAGGCAATTACAACACAGGCGAATTTCGTCACATTGAACTTGAGAATCAGTGGTTTCAAAGCTAGTAAATGACTTTCCTGTTTGTATTCTTCTTGTTCGTGTTTTACTTTAGAGATGGTATCAGGAATGAAAACTTGCACTGCCTTATCTGCAGTTTTACTTTCAAAATTTGAAGAATCTGCTGATGTGTCATCTTGCATATCATGAAAATTGCAAGACTCATTTCTATCATCAATAATTTCTTCATCTTTCATCACTTCTTCCAAAACCTAATTTTTTAAATATCAGATAATGAAAAAATTGCGAGTCATAATTTTATTTATTTTGATTTTTTAAATATTGGAGAAATACATACCTCTATCTTTCGTCTTTTTCTATATGCCCCATACGACACAGATGTTTTGCTACTACCTGTAGCACCCTCACTGCGGTATGTCCATGGAATGTCGGGTACTGCATCTTCTTTAAGCTGTGCACGAGCATTCGGATACCCGAGTTCAGCTAATCTGGGTGGATACCTTGAGTATTGGTTTGGAGAAAAGTGCTTTCCACAAATTCTACTATGTTTTGTCACGATTAAATCCTTCCTATGACAATAATGTATCCATATTTTTTTATGAGCATTATCTTTTGGAACACCAAAAAATGACACATTTTTTTCTACATTTGAACAGGTTGAACAATTATAAACCACACAGTACACCATTTTAACAACACTAAACTAATTGCTCTGTGGAAACAGAGAATGGGGTTTCTAAGCTAAGTATAAATCACGTTTATGTTTAGGGTAAGAAGACGTTCAATGGCAACTAACAAGATTTATTTTCTTTTCATTTTAAGATAAGAATAATTAAGCATCCCTTTAGATGAAAGATACTGCGAATCTGTCGTGCGGTGTCAGCTCTGACATCACACCGAAGGTTTCCGATCTCGGAGGCTTCAGATATGCATATTGAGGTCACGCGTCTTGCTCAGTTATACAGCCATAGCTGTGAAACAGATGGGAGTAGCTGGGGAAACTTTGCAGAAATGTTATCACATACATAATCTAACACATTGTTCATTTTTTTGTTTTTGTGTCACCTGTCCTTTAATTAAATTAAGCGCACAGAGAGAGAGAGAGAGAGAGAGAGAGAGAGAGAGAGAGAGAGAGATAAACAGATAGACAGAGAGATAGAGAAACAGACAGAGACAGAAACAGACAGACAGCTTACTTAAATTAAGCGCAGAGAGAGAGAGAGAGAAAGAGAGCGTGTGTGAGAGAGAGACGGAGAAAGAGAAAGAGGAAGAGAGAGAATTGCTTGTCGGATTTATGAGTCGTTCCTCAAAATCTTATTCAACAGACTATCACAGAATGTTTGTATCGACGAACGAATTGTTGGATTTAAAGGACGGCATTTCCTAAAGCAGTACATTGCACACAAGAAAGCGCATAGATGGGGAGTGAAGGCGTGGATATTAGCTGAATCACACTCTAGATACACCCAGTTAAAAAAATGAAAAACCCCTCTTCCACCACACCCACACAATTACTAGTAACATTTCTCCGCATTGCTTTTTAAAGGGAACTTTGAAGAAATGTCTAAATATATTTAATTTCGATTGATAAAATTAGATATAAATTATATAAAAAATTATATATTTATATAAATATGTATATTTATTTATATAAATAAACATGTATTAGATTTTATATCTAATATATGAGATTTAAAGTATTACAGTATTTATATTTTTTTTCAGATATAAAGTCGTCATGGATTTGATGAGACCTCATTTCGGGAATTTACACCACGTGACGATTGATAGTTGGTTTACTAGTCCGAAGCTCTTACATGATTTACGGAACAGGGGCATTTTTTGCACTGGAACTGTCATTACTACGCGGAAAGGAATGCCATCTAGTTTTTAAAAAGCCCGCTTGCCCAAAGGAGACACAATTGTAAAGTCAGTGACCGGCGACACGTGACTGTCTTAAGCACGACTGGAAGTCCAGGTACATGTACATATTTATACATGTAGTCAATCACATAATGTTATACATTTAGTAATACATGTATTACGCTACTGTGAATGAAATGCTATCAAATCATATACATGTATTTTAGTTATAGTACGTGACTACATGTTATGAAGATTAAATGATTTTCATTTAGAATGATTCGTAAAGCAAACTAGAAGGGAAAGGTTGTCAAGGCACCAGGGGTAGTACACAAATACAACGAAACGATGGGAGGAGTTGATCTATAGGTGATCAGCTGATGGCACAGTACGAACGTCAGTTTCGGTGCATCAAGTTCTGGAAGAAAATTTTCTTCAGTTTCCTTATGATGGCCGCAGTTAATGGTTTTGCAACCGATATTTTGGTCAATGTTTTAGTCGAATGTAGTAGCATTATCAGTTATTGAACAAATAACATATATTTTCAGTCAATGCCTACATCTGCTACAAGTCTTTATTCGTGATCCGAAAGAAAATGGACCACTTGCAGTTTCAGAAGGAAATAGTAAAAGGGCTTCTGGGAAATTTTAGGGAAGGAAGGTCAAAACGGGGACGTGTGGGTGTACTTAGGTGTGCAGCAGTAGACTGACATCCAAGCACTTCATTGACTGGGTCCCCGGCAGGAAAAGAATGCGATGTGCCGCGTGTGCGAAAAGAGGAGGAAACTTCGCTGGTACAAGAATACGCACGTGGTGCCCCGATTGCTCCGTCGGATTGTGTGTGGGGAATTGTTTCAAGAAATCCACACCGTCATTGATTATGAAGAATAAAGATATTTTCAATGTGTGGAAATTACATGAAACTCTTGGTCATATTTTACCAAGCAAAAACAATTCACATTTTGTAACTTAGAAATTATCAATGATTTAACTCTTTTTTCCCTATTTTCAACTGACACATGCTTGCTTTTAGTAATTGATAATAAATGATTGTTCATTTGTTATCAATAAGGACCCATTTTTTTCTTTGAATAAACGATTTGTTTTAATAAACAAATTAAATTGCATTTGTATTCGAATGATAAGTAAATATTTAACGGAACGAAGTATATTAATGCTGTACATGGTTATTGTTTAAAATGATCCGAATGTGCGAAAATTTAACCAATTAGCAAAAATATATTCTGTTTTGTTTATTTGTTTGTTGGTGGTTTTTTAGACTCAAGTGAGCTTTTCTGATCACAATTTGTCCGTTGTCTGTCGTTGTCGTCGTCGTTGTTGTAAACTTTTCACATTTTCATCTTCTTCTCAAGAACCACTGGGCCAATATCAACCAAACTTGCCATAAAGTATCCTTAGGTGAAGGGGATTCAGGTTTGTTCATATGAAGAGCCATGCCCTCTTTCAAGGGGAGATAATTAGGAATTAGTGAAAAAGTAATGGTGTATTTTAAAAAATCTTCTTCTCGAGAACCACTTGACCAGGAATGATGAAACTCATAGTGAAGTATCCTTAGGTGGTTTAGATTCAAGTTTGTTCAAATCATGACCCCTGGGGCAAGGGTGGGGCTGTTATGGATGAGTAAATTTTACATAAGAATACATCAGAAAGACTGTGAAGAAGTAACTAAAGTTTAGTGTTTACACGGATCTGAAACAAAAGTATTCATTGCTGATTGTTGTTTTCATTCTGTAAGGTTTGAAGAGTAAATGATTTAGCTGAATAATTACAACCTTGCGTATATTTGTTCATGCACCATTAATTTGTTATATATAATTATGCAGTGTTTATGCGCGATCATACTGCGCAGCTGAAGTGTCTCGGAGAAAAGTCACACGGAGAAAAACAAGTCCATTAGATACTGCTACATTTTACTAGTGTTAATGAAGATTGAGAAGATGATCTATTTTTAAAATTTACTTAGTAGAAGGAAGCGTAATAGTTTGTCAATGCACAATATAAAGATAGACGAATTTTACATTTCTAAGAGTTATCTTCCGTTGTCAGCGTAACGCTCCTTTTCCCACTGTCTCTGTCCTTTGTAAGTTACTTGTTAATAATTTTAATCTTCAAACGTTATCGGACAATTTCGATCTGTACCTGTATTGCCAGAGTATGGGGTAACATGTAAATTATGAACATATTCATACAGATTTTATTACTAAGATACTGACCTATAAAGTTGGTAAGGTTATAGGGGGAAAACAGTGCCTTACGCCGGTTGACCCTGGATAGGTCCCACAAAGGGAAATAACTTTTGTAAATATGAAAGTCGTCTACAGGGACAACTCTTGCATATAGGTACACCTGTCATCAGAACATGTTTATAAAGCATAACTTTTATATACGTATAGTAGAATTAGCTCTGTTTTTGTTGATATGGTTAAGTCATGTTGTTGCTACATTTCTCCAAGTACATTTTGTAAAAAAAAAATTAAAATAGTACACGCCTCATAACCGCAAGCTTGACGAATGGAAGTTTCTTCTAATCCCTGATTGGTTGCTCGTGCAACAGACTATTTTAGTGTCAATGTTGATAATATGAGGTGACCAAAAGCACAGTGGCGGCTGAATTACATGAAAAAAATTGTGACATAATGCAAAACTTCACACTTAACTGAAATTGCCATTAAATTGCTAACAGGCTACAAGTTTAGGTTTACATCAAAATTTTGATTTATTTACATTACAACAATTATCATTCAACTACCGGCTATTTGATTTATAAGGAGCATGAGGTGTTCATTATCAAGAATATATTGCCCAAGTCAGGAACCACATTCTCATTGAGAGAGATTTTAACCTTGGTATATACATGAAAAAGTCGTTAAAATCTGCTGCATTTAAGCAGCACATCTGTGATTATTTGCATACTGATCAACTGGGTTGGATGGCCAATGGTCAGGTACATTGGAATATCATCTGGATTGACGGATCAAGGACCTTTAAGAACAGAGTAATGTGGCACTCTGCTAAGTTCACTCACCGATGGCCAGATAGCTCTATAGACCAGCTGACTGCAGATTCAAAGATCCTAGGTTCAAATCCCAGTCTGGTCAGCTGCATTTTTCTCCTACCCAATTACAATTGAATCAATATGCAAGCAGCTACTTTAAGTAGTGCAGATACCATTTTGTCTAGTAAAATTTGAATCATGATTCCCGGGGATGGAATGGGGCTACTATGGGTGATCAACCTTTTACGGTACATAGAAATACATAGATATTGATAAGTTAAAAGCATCGGTAGGAAGTATAGATTTAAGTTTGTACAAACCCTCCCTCCCCTGCACTCGCTTCAATACTGAACTCATTTCGGCTTCTACCTAGCAAGTTGCTCAGGTGAGCGATGTGGCCCCTGGGCCTCTTGTTTTTGAGAAACAGTCATTGGGAAGATTATTTAACGCATCGAAATTAGGTAAAACAGATAAAAGATGGAAGTTTGTAAATATAAAATAAATTATAATTTTTAACAACTAACAACTTTCGGTTATTCAGACTTACGACACACGACTTATAATTCACCTTGAAACAAGATATTTACTTTCAATTTGTAAATTTGGGTAAAACACGCCTGCATAAAGTGATCAGCAGCAAAATATTGCGTAAAAATATCATCGTTTCTAAGTGCGTAAAACACATTCTGCTGACGTTTTGGTAAATGTTTTTAATTCTTTAAAATGCAAATAAATGAATAAATAAGCAAATAAATAAATATATGAATAAATAAATGAATAAATAATTAAGTAATTAACAACTAAATAAAATCCAATCAAACTCATATTCTTATTTCGGCCGAGAAACGTGCACATGTATTAAGGAAGGAGTCTTCTCGTTATCAGACATCCTTCTTATATTAAGAAAGTCATAAAATTTTGACACAGTCAAACAGATCATATAATCAAATGATTCTATCAGTTTAATCAAATTTGACCTTCTCGTTTTCGCATCAAGGTCAGGTCAAGGTCACTACCTTTTTCCTCAACTTAAAGGATGATAAAAATAAATGTAGTTATCTGCAGTTATGTAGACATCTGTTTAAGATATGAAGTTTCTATTCTTCAATGAAATGATAGAATATCAGAATGTCTATCAGCTCATACTACTAAATTGGAATTAATATTTCAACTAAAATTAATATTGCTTAGCCCGCATTTCCTCTAATTTTCTTAAATTTTGAAGACATTTTGATTATTTTTTTTATGCTTCCAATATTAAAATATTTCTGATTTTTACATATTATGAAGACCTTACATAAAAATATAAATTGACAGAAAAGCTAATATATTGACCATTTACTAAGAGAGAAAATCAGACTTTAGTGATTTTTTCACACAAATCTATTTATAGATTAAGCGCTTTAAAAAGCTAATAAAAATGTAAATTGATAGGCAAATCATTTTTTAAAAACGTATTCTGAAATCCAAGTACCTTATCATTAGTTCACATTAGTTTAAAAAATCCGACATTAATGTTATTGTTTTAAAAATGTTAAATAATCTCATGAATCTACAGCAATTCTGAATTGCAAAAACATGTGATATTTTCCTACGCCAATGTTCCGCCAAAAATATAGTCCTTGTTAGATTTTAACCTTTGATTACTATTTCTATGCAAAGTTGTATGATTGTAAAAAAGAAAGAAAAATATGATATTTTAATTTCCTTTCATTTTGATTTAATGACCATTTAATCAAATTTACTTTTGACAAGTCGAAAACCAGAAAAGACTCCTTCCTTAACGAAAAAAAAATCGCCAAATAAGTTATGACGCTCCGTAAATTCGGACGTAGAACGTACAATCGATATGACGTACAAGCAACGTCATATCAACTGTTTACTGTCTTTCATTATATATATCACCCGTCTAATATTAAGCACTATATTTAATTTAGTATATTTAACACCTGTCATTTTATTTAGAACTAGAGTTATGAATGCAAATAAAGTTGTTTTAAAAATATACTGATACAAGCTAGAACAGTATCTATTGTCTATTGATCGAGGTCTGAGAAATTGCCAAACCAATGAAGAAATTATTTTTCAAAGCCCTTTAGCCCACACAATCTGAAGTGGCTGGCACATGTGTGTGTGTGTCATTGGAGTATATGATTGCACAAGCATACTGAGTGCATTAGTTATTGACATCAGAGATAAAATTCTGTAAAGTGGAAATTTGTGTTATTGAATAGTTGAACTACGCTATCTTACAGGTAAGAAGCTGACACATGTAAATAACTGGTAAATTGTTCTTTACTAAATGGAGATCTAATAATCAAGTGCGACATGTCGAGATCACTCATTTTGAAGTGGGCGATTAAAAAGCTAGCATAGATAAATGTATGTAAGATGATATTTAAACACTCTTTGGGTCAGCCACTTGTGCATGAAATTGTGAGTAGATTACATGTTTCATTTGGTGTTACTTTTATAAGACACTTGACTGATGCTTGACAATGATCACATCGATATATACCATAATGCATGGCATATTATGCAATTATAGATATTCACCAGGACAGTATCCTATTTAGGTTGTAGGTGTTTTAGACTTTTTATTTATTTAATTATTATTTACACTGTATCAGTCGAATTCAATAGATCAACAATCTTGACAAATAATATTCAATGGACCAGTAGCCATAGAGTGTGCTTCACATTATGCATATAAATTAATTGACCTAAGACAAGCTGACTTTTTTGTATCTGACAGCCGGACAATGAATCAAAAGTTTAGATATAAATTAACACTGACATGCATAGATGTGTTGGATCTTTGGATATAATGCCACATCACATCTACAAAACAGGAAATGATATGTGTATACCAAACAGTTATGGCAAATACTAATTTTATTGGTAAATCTAGTTTAAAACAATCTCAATCATTAATGTTTATGCAAAAACTTCCTTTAATTCTTTCCATTTGCTGTTGCATGAATGTATGTATTAAAGGGTACCTCCAGTCAAATTTTTTTATTTCATTAAAATACTCATCTGATCATTTAAAACACTGTCTGGAAAAAAACCCCAAGTTTGTATGATTAATGGTTTAGCTGGAATTAATTTAAATGTCAAATCTCACTGAGAGTAACCTTTCGCTCAGCTGTTTCCGCTGTTATCAGCTGTGTGACGTCACCAAATGTGTCCAACTGCAGAGGCAGCCTCTGTTGCTTTACAAACTAAGTATTGTCATCTGATTATCACAGTGAACAAGAGACGGGTAAAAAATGTGTTACAAGTGGGTGTTTAAATACACATTTAGATAGAGTATCCCATTTCACTTTCAGAAAGAACGATATTTGATTCAAAATAAAATGAACTGCCTTTCTTCGACTCAAGGGAAAATGGCATACATGTATCATATCTGTTAATTTGTTATACCTGGATACTACTCTCTTTCTTAAATATACTTGATTAATCTATTAAGGTGGAATCAATCAAATATTACTAAAATACTATTCTACGCAAACATTACTGAGGAGTCGGACTAATTTAATTATACAGGATACTTTGTGAACAGTTATAGTGGTCCGAAATAGAAGGACAGAATGTGAAAAATAAAATACCCTAGCTGGTGCCAAAGATTTAATCACAATAGACAATCATATTGTATAAAAGGTTCTTATCTATTTATTGGTACATGTATTACATTCAGAAGAACATTTGATGGAAAGAAATACCGAGTCACAACAACCAATGTATGTTCATGGGTACTTTAAGTTTTCCAGTAAAGTTGTTGGAAAGAGATCTTGAGAAAGAGATCTTGAGAGAGAGAGAGAGAGAGAGAGAGAGAGAGAGAGAGAGAGAGAGAG
>WFKH01011925.1:65701223-65757722 GCA_016163765.1 Magallana hongkongensis
GAGAGAGAGAGAGAGAGAGAGAGAGAGAGAGAGAGAGAGAGAGAGAGTGAAAGAGAGAAAGACAGAGAGAGAGAAAAGCAAGACTAGAGAGAAATAGATAAAGCAAGAGAGAGAGAGAGAGAGAGAGAGAGAGAGAGCGCACACTTATTGAATATACCTTGTACATGTATATGTACCTTAAATTTTTACCGACTTGGAAAATGGGTCTGTGTTTCCCAGGAGTTGTGGGGTGTTTAATTTCCAATGTTTATAATTTCAATATAAAAATAGCAATGTGAATCCTAAGGAAGGGGTTCACCCCTACCTACCCACACACAGAGAGACACACAGATTAAGGAATGCTATTGGTTTTTTTTTTTTTTATTAAAGTTAGTGATCTAATCACATTAAATGCTGAGCTAGTGATTACTATAAGTGTATAGATCTAATGTGATGAGGCAGACATTAGTGAATTTATTTACTTGATTAAGACTCAAATATGATTATAACCTGATGATAGTGAGTGTCTAACTTTCTGACCATAGAGAGTCTAAGACATCAAGAGATGTTTATTTTTGGCCTATAACATTAATGAGGGTGTTGAGTCCTAATGATTTGTTACACATGCATGTGTGGGGACAGGGTGCTACTTTCATTGTTATTTGCATCTTATAGGTTAAATTTGTATCTTAACTAAAATCATCTTCAATGATTTGTAAATCATTCTTTACATCGAAAAGAAACCAAACATCATTTTCTTTTAACACTTCAGTTTCACTTGAGATTTGTTACGTAGCAGGTTCCACAACTGATAAGCGACTTTTCAGATTATGCGCGATATACATTTTCTAACATCCAACCTGGGGCCTCAATTTAGTTGATTGACAGGGGTGCACTTACCAGGCAAATTTGAAGGCGGTGCTTATTTTCTCGGTCTTTAATATGTATAGATAGGTGGAGTAGCAAGTTAGTGTTATCGAGTAGTGGAATTATCTGTGACTGTTGCGGGTTATTGAAGCTGAGATATTTTAGTCGATACGTTCTGGTGAGTTATTTCAGATTTTAATTTTTTTTTATTGGCATTGAAGTTGAAATCTATTTAATTAAGAGCATGCAACACGTATGCCTTATTAAAGATCTCTTGAAGTGGGGTGTTAATTAAAAATGTGTATGCATATAGGATGATCAATCATTTGTACCTGTATATAAAGATATTAAATATTTTTTGGGATTCTGAAGTGTATCCTGAATAATACTAACCCAGGAGTAAACAAGCTGATCGACAGTCAATAAACCAGATAACTTTAAACACCCACTACATGCCTGAATACTAGTACACAATACAGTGTGCATTTCATCTGAGTAACCACAATTATTTGCTGATTTGTAAGTGTTTTAAACTTTCAATGTATCAATATTTACACTTTACCAGGAGTTAAAAAGATCAACAATCTCAACTAGCATCTATATGATTTTATAAAATGTCATGATTTACATTTCAATAAAAGTGATAAGTGCCGGCCAGTATAGCTGTACGCATTTAATGTGTCGGTGGGCTTTTGACTTAAGACAATTTAAAGCTCAAACGAAGACGAGTGTATATATTCTCAATTATACATGCATATATATTGAACAATTAACATTTCTTTCAGTTACTGTTGCATGTATTGAGTATAATTAATTATTGCTAGGATTACGTAATTTCTTCTATAATGAAACCCTTAATTTATCCTGATGTCTGTTAATTCAGATGAGAGATCAGTCGCTGTTATAGCTGATTCACTCAGATTCAAATATTTTTCTCTGCTAGCTTCCATGGATATATTGGAGAAAAATCAAATGCATGATGTCCATAACGTTCTTGGTCAGGGTTGCTGTATAAATTGTAAGGGTGGGGCAAATATCATATGTCTGTGAATATGCATAATAAGTCTCTTGTTGCTTTACCAAGTGTGAGCTAAATGCCTCCATCTATTTTAATACATTAAAGTATCAATAAATTAAAAGCTCGAGATCTACCTCAAAATTGTCAAAATCCATGGCCCCTGGAGGAGGTCAGAGCTAGCCATGCATGCAAGTGTGATTTATAAATCTTTGAATTCTAACAAAATTTTCTACCCCATATAAGTAAGAGAAAAAAATAAATGTTTAAACATAAGTTACATGTACATTTATTATGTCATTTGCATGGAGCCTCCTATGCTATGAAAATATTGGCCCCTATATATAGCTGTGTTCAAATTTATAGTTTTGGATATCATAATATAAGGTTGGTCATAATAGTTATTAATTTTACAGTTTATTTGCTGAGAGTGATGATAGACTTAAAATTGCAAATTACTTTTCTTGGCCCAGATCAGGGATTCAGTCCTTATACAGGTTCAAAATTGGGGATTATGTTTCAATCATTACAATATAAAAAATGATCTATTAAGCTAATACCACTTATATACTGTGGAATCATCATTGTCTGTGGGGGTTTGCAGCTTTTGTGGGTCACCCTAAATTCCCAAGAATGTACCTGTATATACAAGCATTTAATTGTTTATTCATATTTATTTAAATTATCCTGAACTGGCT
This sequence comes from Magallana hongkongensis, assembly GCA_016163765.1. Lineage (NCBI taxonomy): Eukaryota > Metazoa > Mollusca > Bivalvia > Ostreida > Ostreidae > Magallana > Magallana hongkongensis. The sequence goes on from WFKH01011925.1 coordinate 65,703,783, forward strand.
ATATGTATGGTACCAACAGAATTACAACTTGGAAAATTTTGGCCAATCAGGAACATTGACCCCCACAAATGAAAATTAATCCCCAGTATATAAAAATCAGAATGAGGTCATATTTTTTTATTTATACACAGGAGGGCCACACCTTAACAAAATAAAAGTACTGAAGGCCAGGCTCTTTTGATTTGTCTTTATGCATTTTGGGAATTCATTCTCTCTCTCTCTCTCTCTCTCTCTCTCTCTCTCTCTCTCATCAGAGAGCGACTAAATTTTGTACGCAGCTATTAATAAAAATATGTATGTCCAGTAAAAAAAAATCAACAATGCATTGAGTTTTGAAACAAGCATTATGAAATCAATCTCCCATTTCTTCTAATTAATAGCCGAATACTAATGCTTTGTAAAGTAGTTTGTGGAAATTTATGCACATTGTATGTTTCCAAACTATTCTTGTTTTTAAAACATGTAATTAATAAGAAAAAATAACCTTCCTCGATAAATTTATTCGCAAACAAAAAATCCCAATACATTTGACAGAACTTTTTGGTAAAGCAGAAATGTTTACTTAATTACTTTTGACGATGTTCCATTTTTTGTTTATTTTGTAAGTTGTTCTATTTATAGTAATATTAGCATTTGCCTGACTACAGCCAGAGGTGCGTTCAGCAGAGAGAGAGCGCTCGCAAGCGCTTGCCAAAATTTGTGTTGTGGGTATAGGGAATTTTAGGGAGCGCTCGCTCAGTTGAACATGCCTCAGGACTTTGCTTTCAGCATAGCCCCGCTAAAATGCAGAGAGGGGACTGAATGACCGACACACTGCAATAAAGACTATACCCCCTCCCCCCAGTTTGTCGGGTTGGGGACTAAAATGTCGAGACGAAAATGACCATCCTCATAAATATGATGAATGAAGTCAATGTTTGAAATTTGTACATGTATATTCAACAACTATATGTGATATGCTTTTAATTTTCTAATTATTTGTCTCCAGGGTTTTCATCAGCAGGAATACGAAACAGTGGTGATTGATCATATTTTTCTGACTGTTTGATGGAACTGAATTAGATAGATCTGACAATGGCGTTCGAAGACATATATATGTCAAGGGGTTTTACGGTAAGTTTTTGTATACATCAATATATTTATTCATTATAATAATGGTGGAAAAAAACTTGATTGTAAATTGCATTGCATTTGATGACATTAAATGTGTAAGAAGCTTATGGTTATAAGCACTCAGTTGTTCATTTTAATCAGGTGACCTATTGCAATTGGTCTTTGTTGTTGTGCATCATCCACTAACAATTTTACATTTTTAACTTCTTGAAAACTATGTGGCCAATTCTTTCCATTTTTAGTTTGAAGTATTATGAGGATAAGATAAGTCTAAATTGTAAAATTTATGACCTTACAACCCCAGGCATCACGGGCAGAGCAAAATATATGCAAACATAGGCCAAATTTTAAAAAATCCTCTTCTCTACTCTCACACTTTTGGTAAAAAACTAAATGCAAGGTTATGATGTTCAAGAAGCCCTCTATCAATATTGTAAAATTCATGGTCCCTGGATAGATAATTCAAGATTCCTACAACTCTTGCTCGTACAGTGACCCTTTTTTTAATGAATAATGTTAGCCAACATCAAAACATAAATGTGAGGTAACAGTCAGAAGAGTCTTGAACTATATTTATATAATGGTTAAAACAACAGAATGAATTATGAAATAGAAACATGGGACTCCCTGACAAGTCCATATAAGGGCTGTGGTACTCAGGTGACAGTCAAGGCCCTTGGGCCTCTTGTTTCTCATACGTAACATGCATTGTACTATCTATAAACAAAATAGCTAAGTCACTTAAGTTAAATGCACCATAGCTTAGTATCAGCATTTTGACTTTTGTAGATGTGAAGTTATATAACTTGATTTTCATTTTAAATAATTTTCATTTTAATATTTTTTCCAGAAAGTTTGGAACTATACAACATTACCCAAGCTTAGCCGTGGAGTCAGTAAGGTAATATATATAAATATTGTGAATTTGTGTTTGGTTTGGATTGAATGAAACTCAATTTAAACCACCCTCCATCCACTATTATTTAAAGGAATAATTAGGTTTGCGTATTATACAAACAGAAAATGTACATAAAACAAGAAATAAAAGTGCAAAATCTAAGACAAAGGAATACCACACAGCAGCCATGAATTAAGGTGACTGCAATCAAGTGTAAAAAAGTCAAAGGGTTTACATACCTGGTACCTATCTACGAGCTGTGCTCAGCTTTAATGTATATAACCAAACCTGAGTATAGTTTTGTCTATCACTACCCCTTTGAATCAGATAGAGACCATGGGTGGAGGGTTTAATGGATGGAAGATTTAAGTTAAGAAAATGTTAATACATTGTAACTTGACATGCTTTGACTTATTCCTGTTTGCTCCTTGGGGAGCATAAGGCCGCAACCACACCTCGCCAGGGGACTCTGTTTTGGGCGACTTTCTTAAACTGGGCCATATGCTAAATCCTGCCTCTTTAGCCTCTGAACCCACAGAACTTCTCCAAATTTGCCTAGTTCTCCCCACCTTCCTCTTTCCCTGAGGGTGCCTGTCTTGTGATGTTAATAATATATGGTATAATTGTAAAAGCAATTTGAAAAGTATGAAAATTATGCAATCATATGCTTTTTTATAAATTAAAAATGTAGCAAAAAAAAACTTTAAAAGAAAATTAGGGTAAAGATGTTTTATAATTTATACACCCTGTATAAGGGAGTGGAGAGGGCTATATAAATGTATTGGTGGAAATGGAGTACTATAAACCTTAAATTATTTGATAACGAAGCTTAAAATACACATAATTTTCTAATATAGCCTTGCCCAAAACCCAGGGATCAGAGAGCAGGGTCACTTTCTGAAGATTTTGAGTTCAGTTTATAATAGATTTTAGGAGATATTGCTCAGGTGAGCAATGTAGCACATGGGCTTCATCATCATTTACCCTAACTAATCTGGTATATATTAAGCTGTGAAATCGCAACAGAGTAACATTAAAAATGATAGTCATTAACCAGTAATATTTTTGTATTAATTTGATTGCAGTTGCTGAGTCCAGGAGAAGATCTAACTGACAAGTTAGTTTACATCAGAATTCAAATTACCTTATTTCCAAAATTTGTTTAGATTAAAAACAAAATTATAAATGCATGTACATGTACATTGTAGATGTCTGAACTTCACCCAGTATGAATCCAATTCAAAGGAGCAGGAGACAGATGGCACTTGCCCACAGGTAAAGGTGATATCCAGTAAGATTTACATATATTTTTAGAATTCATTTTCATGTCTGTCCCTTTAAGAAAGTTGAATTCTTCTGCAAATGGTGATCGGTCAGCTGTCCATCAGTAATCCCATAACATTATTTCATTGTAAGTTCATGTTTAATAACATAACCACATATTTGATAAATATGAAAATGTGATATATTTTGTACTTACAGTTACCGATAGGCATATAAGCTCAAAATACACATAAATTTGATTTAGTGGTAAAGTGGCAGTTACAATAAAAGAAGTATATTAATATAGGTTATATTCTATTAAAATAGAAGTCTGTTAAGTAATACTCCTCACATAAGATTTTGTAGTTTAGATGTATGGTTTGCAGCTACAGGGAGGTAACTCAGATTTTCATTGTGATGAAGTAAAACTTATAACTTATGTCAGTACCATTTTTCGTCTCACACTTTTACCGAAAGTAGGTAGAGGGAAATTATCATATTGGATGTGTTTGTCTGTGGGACCGTTCACTATTTAAGAAGGGGAACTATGGACATAATAAGAATGCATTTAAAATGTAGTTTATATCTCCAACTTCTGTGAGAGCACAGAAAAAAAATGTAAATTCTTATACATTTTCACAATGTAAAATCTTATACATTTTCACTATGTGGCCAAATTGGTCCCATCCAAGGGCCTGAACCCCTGACCCAGGGGCCATGATTTTCACAATTTTGGAATAGGATTTTCATAAATTCTCTTTATTACCCTGCTGTGAATAGAGAGAAGAATTATTTCCCCAAGATTCAACATATTTTCACTATATGGTCATATTTGTCGATCCCACCCACGGGCCCGAACCCCTGACCCAGGGGCCACGAATATCACAATTTCGGTAGAGGCCCTCATGGACATTATAACCATGCATTTAGTTTTTTTTAAATATATGGGTAAAAGTAGAGAAGATTTCTTTTTTAAATTTGACCCTATTTTGCTTATTTGACCCCTCCAATGAGACTTTGGGGATGGTATGGTCATCAATATCATATATGGTGTCCAAGTAGCATAGTGGACAATGCACTCGCTTCTCACCGCTGTGACCCGAGTTCGATCCCCACGATCGACAGTAGTTGTATGTGAAAGGGTATAGTGGTCGCCCGCTTGGACAGGTGGTTTCTCTCCAGGCACTCCGGCTTCCTCCCACGCGCTAACATCCGTGCCAACGAGAGATATTAATATAAGTTGTAGAACTTGTTTATCAATCCTTGTAAAATAAATAAAGTTCAGGGGTTTTTTTTATCACAATTCATATTATTTTTATCCTAGAAATGCTTCAAACTAAAAAAGGTACCATTTGGCCTTGTAGTTTTTAATGTAAAATTGCTAATGGCGATCCCGCACAATAAATGGCATGGTCTAAAAAAGGTAACATTTGGCCTTGTAGTTTTTAATGTAAAATTGCTAATGGTGATCCCGCACAATAAATGGCGCATGGTCGAAAACCAATTTATGTAGGTCTTCAGAGTGACTAACATGGCCATAAAAAATCTAGCTAATCTGGTAAGTGCATCATATGCAACCCGTATGACTTAATTAATTTCAGACTAACTGCTATGCTGAACCAAAGACCCAAGGCAAAGAGAGGAATGATGACTCATACAGGGTGGTTCAAGAGAAAAGTCATTGTGCAGGCAATGAAGAAATGGGTAACAGTGTTGGAAAGAACCACAAGTTTTCCAATCTAGCTGATCTTGAATCCAAACAACGGAAAATAGGTCTATCCATATATACACTATACATCTATAAATGATATAACAGTTTTAATATTTTACACTACAAACTTCTCAAATATTCAACATTAACTTTAACATTTTTACAGTACATTTGTACTCAATTAACTTAACTAGCAGAGTATTGTTCAAATTATAAGTTCTTTTTTTTTCTTTATTTTTTTTATTGAATAATTTTTTTTGTATGAATTGAAAAACTATTGGTTGAAGTGAAGGCATATTAATGGACTTGAAATTTTTTTTCTATGAATAAGTTAATTTTTTTTTTGGGGGGGGGGGGGTGCAAGAGGTATTGTATTTACACTTATACATATATGTGCAATCGGTGTTTAATTCATTTGATAAATTTTGTTCAATTTCAGATTCAATGTGTATTCAAGCAGCTGCTGTATGTGTCCTTCTTCTGATGTATTTACCTCCTGGCCAAGGAGCTGCCTTAGGGGTACGATACATGTGTAATAGTGTGTATATAAAGGCTCAGTACTGCTGCGCTTCTACTAGCACTAGCTAGTAGGTTAACCCTTTAGCTCAGTCAGTAGAGCGTTGATTTTTAAACTGAAGGGTCCCAAGTTCGAGCCTTGTTGTGGTGTTGTGGTCTTTCCTCCTCTTCTATTACATTGGCGCCCAACAAAATAACCCACATGGAGTGGCTATGAGAGTCTCGTGTGAGATTTCTAAGGGATAGAAATCTCAAAAGAAAAGGGGGAAGAGTGTAATAGTGTGTATATAAAGGCTCAGTACTGCCACACTCCTACTAGCACTAGCTAGTGGGTTAACCCTTTAGCTCAGTCGGTAGAGTGTTGGTTTTTAAACTGAAGGGTCCCGAGTTCAAGCCTTGTTGTGGTCTTTCCTCCTCTTCTATTACACATGCAAACTCATTTAATTCTATATTTTTGCTGCAACTCTCAGAAAAAAGTTGACTTGTACGCGTGCATCATGCAATCATGTAATAATTCCAGGTTTTGTACATTGGAACATTTTTATAATTTTAAGGAAACTTGAAATAATGACAAAGAATAATAATGATTATATTTGCCCTTAAGGTATCTGGCATAATTTTTCAAATCAACTTATTGAAATTAAAAAAATGATATAATTATCATCATCTTAAACCATGGTAGATATTTACAAACCTATCCCATCAGGCTGTGTTTGCAGGAGAAAAGAATACTCTGGTAGTTGAGTTAAAATATATTGACCAATGCAAGTAAAGTTGTTTACTGCTGATGCGAGTATTGAAGCATAGTCAGAGATTGACCTTTGATGTGACCTTTTGTCATCCAACCAAAGTTTACATAAAACTTATTTACTGCTGATGCTGTAACAGCACTCTTGTGTAGAATTTAAGACAGGTCAAAACATATGACATGTGAATATTCAGCTTTACGATACTTCACGTGTTTAAGCAGCAAGTAGAAAAAAGATAAGCGAACTCTGGATGATAGCTTGAGACAAGGCATAATTACAGTGTAAACCAACTTTTATTCGCAGCGACTTTATTTTGCGATTAACTTGTGATAACCTGGTTTGCGATTACTAATATTCGCAACCAAGCCTTATCCAGACCCGTGTTGTTATAACATCCATACGACAATTAGGACTGATTCACAGCGAGAAATATTCGCGACAAGGAGGCTAACCTTGCGAAAATTTATCACACAGTCACAAACAGGAGTCGGTTTACAGTATATCTTGCTATTATCATCTTGAGATTACAATTAATTTTCGATGGTAATATTTATAATGGGATGCTAGAACTTGCTAATTAGTGGGATGGGGGGAGGGGAGATTTACTAATTTTTTAATATTAGCATAATATGTACACAACTAAGAGATATAATTGATAATTTGGGAAGATTAAAGGTAGATGAATTTGCAGTGTTGTTAATTGTACATGTCTATCTTCAATTATCCCAAACTTGTGTAGTCGTCATACCTGTTAAGTAGGTTAACATTTCAAAGCTCAAAATTAAGTCAGAGAATCTCCCTCTTGCCAACTTGACTAAGGAGGAAATTTTGCGACGACATTTAATCATGTAAAAGGTGTCGATTTTACAATTTTTATATATAAATTGCATTCATTTAATGATATGAGTTTGACAAAAATTTGAGTCTTCCGTGTGGTTCCCCCATCATACTTCGATATAAATTATCAACAACAAAAATGACCGTTCGTAAAGCACATACAATTCATTTTGTACATGTTTAAGTGCTTCAGGTTTAGAGTTTAAAATATTTCACAGGAGTCTCCAAAAAGATGATGGAGGTTAAAGTAACAGCTAGGTATGAACATCTGTGTAATGTGCTCATGGTTATAGTGCTGTGTGTCCTGTCTGAGCGTTATAGTAAATCTTCCTTTAGAGTTTGTTCATGTAATAAGCAGTGTACGTACCTATTTGTATTTGATTTCTGTTGTTATTGTAGTGAGGAAAGGAGGAATATATATATGTATATAAACTGGTACATACAATATGTCTGCAACTTTGTGGTGTACTGTTTGTTGTATGAAATGCCATGCTTCGTTTTATATTTAAACATTTGTTTTGAAAAGTTTATGTGGACTTAAGGGTTTACAGTTTCTGTTTATGGCACACATACCTGTCCAGAGTTTATGTGTTGTTTTTGTTTTGGTTACATTTAATTAAGACACAGAATTTAAAAACAAACTATAAAAGTGGAAAAAATTGTTAAATTAACTCAGCTCTCAAAATGATTGCAAAATTGTTGTGTGATAATAACATAATTTAAATTGCTTGGATTTATAAACAAATCTCCATGCACGCACACACACACACACATACACAATATACATGTATTATATATATAAATATAAAGAAAAAATAATTTCATATATATTTATAAATTATTTAATGCTCTTTATTATAATATGATTATTATAAGATTTTGTAGATTTTAGCAAGCTGTACTATTTCTTTTTTTCTTTTTTTCATTTTTTTTTTAGAACACACCAGCGATTTACTGTGGGTCGTATTTTTCTAACTTATCTGATAGCTCTGGACCTTGGAATCAGAGCATGTGTAGCAGTGAGCTCGAAAAGATTCACTGTCAGAAAGGGGAGATAAGACGCTGTGTGCCTTTTATTCCAGGAGATTTCTTTGCTTGTTGCACCAAAGATCCAAAAGGTTATACTTTTAAAGGTACATGCCTATAATAATTAATGCCCTATAGTTGAATATATTTTTATAAAGTATTCAAAAGAAAAACCTGACACATACAGGCATACAGGTACTCAAGAAGGGTTTAATTTTATAAATTTTTGAATTTATTATTCAATGTAGATGGCGAGTGCATTTTGGTAACACAGATTGGAGGATCCAACAAAAAAGTGGCTCAATGTTATGGTAAGGAGTGCTTGAAGTATACTCATATAAGTATATTCATGCAACAAGTTGAGGGGGTTATACTAATTCATTGTCCAGTGCAATTAACTCCTCTAATAAAACCATTTAATATGAAAATTCATGTGTATTTGATATCAATTAAAAGACAAAAGTAGTGTTATCTTTTTTTTAAAAACATGATGTGTATTTAATTCATTCCCTGACATTCATTGTAAGTAACGACTGTAAAGTATTAGTAACTAAAGTAGCGTGAGGATTTAATTGCCAGGTATGTATACTCATATATATTCGCATCTGGGGAGTGCATGGGACCTGCATATGCATGCATACAAGGTTTATAACATAAAACAGTCTTTAGGGTGTAGTTGGCATTTTTTAAAAAGGTATAACTAGTGAAAACATGAATATAATTTATCTTTACCTTGGTATTCCAGACATTAGACCTTTTCACTGTGGACCAAAGGAAAGGAAGGGGGGGGGGGGGGGGGGGGGGATATAAAACTTTGCACACAAAAAAAAAAAAAATAGAAACAAACTGGTTTAATTAAAGAAATTCATCAAATCTTTAAATGTTTTGTCCTGGAGAGGCCACCACGGGGTTTAAATTTGATTTGCAAACAAGGAGATTATATTTAATTACATGTATTATATAATATAATATAATATCTTAAACAATTAACAAATCTCATCTCATTTACCTCAATTAAAGAGCAAAAAGTCAATTTATGTCCATAATTTTAACACTGTAGTAAGAATTCAACCTAAGACAGCCTTCTAGAAAAAAAAAATTAAATAATGATGGATGCAAACCAAGTCAGGAAGATTTAAGAACCACCATTATACCCCAGTTTTGAAGGAGAGGGGGGAGGTATACTGTTTTACCCTTGTGTGTCTGTTGATCCGTCTGTCTGTTCCTAACAAAAAATTCTGTCTCATTTTTCTCCTCAACTATTCATCTCAGATGCTTAAATCTAAACACACTCTTTATTAAGGCATGCTATATAAGATTTGGTTCATTTTAGTACCAACTAGCTGGATGTCAACTTCCTGTTAAATGACAACTTTAGTTTAAGTTTTAGCCTTAATTTTCGTCAAAGATTTACCACAGAGCCAATTTTGAACTAAATTTAGCACAAGGCTTCATTAAAAGAAGGGGATTCAAGTTTGTTGAAATGATGGGCCATACCCTCTTTCTAGGCGAAATATTTAAAAATTATTGACATATTTTAAAAAAAAAAAAAACTTCTTCTCAAAAACCATTTGGACAGAAAACCTGAAGCTTGTGTGGAAGCATCTTACGGTAGGGCAGATTCAAGGTTGTTAAAATTCATGAAACAAGGGGGTATGGTGGGGCCGCAAAAGGGAGTCAAATTTTTACATAAGAATATATTGAGAAAACTTTTTTAAAATCTTCATCTCAGAAACCCATCAGCCAGAAAAGCTGGAATTGTGTAGAAGCATCTTCAGGTAGGGTAGATTCAAGTTGTTCGAATCATGATGCCCAGGAGTAAAATGGGGCCACAATGGGGGGGGGGGGGGGGGGGGATTTTTACATCGGTTAGCCCCTGCACAAGTTCCATGATGGTTTAATTTTATATCCCATTTGATTTAGATCTTCTGGAGAAATGCAATGCTGAATATGTGATATGACTATAAAATCATTATCTGTGGAAAAAAGGGGCTTTAAATGATAAACAGAATATCCAAGGGAAAAATTGAATTTCATTTTTTTAAATACAGGATCTGTGATATTACATTGTTAAGATATTTTGTATATGACCCCATCAAGCTGATTTTATTATAATGTTTATTGTTGCTCGGGTGTGTGATGTAGTACGTGTCCCAGGGCCTCTTGTTTATGATTCTTGGCCCTATAACCTACAGCTCTTTGGAATTTTCTATTCATTCTTTCACCTTTAGGTTCTTTCACCTTTATAATGTAGGGGATTCGAATTCAATAGATGTTTTAAAAAGTTGTGATTCAACAGTTCTTTAAAACAACTAAGGTAACTCAGTTTGCAGCACTTCTAAAGGTTCTTTGATTTTATGCCCTGTAATGCAAATAAAACAGGTGACTGTGTTGATATTTTATTAAAGACTATACTGTACATACATGATAATATTACTTGTGAACTATTTGTACAGTCTAAAACACCTGTCAGATAGATTTTTTTTTATCTTTCTCAAAGGAAAAGAATACTGTTTGCCTCCTGCTGCTACCAGTACCCCTACAAACTTGAAAAGTACAAGTGAGTATGAGATGATGCACCGATTTTTCATCATAATTACTGTAGAAGCAGAAATATTCGTTGAAGATTTATTTTTGTTATTTTCGTTGTCAGTATAAATCAGTGAAATTAAATCCATGACAAATTTTTTATCCCAAATTTTAATAAATACAGAGTTCATATGCCATGCATATACATCAACGAAATTGTATTTGCATGGTTTAAAAACAACGAATTTTTAACCCACCAAAATTATATGTGCTTCAACAGTAATACCTACATTATGTCATATGATTTTAAAGAAGAATGTGCATATTAATACTGTTACAATGAAAATATAGTGCTGGACCAAAGATCGAACCCTGAACTATGCAACTCTAGATAATGATGTTTGAAGGTCAAGTGTCAAGGTCATATCGGATCACACAAATATCCTTTTTTTTAAAACCATATACATACTCTCCATTTAGCCCTATTTGGCTAATACTTTAATTACTTAAACAGACTTAACCGCTTCCCGTCGGTTGACAATGGTTTTCTCGGGGTGTCAATTTCAACTGGTACCCTCCCAAGCAGGCACTATTTATATATTATTACCCATTACATACAGGCATTTTTGTTCAATCTGAGCAAGATTAAGCAAATGGGAAATAATCTACCGTCTAAAATCTACTGTAAAGAGATCCGCTATGACCTTCACATTGATTTGGTTCAAGGTCACTGCACGCCATTCACCGAAAACCTCTGTTTAAGTAATTAAGTATTATACTGAATGTTTTAATTTTATAGCATTTTACTGCTTTTATATATAAAAGATGTGAGTTCTACGGCGAACCGTACACACATAATTTACATGCATGTAACAATTCGTTCCATCGGCTCGTTGCCAAGTGTGTTGCTAACGCTGAGGGTATGAGAACGGATTGTCAACTGCGTCTAAACCAATAAGATTTCAGTATTTAACATGAAAGTATAATAAAAATAAATTAGACGTTCTATGCCAGCTGGAAAATTTCTAAGTTATACGTCAAGGTCAAAGCAAAATTCTCTGAAATTCTATTCATCCTGTTGTCCATTATATTTAAGATGGTCACCATCTCAATGTTGTCTAATTTAAATTGTCTATACAAGGAAGGCGACGAGTGGGAAAGGAGCATGCATGCATGTAAAAACAATAAAAAAAAAACCCGGGTATATGGTTGGACCGGGAATCAAACCCGGGATACCCGCAATGTACTCTAGTCAGGAGCCCTTATTACCACTGACCTACTTCGGCTGATATCCACAGTCTAATATTACATAACCCCATTAAAATACTTCTGTCAGATTCGATTGTTCCTATTTTGCTAACATTGTTATACGGAACTTTAATTCATATTTTTTTTCATTGTAGAAAATCCTTTGGCTCCAAATGCCACAAATGAGGCTTTACGATATTCACCCAACAAAAGTACTGGTAAGTATACACATGAGAACACAGGAAGTTTTATACTGTTTATATGTGTACATAGGTGACGGTCAAACTGGTTCGAATACCGGCGCTAGATGGCTCAGTTGGTAGAGCACCTGACTATATAGTGATTCAGAGGGCCCGGGTTCGAATCCCGGTCTGGTCCGTCATTATTTCTCCCATCCCGTTGCACATGCCATAAATAATTTTGTAAAATTTATGTAGACTAATTTGCCATATTACAGAAACACTTAATGGGTTCAACTGGACTGCAGTCCTTACTTTCCTACTCTGCTGTGGGATCATAGCACAGGTGTGCCTTGCCTTCGTAATTTTTTCGTTAATATATATTCGGTGGATATCATCAGGGGCGAGACAAACTTCAAATGAAATTGACAACAGGAACCAGAATGATGAAATGAATGGGAATTGCCAAAAGTTAGGAGATGCCTAATTAAATTACCAATAGCTATACATGTGGATTTGGAATCCATGAACTTGTAGCAGCATGTAGAATTCCAAAAGTTTACAAACTGAACTTGTATATAGGTACACTATGATTTTGTCTAAATCAGTAAAATAATGTGATTTGATCAGAAAAGTTATTTCTTTTAGGTGGATTAAAGAGGAAACAGATTAAACATTTACTTAAAAAAAACTCTTATAGGAATAAGTGTATGCACCTATTTCTCTTATCTTGATTTAACATGATATTATAATAACTGGCCCTGTCGTCACCAAAATTTTTACAACACTCAACTCAGTCCTCAACTCAAATCGTTGTAAGAAAAGTGCATGAATTTGAGGTCAAAACTCAGACTTGAGGCTGTCAGTATTGACTTGAGGAAAGTTGGTGACGGTGGGGCCTGGCTCTACAGTCACCAAAATTTTTAAATCACTCAAATCAGTCCTCAAATCTTTAAAAGAAAAGTGCATAAATTTGAGATAAAAATCGGACTTGAGGGTGAGTATTAATATTGACTTGAGGAAAGTTGGTGACGGTGGGGCCTGGTAGTTAAAGCTCAATTACATTTCTATTTGTCTGTAAAACGAGTGAGTTTTGAAAATGTAAGCTATTTATTGATTCACATTCAAACAGTATAATTAATAATTACAAATACTTAATAATTTTGACACTGTATGTATGTGATGATGCAATATGATGTACACTGCCTTCAGTGTACATCTCATTTTTCTACCTTAGGCATATGTACCAGTGCCGGTACATATAAATCAGAGGAAAACTGTCCTTACAGTGTATATCAAATTTCATAATGATAATCAGTATGTGTCTTAAAACTTCTATCTTCAAAGTTATCATTATTATTTATGTTTATAATAATTTATGAGTAGAGAATGTAATGTTATGGAAAATTTTTCAGACTATTTATGTAACTGCTCTTGATCAGTTGAGAGAAGTTGTTAATGTATCCTAATTAAACTGACACTGTAATTATATGTATCATTTTTCATCTCTTTCTATTATGACTCCCCCCTTCTCTCTTACTTTATTTGACTTAATAAAGCTTTTCATGCTATTGATTATAATTATCATTTCAACTAGATGTCAATTGACTGAAATTTCTACGTCAATTTTCGTCCTCAATATATGTATCTTAGTAAATTCATTGGGCCCAAAATTTGGAAGTATTAATAAATTACTATCTTTACTGCTGTAATGTTTGAAATATTTTGTTTTGTTAATAATTAGTCAATTATTTTGATGAATATTTATTTGTTTTAGTGACAAATGATATTTTATGTACAGTTTAAATTATTTAAAATAAGTACCAGTATTTTATTGATAAAAAGAAAAAGAATTGTCTTGAACGTTGACTTAAACAATTTTAGAGGAGTCTGTCTTCTTTAATCACTTTATCATTTTCTGGATCTCCATGTACCTCGTTTATTGTATTTGAATGTACATATATATATGCTGTTCATTATAAGAATCTCAATTATAATTGGGTTTTTTTTGTAACAATATTGCTTGATGTTATACGCTTATACCTGTGTACTCAAATAAAAACTTATATAATCCAGCCTTGTTTCTTTACATGTATTAAGATATTGTAGAGGTACTGATCTATCGGTACATGGGCTAATGAAAAGGAATGCTGTCCTAACCTAAATGGTGCGTTTGCAAGATCACCATTTATACAGTCCCTGAAACATTCTACTTTAAATGAAAAGTAATTCCCATTTGAGCGGTAAGTGAACGCTGAATGGAATTTGGTGAGCTCTTATGAACGATGAACGCAGAGCAAATGGAGCACAAACGCGAATGCAAAGTGAACGGTGAACACAAGATGAACAATTTATTGGGAGTGTCTTGGAAGTTATCCTTTCATTGTGTTTCTTAGGTAATCAGGAAAAAAAAACCAAACTACATGTATGTACTGTTATCAGCCTAAATATAATATTTTCTGACAAAAAATTAAATGAATGCTGAACGAATGATGAGCGCAAGGTGAATGCACAGCAGGCACTTTGTGATTACAGTGAGTACGAATGGAGCAAAGCGAAGAGGGCGCGTTTTGGGGACTGTATGCAGTGCTAAACAAAACTCTTCACATCTACTTTGACTTTAAGGATTTTCTGCCACCGACATGGCAATTTCTTAAGAGATAATTTAAGCAAATGATGTCTCTGGCTTGTTCTAAAACTAAAATCACAGGAGGTAATGTTTTACAACAGGTATTATCGGTATGCCACAGTAAATATATGGTTTAAGGGAGATCACTCAAATCAAATACCTCTGCCTCCCATCATCCACTACAAAATGCAATATTTTTTTTACTATCACCATGTTTAGAGATCATGCTTATTGTGTTTTATGTTATAATAATGGCTGTTTAAATATGAAAAAATCCTACCATGTACTTCAATTAGATATGAAGAGAGCATAAACTTTTCTTCATTTCGGGAGTTATTTCATACTGTATATTAATGCAAGACTGAAGTTGCAATTAAACCAGAAATGTCGAAGTACAATTCAGGATTTATAGTATTGGTCTGAAGTTAATGAAATTTCAACTGCACCTTTTACTTCAAATGATGATTAACTTTCAAGTCTCAAACACATTGTAACCAGACACTGGGTCAGGGTCATTTTGCACAGACACACTTGCTTTTGTTAACTATGCACACTGATGCATTAAATTAAAGATGTTGTACCATCCTTCTCTGACAAAATGTTGTTATAAATACAATAGTACATATCATACATGTATATCAAACCACGATGGCATTTTTAAAATAATTTATTAAATATCAGTATGTTTACAACAGATGTTTTAAGCATTATCATGGTGATGCTTTGCGGGTCTGTGATTTTCAGGTACATGTGTGTTGAACATCTATTAAACAATACTTCTTACTAATCAACATTTTCTCCTCTCGTATGAAATTTTAAGTTCTAAGACATAATGAACAATGCATGTAGAGAGAGGTATTTTTTTTTTCATGAATACATGAGAACACTGGGACTGTCTGGGAGATTGAATTCATACTCAAAGCAGAAAACTCAAATCAAACAATCATGTCATGATTAAAAAGTTAATGAGAAAGAAGCTGCACACATATATAAATGTACATCAGTACAGAAAATTAATTGCTTGCTAATCTCATTAAGTTAGAGATTCTTTCTAAAAGGAGGTACTAGCTGTAGAATCACCATGACCATATATGTATACAGCTCAAACATACATGTATTATAACTACATTGTACAATGATGTCAAACATACATGTCATTTATGGTACATAAATAACAAAGAGTTAAACAGGCCATTTTTTCAGTAAATCATCTTAAGCAATTATAATTTTTTTTCAATCACGTTTGCAGAAATGGTCTGAAACTATATCAGGTAGATTTCGAGATTTTGTTCTGTAGGTTCCCTTATGTTAAAAAAAATACTCCTTGAAGCCTAACTTTGGATTGGTGATTTCCACACATTTCTTCCTTGGCTATAGATCTAACTGATGAGACACTATCACTGGATTGAACAGCAGATTACTTAATAATGTCCAGTTATTCTCCAGATACCTATTTCAAAACAAAAACATAAAACAATTTAGTTATTTCATTTGGAACATGTATGGTAAGCATCTGTAAGTGTGCAGATGAACTTCAGTTCTCTAATTACTGTACATATCAAGTAAGCCACTTTATTAATTAAACAAGTAATATAAATCTAACGTTTGATACTTGGGTATACCTCAACAAAAACGATTTGATTAGCAATATGAGCTATATTTTCAAGAATCTGGTTTTGTTTTGTAAAGACTTTTTATGATGACAATTCTCTGTGCAATTTAGTAAAGCCTTTATCATATAACTACCGATAGACTAAGACTATTAAAGTGTTGACTTTCATCTAAAAAAAGATAACCATACTATAAAACACTGGATAAGAAACAAATTTTGAATACATGTGTAGAATAATGTGTAATTTTGCTTCTAAATATACAGTAGTGTTTCCAACAAAAATATGTAGCATTGATATGATACTTCATTTAGTTTTAAACTACAACTTGTATCCTATATAGATTGAAATTGTCTTGAAAATTGATAGGATAAAAGTTCCCCTATTGAAGTATTCCCTAACAAAACTTCATAATTTTTTCCCCCCCCCCCCCCCCCTCCAAAAAAATATTTATTCTGACACCCAAATTCTTCTTGCAATCTATCACTCACTTAGCAGACAAAAATAAAGTAAAATGAATGATATGTGCAAAAAAAAAAAAAAAATGCACCAAAAACCATAATCTAGAAAAAGTAAAAGCATGCATAAAAAGACCTTAATACATGTAAACTGAAAGTAAAGTATTTATAACTTCAAGAACATAAGAGTTGCAGTATATGTATAATGTTAAGATTACGTATTTTATGTGGTACAGAAAAGTCATATCTGAACCTATAAAGAGAATGTCATCGACTGTTTAATGTTACCATGGTTACACCTATCTTCAAAGTTAAAGCAAAACTTCTACTATATGTAAACTATATTTCAATGCCAATAAAAACTACAAACTTATTTCATCAAAACCAAAATTAAAATTACCTCTAGAGCAACATAACCATAAAAACTCACTTTAGATTTTTGTCTCGGTATTAAAATGGAATATAAATTGGTAGTGAAAAAGTGAAACTGAGTTCAAAGTAAATTCATTTCAATTTAATCATCTCTGAGTCTGGTTTACCAAGATACAGTTAAAATACATGTATTGCAATATTTCAAGTTTTATGTATCATTCTGAAAAACAAAAATAGACAAATTTTGGAAAGAACTTTTCAGTCTCTAGTATGAGGGCTATCAGGGAACAAAAAGGAGGATATAATTAAATGATATATAATCAAATTTTAATGGTGAATTATTTTCTTTAACAATATTGTGAAAAATGTACATCAGATACTGTGCTAAATGAATTTAGTCACACACCCAAACTGTTTAAAACAATACACACATGTAATTTGAAACAATGTGCTGTCAGAATGTATAGTACATGTATTACAATATCACACAGAATTTTCAAACAGATGCTTTGTTATCACAAGACTGACAACTACAACAAGTTTCTGAACCAACCAAACAAAAATTGAATATACACTGACACCACTTATCAGAGTGCCTGCACAAATATGATTTAAAAATCTTTCCTGAATCTTTGTTGCGGTGATAATGTAAGACATTTAATGTGAAATATTTAAGAAATAAACAGCATGTTAAGAAGTTCACCAGAATATGAACTTGGTTGGTATGTGATCAAATCTTCTGATAAGCTCTTTAGGTTTCACAGGGTTTTATCAAAGGACCAACCAAGTTCATATCCAGGTGAACTTTTTCACAGAGCTATTCATTACTCGTAATTACGTTTGAGAAAGGCAAATCGTTCAAATTATTAACATTACAAGTTTTTATGTTTACAATAATGCAACCGTAAAATGATAAGGGGTTGTGGTAATCATTGTAATGTCATTAAAAAGTTCACACAGAAATGAACGTTTTTGCTTTTCTATAGGTTCTTATGACGAAACATATAAATTTTGCAAATGTAAATATATAGAATAATAAGGTATGTGGGTAAAATCAAGAAAATTGGAGTTTAATGGGAGACTACAAGGGTTTTTTTCCTGCATACACCATACAAAAATAATAGCAACTATAGAGAAACACCATAGCAGCCAATAGTATTGTGAATG
This sequence comes from Magallana hongkongensis, assembly GCA_016163765.1. Lineage (NCBI taxonomy): Eukaryota > Metazoa > Mollusca > Bivalvia > Ostreida > Ostreidae > Magallana > Magallana hongkongensis. The sequence continues at coordinate 65,722,088 of WFKH01011925.1, forward strand.
ATTTGTAAAAGAGCCCCAGTGTTATATGGAAGAATCTGATGATACACATATAGATGTGATAGATACCTTCATAAAGCTCTCCATTTATTTCTGAAGTACAAAACGTTTATCTAGATCAGTTTTAGGGAGTTTCCATTATTATAGACATTATCATGGAGCCATGTAAACATTTTTTGTTTTGTCAATACTCTCCTTTAAGAGAGTCATATGATTAAAATCAAGATCTAGACATTTCAAGTTTCATCAATCTACTAAGCATATAGTGTACTTACATCTTTTCCTCTTTTTAGTTTCACCTCCAGTCTGCAAATGAAGGCAAACCAATTTCAATAAAAAATGTGTACAATTTTAAATAAGCAAAATGTTTACCAATTCAACACCATGCTAAATATTTACAAAATTTATTTATGGTGACAAATCTGCATAAGACAATAAGACAATCAAATAATAGAGTTCATTGATTATCACTCTGTTACCAATTTTATTTAAGACACACAAACAGGAAGGATATATTTAACTCTTATATAAAATCAACTCAAGGATTCTCAAAAATAAACTGTCGCTGTCCACTGTTAATACACAAATAATCTAAAAGGTATCTTATGTCTTCTTCAAAGAAAAAATAAATTAACAACATATTTCAGGGACAAATTTTTTGTAGAGATTATAAATGATTGTGCAGAATTTTTCTTAGAGATTAAATATGGCTATACAGAACTCTGAAGAAGAAGTACCTGTGTTTGTTTTTGCTTTTATTTTTCTTGTGTCGTATGACCCCACCCCCCTTGTGGAGCTTCCCTGAGTGGTTGTGGCTGGACTCGTTGCTGTCCGACTGTCCGTTGGTGTGGGGAGTGTTGGCACTGTTCTGGTTGTTCTGGGAGTCGGGGCTGGAGGGACAGTCCCTGTCTCCTGTGTATATAAAACTCAATATTGATTTAGTCCTTTCTCTTTTCTCTCTCTCTCTCTCTCTCTCCAATTTTTATTGGACACAATATGCAATATTAAAACATTTAAACATTTCATTTCTTTCTCTTTATCCCCTCTGTTTCTAACCAAATCCTTTGTTTAGTACAATATCCAATATTGATTTATTTCTTTATTTCAATCTATCACTTCTCCCCCTTCCCTCTCTCTCTTTGCTATTCTCTGTTGAAACAATATCCAATCTCTCTCTCTCCTCTCTCTCTCTCTCATATAAATGTAATTTACAATTTTCATAAAATATCAACCACAATTTAAAAACAAAAATTCAAAATTTATATTTAATTTTAACTAAATATCACATTTACTTACTGTTTTTGTCAAAAGTATCCACAATGCCACTGACAGCCTAAAATGATATATTTTGTTCGCAATACTAGTCACAATTTGTACATGTACATACACAATGTTTTAAAGTGCATCAAGTGACATAGAAATCTGTGTACGGTACATTTTCAGTAATACATTGCATATCTTCTAAACATTAATTAAGATGAAAATTCCAATGTATAACTATTACAAAATTCTATGCTTCACATGCTGTCCTTTGAACAATATAATTGATAAAAGACGAGTTTATAACAATCAATTCATTAATGGAAAAAAAGAGCCAGCAATTGATGTCCATCCAAAAACCTAGAATTTAACAATTAACCATAACTACATCACATTTAGTTTGGCCTTTGTAAATTACTGACTTACTGCGGCCGATGTGACGGAGGATTTGGAGAAGAGACGGTCAGCCTCCTTAAACTTTCTGTTCCGTTTGTCCGCCTTACTGTTTGTGGTCCTGGAAAACAGGCTAATGGTTGGGTTTGGATTAATAGGGGGATGATGTGAAACATGAAACGAATGAAAACACCTGATCAAAATGTCACAGAAAAACATTACTGATAATTCAATGATATACAGTTGAACTTTGATATATATATCTCAAATATCATCTCAATATTTCAAAGTGAGTTGCTTGTTCAAACCCCTGTTTCTTTACATTACATATACATTTTAACTTCCATATATCTTAGATCCTCTGATATTTCATAATTATTTTCCACAATTCCATCAAGTTTAAGATAATGACGTTTTCCTGATGATTTAGAGATGAATAGAGATTGATAATGATTTCAGACTATGAAACATTCATGAAAAAGATGGGAATGAGAATGGAAGATGAGAGTAAATTTGTCTTAATGCAAAGTTTCAATTAATAAAATAAGCTTTTATATGGAAATCATTCAGCATTCATGTTGTCCTTTTATTCTTTTATTTCAACTGACTTATTACCTTAATACATATAAATTTGAATTTTTCTTTATAAACCTAAACTAGCTGTCATGATAGCTGTACAATATAAATTAATATAAATTTGAATTTGATAGTTCATAGCCTTAGTAAAATTTTCCATCAGTCTTTTGTACATGTATATTATTTAATTTCATGAATACAAAAAAAACGTATGACAATTGTTGTTTCTGTCTGATCTTACTTTGTGTTGGCTAAGTATCTGTCCCATCCTCTAATGATGTTCCCATAGAGTTGGGTGTCCTCTAAATAGCTTCCTTCAAAAGCATAAATCTGTCTTTCTAGATTGGCAAGGGTATCCTAAACAAACAAATAAACTAGATATAAACATAGAATATTCTATAATAACATATTGGACCACGTTCTGAATCTGTGCAAATATCTAAACCAAAAATGTTCTCAGACATTTTACTACAGGTGTCATCACTTTGATTGCCTCTGAAATTCTTTAAAACACCCTCAGAAGCCCCATCAAATGAAGTAATCTGGTTTGTGTATATGTATCATTACACTGCGACTCTCGATCTGCATGTGACTGAATTATATAAACATACAGTTGAACTTCGATATCTCGAACACTGATGTCTCGAATACAATGGATATGTCGAAGTGATTTGTAAGTCCCAACCACTTATTTTTTAAGTATTTTATGCTCGATATCTCTAATACTTGGATATCTCAAAGTTTTTAAACAGTCCCAACTAGTTCGAGATAACTAAGTTTGACTGTTGCAGTAGTTCATTTTCTGAGGTGACATCAGGATGTGTGTTGATTAGGAAGTCTGGGGCAAGTAAAGTTATGACAGCAGTAGTAAAATTTCTGATGATTACTTGATTCAAGTGTTTAGTATTTCCACAGAATATTTTAGGAAATAAGGTTAATCATTCCAAAACCAGCACAATTTTTTGTGCGCTTTTGCAACTTTTTTGTAAGAGAACTGTAGCTCTCCAGAGACTCCTGCATATCAATAAAAAATTCCCTGCAGAGCATTAGATCTGCTGCCATTATCCTGGATTAATGGTCAGTGAAAACAATATAGACCTAAAGAAAATAATGATCTGAGCAGATGTGCGTTGAACACTCTTACACCCTTATACAACTGTTTGGCAACCAAATGACGGGATGTGCCCAACCTGACATAGTATGTCGACTATGAATTGAGCAGATATATTCAAGATAAATATTGAGATAAAATTATTAACTATCGTGCCTTAAAAAATATAAAATTATGTCGGGCACGTCAAAGAAAAATTCATTTCACCCGCCATTTTTCACTCCGTCGTCAGCGTCACACGAACATATTTCCTGATAGAAATGGCTCAGATCGTTGACAAAAGCCACAAGTCGGGTACTTAAGTTTTGAAAACACGTAAAACATTGATAAATACCGCTATTTCGGTTCTTCTTCGCACTAATTCATTCAGTTCTTCTCTTGTGTTTACCATCGATGACTTCTGGGTGCTCATTTTCTCTCGATATGAGAGAAGCGATTTGATTGGTCAAATCATTTGGCCAGACCGAAGACTGAACCCGACCATATTACTATTTCAAAACGGGTTTGTTGGCGGGATTGGGGGGGGGGGGGGGGGGGGGGAATTGGTCCAGACACGCGGCACCGAAAATATTTTGAACCAGTCAAATAAGTAAGTATATACTACAAAGTTTGCTAAACTAAATTTCCATAGAATTAAGTATTATTTACAAAATATGTCAGGAAAATTAAAATTAAAAAAAAAAAAATTGACAAGACTGGACAGGGGGAGGGGTATGTGTCGATTGTCACTTCAGTAAAGTAGAGTTGGGAAAGATGAGCGAAGAATGGTTAATTAATCAATTATTAACTAATCAAAAGATTTCTTTAATAACTTTATCTTTTTTCTCGATATGAAATTTTGATCAACTTGAACTGACATGTAACGTTAGGTCGTGTTATAATTAACGTTCATATTATAATTATTTCTTATTATGCATGCCAGGCTAAACACATTTACATGTTCTTTTTGTGCAATCGAAATAGTAAAATTTCAACAACAAAAAACTTATAAAAAATGGCCAGCTTAATCTTTTAATTTTTTTGGCCCACACAAACCAATCCCGGCGTATAAGTGAATGGGGTTTTTTTTCCCGGGTTTTCTTTTCGCTGTCTGGCCTTGCTTTATATCATAGTCAGAAGAAAATTAAGCAGATTTTTTTTACGAATTGAAATTCAGAGGAAAGTTGATATTTCTGAAAATTAATAAAAATTGTAACCCTATGCTACAGAAAAGAGGGCTTCGGGAAGCATTTGTTATAAATAGTAATGATGATTTTTTAATTTATAAAGCTGACACCACGGTTAAAGATTCTTGTCTTTTATGTTAACTATGCCAGTGGTTGATACTAAGAAATCATATATGATTACCATAACAGCGTCAGAAGTCCACGGAAACAATTTAAGACTTTGTTTAAAACTTAACAGTTAACTTAACTGCTATACCCGGTATGTAAAAAAAAAAATAATAATAATAAATTTTACCGTCTGGTTTTTATCGGGGGTCATCTCAAAATATCAAAATGCACCAAATTTTTCTACATATTTGGAATATTACAACTGTAGATTGGTACAATGGATTCAATCAAAAATTAAGATAAAGCATTATTCAGTGAAACCGTAAAATTTTTACTTTCTTAATCATAACGTCGATCATAATAGCACAGTGGCAACGCTCATCTACCGAACAACGAAAATATCGTTTAAAAAATAAAATTTTCCCCGAAAAATCAAAATATTTTTTTTCTGTACTTTGTTTATTGTGTTCAGTTTAATAAATGGTATCAAAAAATCATTAAAAGTGTTTAAAATACGCTGTATTTTGCTATACAATGCGCAAAATTATGCGCAATGAAAACTAAAGTTGGCTTCCTTAAAAAACAAATATTCACTGTATCTCAGATGCTCACCTGACGTTATATACTTTTTTCTTATCATTAGATAGGATTTATTTTTATCATAAGGAAAATATATATACAATGCCACGTCGAGTGCCTGTGAGTTAAAGGACGTAATCATGGCAGGGTCCTCAATTTAGGACAACAGAGTTCGTGAAACTGATTTCATGGACTAGCTTGGACGTTTCCTAAGGCTTTTCTGTACATGTCATGCGATATGTAAAAGTGTTGTGGAGACTGCAGATGCCTGCAGGTTGACAACTATAAAATACTAACTTTATCATACAGTTCATCCAAGACATACCAAAATGTACACAATTACACGGCAAACTGAGACGGAATTTTCCTTTTATCACACTTAATATAAATGATTTGAACTAAAAAAAAATATGAAGAGATAATAACACTGAAATACCTATACATCTTTAAAAAAAAATAACATTAACATATTTATCAAATAAACATACATAAAATTATGATAATATAATTTAAAATCAGAAAATTTATGGACAAATAGTATTGTTTACCGTGATTTGTATACACAGTTACTTGCTATACATGCATACTTACGCTTAAAATACGCTATACATACATGTATGAATATATTGCATGATGGCATATGCATATTCATAATTCACTGACAATATATATAAACAGATATTTTGGGAAGTATCAATACTTCACGAAATTCAAGTGAATTTCTGACGAAAACGAATACTTTATTATGTATATAGTAATTAATTTGTTTTAAAAATATATAGTTTCTCCTGTGCATCGATAAAAAAATTGAAATATCGTCTTTGACTGCTAATCATGCGAAATTTATAGATTAAAAAACTTTATAATGCAACTATTCTTCAAAAAGAGCTTGAATAAGGTCGTAATTTCCTTCGTCTCCCGACTCCGATTCTGAATGATAGCTGTTCATTTCTTCCGCTTCTTCTTCCGGTGGATTGACCCGTATTTGAATGACCCGGGTATAACCTTGGGTGACCCCGGGAGGGTGCGAGATCCTCGTGCATTTAGATCGCACATTTTGTCTGCCCCTGTTAGCCTGGATAAATAATTGAACATATTTTATGACTATTATAAGAAAGTTCAAACGAGTTTAAATTAAGGGAAGCAAACTTTATCATGATACATAATTATATATATATATGCGTACTTAATTGTCTGCATCTAATTCATTTTGTAAATTCCGGAGGGGATAAATTAAACATTTGCTAAAGCAGAGTAACAAAGTCAGTACAGTTATAAACATGATATACATGTATGTCCATGATTGCATGTACATGTGTATCACTATTTTAAAGAGATCGAGTGATATAACTTAAAAATTGCATGCACGTGTTCGAATCCACTTACCGTCACGAGATCATACCACCGCATTTTCTCCTCCGTGAGTCCATTCTCTATCATATCCGTGGGTCGGACCTCGTCAGTCGGGGTTAGAAGGACGTTCCCCGCGTGCTGGGGACCAATCACATTGAACCAGGGCTCCCTATCGAAGTCCCCGTGATCCGTGGGGTTTTCATTTGGGTCGGGCATCGGTGTCGCCGAGGGCCTGCAATGGTTATCCGTATATGATGAAATTAAACGTAGTATAAAAGACACATACTTATTAGTTACATTTAATAAAAACAATCGGAGTATCTGAATTTGAATTAAAAAGGCGGTAATAAATGACATATACATGTAGATTTTGAATATATAAAATATAAAGTTACTAACATTTGCGCATTTTGCGGTTTGATTAATTCGATCGATCGTTCGATATCATTTTCCTACTTGGTGAATTGGACCTGTAGATAGCTATGCATTTTAATGAAGATTAAACAAGTGCTTTTAATTCTTTGATGACATATTTTGAAAAGGTGCTTTGCTATTGAACACATTTTAGCCATTTTCAGTACTTTGATTAATATGTAATTATTATGTATCTATGCCTTATGAACTGCATGCGTGATAATGTCTTTAGCACATTGACACCACATACTATATTAATTTAATTATGCTTTGTCTACTTTGATTTGAACTGGACTCGAACCCAAAAAGTTTGTTCTCTTGTTCACGTTTAAGAAATAAATAGCAAGTTAAAAAGTTTACTGGAATATGAACTTGGTTGGTCACATGATCAAATCCCATGAAGCCCGAAGGGCTTCTCAGAAGATTTGATCACGCACCAACCAAGTTCGAATTCATATCCCGGTGAACTTTTTAACATTGCTCTTTATTACTTATCTTTACGTTTGAGAATGGCAAAACGTTCAGAATCATTAATATAACGTTAATTTCACGTTTACAATGTTGCAACCGTCAAACGATAAGCGCGTGCGATAATCATCATGCCGTCAAGAAAAAGTTCACACATGCAGAATTGAACGTTTTCGCTATCCTGGCTATAGGTTCATTTATGGAAGCATATTTGCAAATGTAAATATAGCGATATATATTGTAAATGTAATTAAACTAGTAGGTTTCTAGATCGATCTACTGCTAATGTTAAAGATGTTAAGTTTACCGGTATTTGCTGAGGTTGGTCCTCCGACGCTGCATCTGACTGAGAGAAATAAGGGCGGGGAGGATGGGCTCCACACAGCCCAACCACAGGGACACCGGCAGCTCGTCCACGATCGGCTCATTCACATCCATCTCCTGTGCCACCCTCAGAACCCCGGGGGTAGCGAACACGTCGTCCCACCTTGATCTACCGTAAGACCGATACCGCATTCTTTTGTAGTGCCCTAACTCCTCATTAAGAAACCCGCTACAGATGTTTAGCACCGGGTGTTCGTTTGAGCCCGGGGCTAACAGGCCCTCTGTTATAAGGGCATCCTCAAATGTTACAACGATTGGTGAGTGGTAGACATGAACCTTTTCGCTGCTCTCTGAACGAAACCATTTTGATAAGAACTTGAAGCGGGGTCGGCGCGCTGGTTGGTCTACCTCCTCTCTCTCCGGCCGAGTGTTCGAACCGCGGGGCCCGGTGAGGCAGCAGCCGGAGCAAAGCGCACCTTTACCGAATATCCCCATGCTAGGGGTTGTTATAATGAGCGCCCAAATCTAAAAGAAAAAAACCCACACTAAATAAACGTTATATAATCACATGGACAAACAGCCTAATTTCTCAATCCGTTATGACTATTCAGAATTAAGGTACTATTTAGACTTTATTAGACTATACTAGAATTTACATTCACAAACCCTGAAAAAATAATAAAGTTAAAGTTATCATCCGACCGAATGCTGCTGCGAAATATGAGTGTTCTTATCATTGAACAAATTGATTTCGTCTCAATCAATCACTTTTATAAATATGTCAGGCGTTTCCAGGATTGATGATATCTACCATTTTCTGTACAATGTCATGTCGTGTACATTTAAAGTTCTGTATATTGTGCTTTCATTTAATTTTATGGACATACATGACAATGATTATCACCAGGGTGGGACTGCTGCAAAGTATAAAAGATATTCACACACATTTAAGCACTGATCGAATGTATGGGATTGACAATTTTGTAGATGGACATACAATATAAATTATGCTTCAATCACAAATACACTATGACCACGTATACAAGACTGAGTTTATTCTTATTTGGTTATTTTTTCATTCAATTATGTTTATGATTTAAATTATATAGATCTTTTGTTAACTGAAAAAACCAACCATGTAACGCATCCGAGTGATATAAATATTGCCCACACAAACGTGCAGTATATAACGATTTCCAAGATCTTAACTGAAATACTCGCACATTCAACACCTTTCCTTTATTTATTTGAAAATATCGACAATTTATTCAAATGTTATTAGTAATAAGAACCTACTTACCTATGCAACCATGATTGCAAAATCAACTTGTGACGTCTGAAGTATCTATGACGTAAATTTCTTATGACGTGAGAGACGAAAAACAAAAATTTAAATAAAAAATTACTAAATTTTGTCTTTATCTCAGATGTTGTTTATGATTTATTTTATTTCTATTTATTTATTATAATTTTTTTTCTTCTCGCTGCTTAATGCTTCCCCCCAACATTTCCATCTTGAAATCCATCGGGATCGGTGTACCGAAGAGAAATTTTACTTGAATGGCGGCGCCCAGTAGGAAGACGTGACAGTCACTGTGACAAATTTGTGTTCTCGTTTTTCAAAAAATCTTATGTGAAACTCTATATTTCATGCTTGAAAATGAGTAAAAGAAACAGAACTCCGTTCACTTTGAAATGTAAAGCTAAGGAAGCCCCCGCATTAAAGAAGTATCGAGCTGATGTTCTGAATTTTTCAAAGTCGGCTGACGATCCAGAAAAACACATTGCGTTTCTGAAGAAGGATACAACATTTTCAAGAAAACAAAAGAGAAAAGAAGAAAGAAAGCTTAAAAAAGCTCGAAGACACGCATTTAGATGTGGAAAACAGGTATTTACACTATGAAAGTGTAATAGTTGTAGTAACACTTATTTCTTTTTCTCACTCATTACTAAGTCATTAGTACAGAGAGCTATTGAATGTGATGCAGACTATGGACTATGGACTTACATGACTAATGTGTGAGTTATCACACCTAAAACAGACTATACTCAATGCTCACTTAGGTGTGAAAATTACAATTTTCGCTAGGTGAAAATAACAATTTCAGAATTCTAGCTACGAGGGAATATATATATAAATTCATCGGGAAATATATTTCTAAAGCATCCAAGAACTACTGCTCATTCTAGGTTAGCAACATCAACTTATTGTTCTTGTATCATTTGAGAAAATATAATTTTGAGTATGCAAACATCTTTCTTAAAGTGCCAAATTGTTTCATCTAAAGTGATTCTTGACAAATTTTTGAATCTGATCTCCAAGAGATAAAGTAACAAAAATTCAAATTGAATATCACTGATTTTGGTAATACTGTTATGTTTTTTATAGATCAAGGGTGTTTTTTTAATCATTCAAAGATTATGACATACACTACAGATTTGTCATTATTGTTTTGATGTAGATTCATTTCGATTGGAATGCATCTATATGTATGACTATTAATAGATTATTTGATGATACAAAGTAATATTGTTCTTGTTTAATAGCTGCCAACCATGCAAACTTGGATGGAAAAAAAAGAAGATACTTCAAAATTCAACACAAAGAAGAAACCTTTGGAAAAATTAAAAGAAAAGAAGAAGAAGCAGAAAGCCAAATCAAAAGAATTAAAAATGCATAAAGAAAAAGAAGTAAGTGAAAGAGATGAAAAAGTATTATTATAATTCACATTTCAATAAATATTAAAGATCTTCTCTTATTAATTTTGTCTCAGATCTTTGAGATTCTCTTACACTGAGGTCTTTCTTCCTCTGACTCCTAAAACACACTAAACTTGTTTCAACTGTTTTGTCACATTTAATTAAACCTCAGAGTCTTTTAATTGTATACACACTACACAGTGTGCTGGGACAGAATCAGCATGCAGTAAACAAGATGTTTTATGTAAAACGTAATGATATTATCTGAGATAATCAAAGGTTGCATCAAAGGTCAACCTCTGACTATGGTACACTTAAAAAAACGCCAATATTTAATTAACTATAGTACTGTCATATCAATCAATATTTCAATTTTCTAGCACTAAAACCATTTATTCAATTATTTCAAACCCATTGTAGGAGAAAGACAACAGAAAAGAACAGCTATTGGATGACAACAGAAAGGAAGATAGAATGTTGAAACAGCTGGAGAAGAACCTTCGACTCAACAAGAGGAAGAGCAAGACTCTTCCCCAGGCATTTGTCAATGACGGACTGGACTGTATCTTTTTACTTTTTTAAAAAATACTATTTTTAAAAATTTTTGAAAAGGGAGAGAAAAAGAGATACATATATATATATAAAGAGATGGAGATGTTAATTTTTTAAAAATTGATATTCTTCTATTGGCTATCTGTATACAGTAAAACACGCTTATAACGAAGTGCCTCTGACGGGCAATTTTGCTTCTTATAAACGTAATTCATTTTATCCATTAGCTTCACAATTTGTGATTAACCCATGGGGAATGATAATTACTTAACTATAAGCGTCAATTCATTATAAATGTGTTCTCTTAAGCGTGTTTTACTGTACATATAATATTCCACATGGTTTCTTACTTGCTTTTCCTCTTCGTGCCCTGAAGGATGCATGAGGCAATGTTTTTCATGTGGTATAAATGCCATAATAATTAAATTTTTACCCATTTGCTGAATTAACTAGCATACTCACTATTTCTTTTCCTTGTGAAAATAACACTTACACATTTTTTACATGTACAAATGCTAATTAACATCCCAAAGAAATATTCACATTTACACTACATGTATACGGTTGAATTAAATTGTGATGCACTAGTGTATAATGAATGTAATGGTGTATGAAGCCTTAACAGAGACCAGTTCTGTTGGATGTACTGGACAAACCTTCTGATGACCTGGAAAATCTGGATGATGAGGAGTATGCCAGTGATAAAGATACAGGAATAAGAAAGAGAGGTCTAAATTATTTTATTTAAGTTGGTTAATAAAATTGTTTGTAATTTTAAAATGTGGAAAGAGTGGCAAGTCTTTGCAAAATTTGAGTGAATTATTAATTTCTTTTCAAGTACTGGATAAGAATAGTACTTTCTTCATTTTCAAATAACAGTACAGTATTGTTTGGAAATTAACTAAAATCTACTACAGTAGAACTCAGTTATAGCGAATTCCTAGGGACCATTTAATTTACTTCACTATATCCGTAATTGGTTATAACCATATACAGTATAACTGTTTATAAATTCTTAATAATAAGCATAGCAACATGTTTCTTTTCACATGACCACCATTTGTGTTTATTTAGGCAATAAATAAAAATGCATTTTTTGAAAACTTTTAAAAATTAGATTGAAGTGATAATTAAAAAATATATGAGAAAATAAATTAATTTCAACACTTCTGTTAATTAGTATTCATTTGGCAACTTTTTACAATATAAAATAATTTGTTAAAGAAGATTTAAATTTTGTTATTTTTCACTTCTACGGGACTCAAAATTAGTTCGCTATATCCGTAAATTCGTTATAACTGAATTCATTATAACCGTTAAATTTTAGAAGGATTTATAAAGAATTTTGCCTAGGACTTTGCTATATCCGAGATTTTGCAATATCCGAGTTCGTACTAAACGAGTTTTACTGTAGTATACAAGTAAAAAAAACTAGCAATATAGGCATGCTTTCTCTTTTAACCAGGTGAAAACAAGACAGATTCAGATGAGGAAATGGAAGATGATGAAGAATATAATGATGATGAGAGTGATGAAGATATTGAGGAGGGAGAAGACTTTGGATTTAGTGATGAAGAGATTGAATCAGATTTTGAAGAACAGCATCCAAAAATTGATGTTATATCAGACAAATCCAGCAATTTGAAATCAATTCTTTCTAAGGCAATCAGTGAAATTAAAGCTGAAAAGAAACAAGTGACATTTGATAAAGTTACAGACAAAGGCAAGAAAAAAGACAAAGAGAGTAAGGAATCCAAGAAAGTGAAGACGAAAGTGAAAATTGAAGAGGATGAAATTGGCATGAGTGACGAAGATGAAGATGTGGATGAAAATGTAGATGATGATGATTCAGAGGAAGAGGAGGATGCAAATGTTAATATGGATGAAGAAGAAGAAGATGATGATGTTGAAGAAGAGGAGGATAATGATGATGATGATGAAGAAGATGTTAATGAAGAGGATGTTGAAGTGGAGGAAGATGATGAAATTGATGATGAACTGAATAAAGAGAGAGAGTTTAAAGAAGACATCTATGGACGACTCAGAGACAAGGAGGGAAACATTGTGAAAAGTTCAGGACAGACAGGGAAATACATTCCCCCAGGGAAAAGAGTTCAGATCAGTGATGAGAAGAAGAAAATTCAGTTAGAGAGATTACAGAAACAGCTAAAAGGACTAGTAAATAGGTAGACTGACAAAATATTAAATTTCTCTTCCGCTTTGATAAATACCTTATCTTTCAGAAACATTTATAAAGAATAGTTAATAGGGAGACTGACACAAGATTGTTTTTCTTGGCTGGTTTGATGAGTATTTTAATAATAAGTGAACTTTTTTGCAGGATGCTATATTTTGCTGCTTTCTGGTTGTTTGAATATATACACCAGGTTTGTAATACTTTTTCAGGGCAAGTGAGGCTAATATGTCACAGATATGTGCTCAGATAGAGGCTGTTTACCGTGGCAACAGCAGGGCAGAGGTCACCGAGGCTCTGTCAGCCATTGTTATTGATGCCTGCGTGTCGGTGTCCATGACACCAGAAAGGCTCGCCATGGAAATGATGCTTCTTGTCACCGTCCTGCATGGTAACATTGGAACAGAAGTAGGTAAGTCTGGACTTGTAAGTGTTGGATGATTGTGATACAGTTGACTGGTCTTAGTGCATTATTATTGATGTAGTCTATTTAAGCTGTCATTAAAAAAATGATATTTGCATTTTCTTTTATAAAACTTATCATCTATCAAAAATCCACTTACATGTACATGTATGTATATATTTAGTTCCACAATAATGCAATTTATATAATTACCGTTAATGAGTTTACTAAAAAATGATCTATCAAGAACTGTTTTCAAAATTCATGAGTAACCTCTCTCCAGATTGACATAAGATACTTCAGTGTCCTGTATTCCATGGATCATTTGACTGTCCTTAATGATATTACATCGAAAGACACAGTCCACCATTACACATTACACATGACATTGTTTCTTCGTACAGACCTGATTCAAACCCAGAATTGGTATACATTTCCATCACATACGGTACATTTGTACACGTGTTAACAAAACCTCTTTGTTTTTTAAGGAGCCATGTTCCTTCAAACCTTGGCACAGAAATACAAATCAGTTCGTAACCATGGAAACAGATTGGAGGACAAATCGCTGGACAATGCTGTGATACTGTTTGCTTTCCTGTATACGTTTAAGGTGAATATTTAATCACAGATTGTAAAAGTACATGTGCATCAAGAAACAGTCAATAGAAAATAGTGAGTGAAAGTTCATAAAATCATTGTGAAAATTTATCCTTTACATGTATTTGGAAAGAGTGTATGGATGCGTAAGCTCCCCATTCCCTAGAAATAAATTGAATGAGGTACAAGTGGGCTACTAAACTAATGACAGATGCATTAGTTTCAAAAGAAAATATACTTTGAAATTAGCAGATAACATAACTGCTAAATAGATATGCCTCACTGTAATGTCCTGTAATATGTCCTTTACTCAGCTAGCTTCATTTCTAATTTCAGGTGATTGATAGTGCACTGATATTTGGTATCATTGATGATTTGGTGAAGTCATTCCAAGAGAAAGATATTCAAATTATACTTCTTCTTCTGAAAAGTGAGTACATGTACATGTTATTGTTATAAATGAAAACAGAGTAGTCCATTAGATGTGCTTTTTAAATTCTCTGTAATTTGTAAATGAACTACAGAAACTATCGGTAGACAGAATTGATCAAGTTGAGGAAAAATGAGATATCTTGGTTGGGATGTTTTTTTTCTTCGGATATGTCTATGTATCGAATACATGTAGTTTAAGATTTATTTGATTGGTAATATTTAAGTTGAATTTTAATCATTTAATGACCACCGATACCGGTAAGTCTACAATAAGCTGTTTGAAATCAGACCTAAGTATACTACATGACATTGTACATGTTTTAAACCTATGATAATTATTGCTTTGCTTTTTCACTATAGATGTAGGGTTCTCCTTGAGAAAGGATAATCCCAATGGTCTGAAGGACACCATCCTGGAGATCCAGTCTGCGGCCCAGTCCCTGGGGGGCGGGGACCAGTCCTCTCATGTCAAGTTCATGCTGGAGACACTGATGGCCATCAAGAACAACAACATGAGGAAGATACCCAACTATGACCCAGAGAGGCTGGAACATCTGAAGAAGGTGGCCAGAGGAATTCTGAGAGGTACCATCATTGTTGTATAGCTTATCATACTTGTACTTGCAATTATCAAATATATGTTTAGGTCGTCTGAGTCTCTCAGTTGATACTAGAGTTTTTCAGATGACATAATGCAATTATTGCCTGTCAGTTGTACCATAAATTATAATTAGTTTGGAAATTTGCTAACTTTCAGTGAAGAATTCAGTCAGTGGACAGAGGCTTACTTTGCACACATATGTACAATATACCAAAAATTCATAAACTGATTTGGTGCAACAATCTATTATATATATATGGTAATACGTGTATTTGATTGCTTTGTTCAGAAGATAATTAAGATCTCTTTTTACAGGAAGCACCCTTGGTGATGGTCAGTTACACATCGGTCTGACCGACCTGATTAATGCAGAGGAGAGAGGCAGGTGGTGGCTGGTGGGGTCAGCCTGGGAGGGCCCCACGGAGGAGAAACAACCCTCCCATGGCACTGGTCAGTAAAACTCTTCTTAGTGAATAAAATATAATTGACCAATGTACTGTACATGTATCATATACACATATGCATCAGGAAATTTCTGAGAGCAATTTATTTCCACTTTGTTTGCTAGTAATTTGTAGGAAATATCACAGCAGTTTCGTGTAATTTTCTGAAATGTTATATGTAATGAGAGAGAGACTTCATAATAGTAGCAAAAATTTCAATTATGGTACATATATTTAGTACACACTTTACAACCATGATCCACATGCTGAAAAATTATGATGTAAAAGGAAAATATTGCTGACATGATGCAAGATCTTTTCTCAAAATTTTAAGAGGAGTGATGGTATTAAATAGAGGTTATAGTGTGCAAGGAAGACATGAAGATTTGTGTACAGTACACTGTACAAGTTTATTTTTTGAAAACTGATGATAAATACATGTATTATACATTTGGGAATGTCTGATTTGTTGTATGTGTTTATAGTTGAGATGGAGTCTGTGGTGGGGGAGGTCAGCACTCAGCTGTTAGAGTTGGCACGGCGCCAGAGAATGAACACCGACGTCCGGAAGAACATTTTCTGTGTCATCATGTCTAGTCAGGTCTGTGTTTGGGAATACACATATATGCAGTGTATTCTCTAATTTTGTGTCAAATTTTTTGACAATTGCTGACTGCAAAAAACTTAAAATTATTTTAATCTTTGGCTCAGCTATCAAAATTTCCTCTTGATTGAAGAATTTTAGTTTGTGTTAAAAAACACCATTTTCATAGAAAACTTATTCTTATATGAGAATTTACTCCTTAACAGTATACAGTAATTTATAGGTACATGTATTTATTCTTCTTTTGTAGGATTACATGGATGGCTTTGACAAGTTGTTGAGGTTAGGGTTAAAAAGCCAGCAGGAAAGGGAGATAATTCACATCATCGTAGATCTTTGTCTACAGGAGAAAAAGTACAACCCCTTCTACATGCTGTTACTGCAGAAGTTTTGTCTCTATCACAGAAGGTTTCAGGTAAACGCTTTATTTAAAGTTCTAACAAAATATGTGTTTTTCTTAAAAGCATTGCTTTGAAATTAGTTCTGCAGCGTATTGAACCAAGACTCAAGGACAAGATTTGGGTAATGCTATCATCACAAAACAAGTGACGATGCAATAGCAAATTGTAAAGCATAGTACATTGAAACTAACATGATTATTAATTAATAAGATTGAAAATAAATATTGGATTGACAATACATAGACTGTGTTTTAGATGTCAACCCAGTTTCTGATGTGGGACAAGTTCAAGGACATGAAGAAGCTTTCCCAGGTCCAGAGGGAGCACCTCAGCACACTGTTATCTCAGCTCCTCTCCTCCAAAGCCATGTCTCTCTCCGTCCTCAAGGTCAGAATTAACCTCATAATTCTACCTCATACTCCCTCCTCTTCCCCTCTCGTTATTTTTCCTCAACCTTTTAGACAATTTTTGAAGATTACTTGTACATTTTATACTACCCTCTCACCACCTCTCTGGTTATAATCATTTTGCTTCAAACAATACATTTAATTGTAAACATATCATGGTATGATTATGACATGCCACTCCCTGTTCGAGAGAATATTAGTTACATAGTCATGTAGTGACCGGGTACGGGATGATACCTGGTTACTAAATTTCATACCTGGCGAGGGTTATTTTCGTCCCATGTATTTTTCGCCCTTCTACACTTGCAAACAGTTTCGTTCTGTCTTGAATTTGCCCAGACACAGTTGTGTTTAAAGAAAGATTATATGAGACATTAGAATTTGCCCAGTTTTAAATTCGCCCGCTGGCAACGAAGGCGAAAGGGGCGAAAATAAAATGAGGGTGAAAATTTTCCTGTACACAGTATTAATTTTCTATATGTAGACACACCATGTCTTGAAATGAATGAAAAATAAATTGTGCAGGAATATTTATGATTTTAGAGTAATATCCTTTTTTCCTTTTTACAAAAGGTGGTGGAGTTTGGTACGTTGGATGTTTACATGCTCCGATTCCTGAAACACCTGATGCAGAGTGTTCTGTTGGATTATCCAGAGGACGTGACCCAAGCAATGTTCGAAAGGATTGCTCCTCTATCCAAACTACAACATTTACACGAAGGACTCAAGTTATTTATGCAGCATTTCTTACTCAAGAAAAAAGCCAAGGATGTGGCAGATAACCCGCTGTTAAAAGAACGAATTGCTTTAGCAGACAAAATTTTATCAGTGAGTAAATCTCGCTCTCATTCTGAATTTGATGACTAATTATTGTTTTTCAGGCAAATAAATAAAGTACATTTGTACATGTATAACCATATTCTTTCATGTAGTCTTATTGTCTTTCAAGGAAAAATTCATTTTTCCCCTTCCTCCTATTCTTAAAATATTATAACAGGCCCCATGTTAAAAACCTCATTAATTGACCTACACATTAAAATAACACCAGCAACACAAGCTGCATGTCAAACGTAGAGTAATATTGTTGCCAACTATGGTCTCGGTATATATATCTTTTAGACAGGTGTGTCTTTTGGTCAAATGGGAAATCAACAAGCAGGTATAAGTACATTCTGACGTAGAGAAAATATGAAAACGAAGGCGATTCTATTAAAATAAACTTTAATTAAATATTTATGCATCACATGTACCAGATCAATCTGATGTTTGACATGATATCTCGAAGGGTTATTTACCAATGCATAGAATGTGTTTCGTTTAAGATGAGTTAAATATGAGTACAATGCTTGTATACAAATCATTTTCTAATATCTAAAGTCTATCGCACTAAAATATTGAATTATAAACAAAACATATTTATTTTTTTATTTTTTAAAAAACTACTTCCCATAGAACCCAATGAAATATTAATGCATTCAGGTAGAATTAATTTTTTTCGGGTGAACAAATTTTGATTATCCTAAAATGTTAATTTTTTGGTTATGAAAAATATAAATCTTTATAGAAAGAGGTGTCAGATCATTATTGCTGGTTATAGTAAAATGAAAATGCTATTGGATCCTCACTCTCTACATTGTGATACATGTATACGAGTAAAATGACATAACTATTGATTCTATAAATTTCTGACATTTTTACAATTCCTGCTACTGGTACAATGAGTTGACTTCATTAATTCATCATATAATCATGAAATATGTATTTATTACTTTATATCGAATAATATCAAAATGTGACTAAATTATATTGGACTGATCTAACTTTTGTTACATAAAATGCATATAAAAAATAAAACAAAATACGTGTTTGAAATCAATTAACAAAAACAAAAAAAATTGCTTAATTAACAAATGCATGACAACATTGCAGTAATAATTAAAAAACTGAACCTCATATCCCCTTGGAGCTTTATCAAAATGAGTAGATTGGGTACTATTTACATTCCTTTGGTGGTACAGAAGAGCGACTAATTCATTTGAACAAGGCCGGCAGTTAAAACTACAATCTGTATCATTGTTTGTGGCAGTTCTTAGATATCTGAATGGAAAAGTAAATATATATTACCGTTACCTTTTCGATTAGAATAATAACTGGCCAGACTCTGGTGAAATGATAATTTTTATGAACAGACAGATAGAAGGGGGTTGGCAAAACAATTTTGAAAAACAGAGAATGTTTCCTAAATATATCTACATGCATTCCATTGAAAAGCGTATTCAACATTCACAACTAATATACCCCCGGGTACTTACAGGATAAAAATACCCACACTATATTGCGAAAAAATATATATATTCAACATATTAAATATAAAAACATAATGCAAACATTTTGTTAGTTCTATCTAAAAAAAAAAATTACACCAAATTTAGAGGGGTACATGAAATTGGTAACAAATTTAAAAATCCAACACGTTTTATTAATTACTCCATATGTTAAAGCTAGATGATTTAATGGCAGGAAATAATCAAATGAATAGCAACAACCACAAAGGTTTTGCCCATTTTTTGAAATCTCGTTCAATGGCAAGTTTGCCATCATGTTCCACCGAGAAATTTAAGTTTGGCAACGTGTGTATAACCTCCATTTTTCTCTGTCCACAATCAGCATGTAATTGTTCATTTTTCCACAGAATCCAGCCTCTTGCAGACAGTAATGGTTTACTAATCGAAACGTGTGTAATTCAGGACCTAGACTAGATAAATATGTCTGTTAAGTTAATATCACAACCCGTGTTGTTACATTGCCAATGTTCTTTCATCGCGGTGACTGAAGATCTTCCACATAGTCAAAACCGTCTTGTTGGGAAATCGTTCTGTCTGTTGTCAAATCGTCAAACTATAAAGAAAACAAATACATGTATAATAACTGTATATTGGAAAATCTGAGAATTTTTTTCTGATGACATGAAGTATTTTTATGCATTAATTTACAGTGTATAAAAGTAGAATCACACATTCCATGTAAAAAAAAACAACTTCAAACCCTTATTAAAATATGTTTTAAATACCTAACAATATGAATTTAATTTCAAGCAGCTACAAGAACATGTTAAAGTAAATATATGTATTCTGTAAAAATTTGATTTAACTGTGAGCAGTTAAAACATAAATACATGTTCAAGTAATCTACATTTTATAAAACATAATGAAGTTTATGAATTCTATGTAGTTTGCTCAATCCTATCAAAACTTCAAGATTCAGCAAATACCAACACTATTATTAGACTACACTGTTTACGCACCCCACTCCTTTCGCTCCGCAAGAGGTCATCAGCTTCGATGGAGACGTCCTCAATTTCCTCGTCTATTTCCTCCGCTATACTGCCATTCTGTTCAGATCGCTGCTCTGATTTACTAAAGGTGTGTGGACTCTTTGTCAAACTGTGACTACAAAAAAAAAAAAAAAAAATTAATTTTCTCTTTCTTAATCTTTCTACAGCAAGTCTCCCTCAAAAAGTAAACATTTGCATATTTTGAATCAGTTCCTTAATCAATACTCTAAACCAACTTTTTTTCACGTGCGAGAAATTTTTGTGAGGTTAGCGAGAGCCTCATTGTCACGAATATTTCTCACCGCAGACCAGTATTTGCCATATAGTTGTAAAAAAAAACAGGTGAGGATAAGGCTTGGTCGCGAAAAATTAGTCGCCACAAACCAGTTCATCTTGGGTATTTGGCGAAATATAGCCGTGGCGAAAAAAAGTTGGTTTACAGTATTTATCTCAATTTAAACAATTTAATTTTCATCTAAAAGAAGAGAGAATGAGCCTCACCCTGAGCTTTGGAAGTCATCCTCATAATCATCATCTGCCAAAAAAAAAAATTAAAAAATCAAATGTCACTTCTAAAGTGAAAAACTTCATCATCCATATTTTTGACCTGAAAAATTTAATGTAATACTGTATATTAAATTCTTATAATCAGGGATAAACATGGATCAACGTTAGGTATTTATACATTTATTGAAAATAACATACAGCAAAACTCGAATATAACAAACACGGATATAGCAAATTTACAGCTATAACAAATTCTTCATGTCCCGGCAAATTTCTTATATAAATCTATTATAGAAAATTGCTGTATATAACGAACACAGCTATAACGAATTTATGACTATAACAAAGTAATTTTAAGACCCCCGCTGGCAAAATTTAACATATTTTATCATATTTTCCATTTCAAATTTCATTGAAGATACATGCAATTTTAAGGTGCACATATAAAATACTCAAATTCAAATAGTATACAGAATTTTCTTTAAAAATTGAAGTGAAATGGTTATATTGACATTTTTTGTAAATGACGGTAATACTGATTTTATAACTTACGATAGTTTGGAAAACTGTCACTTGATTATTTTATAATGAATTCACTATAATATTTTTTACAAATTCGTTATAAACTTATAGCTAATTATGGCTATAATGAAGTTTTTTCTATGGTCCCTTGAAATTCGTTATAAACGAGTTTTGCTGTAATCATTTGATATTCATAGAAACAGAAAAATTTTATATAAATCACTTAATCATGTGTATGGAATATTATTAGAACAGTGATAGAGAGTGAAAAGTATACATGTGCATTCAAACTTGTTATACACTGCATCAGATAATATTATTGGTACATCAGCTTTAAAAATATCCTTAAACCATTAAATGTTCCAATATACATATACATTTCAATCAAACTTATACCGGTACGTTATTTTCTTGGTCGCATTGCATATATTTTATTGTCATCTAAATATTTCCAAAATCATATATTTTTTTAGAAGGCTGATATGCTTATTAAATTATTGATTGACAGTGCAAAGTGAAGTTAGCCACACCCACCACCGTCCAGACCTAAGTCGGCCATTCCTCGATCCACCGCCCGTAAATTCTCTTCCTCACTTTCCACTGAAACACGAAACAAAATACAAATTTTATTCTGTTCCTTGCTAGGCCTGCTGGTCACAACTTTAATATCACACAGTGAATTTATTTAAATATTTTCTGTGACTAAATGCCAATCAAAACTACAACATTGCTGGTCCAGTGTGCTATCACAAAGCATATGTGTGTGTGTGTGTATCTTTCTTTTTTTTTTTTTTTTTTTTTTTTATCATATTCCAAAAACAAATTTAAAGAAGAAAATATACACCCAAAAGATTAAAAACCTTTTTTCTAGTTTCTATCAAATTTAACACCACCAAGAAATCCCTGATATGAAAAACTGCCATAATTAACCCACCTCTACTGACTGCAAACAATGCAGTTAAGTACATACCGACAAATGGATTGGAATATAAACGGTCTGCAAAAGTGTCATTACTTTTTAACAATGCAAAGAAAAAAAAATATAACACTAATTCCATAGACACAATATCGTTGCTAAGAAGGATTTCAGAATTGAGCTGTTCCAAAGATATAGACTGTGAAAATTAATTTGAAACTTTTCACTGTGCGTAAGTTTCAGAGTAAAAGCACAGTAAAAATACCAGGTGCATATTATTCAAGGAAACAAAAAAATAAAGCCATGCCATTATTTCAATAGCAAAGTACATAAAATGTACCAATATCCATAAATCCATCATTCCGTTTAATCCAATGAACAAATGTTGAAGAAAGTTTGTGTATTGCTGTCAGTGTACTCGTATTAAATATTTTAGAAAACTGATTCCATCCTAATTTCTTAACAGCCATTGATTGTATTTTGTGAAGTGCCTCATGTATGTTAAATACTTCAAATTTTTGCTTATTTTCTATGGCCAGGTACATGTACTTACATGATTTGCGTGTTTTGGAGGGGGTGAGGTTAGGGAGACCTGAGAGAGAGGACTGGAGACTGTGACCCTGACCTGACCCGTTTAAGGAGGGCTTGCCATCTTTCCCACTGTCACTGCTCACGCTGCTGTTGGCACTGCTCACAAAGAAATGCAACGGAAAAAGTTACATTAATTAACGATTAATATAAACATTTGATAATTATAAGAAATATATATTAATTTGCCTAAAAAATTTATACCCGGTACATGAAAAAATGCACATTTAGTTTGGAAATAAGGTAATGATGAACAAATTGTTTACAACATCAAATGCAACATACAGAATGAAAAATTACTGAAATGTCCAATGTTTTTAATTAAGGAACATTTTTTTAATGCAAGATATTTTTTTTAAACTTGATCCCTTATTTAAAAAAAAACAACATTCAAACATGTAAAATATGTTAACATGATACTGTAAATCACATAATTTGTTAAGTCTTATTCTTTCAAGAATACAATTATCAACTTAAATGTGATATATATTTTTTGCCTGAAATTAATCAGTACCGTATATAGTTTTATATTATAATGCTACGAATACTGGACAGAGCATTCTCCATGGATTTCAAACAATAGATATCATGCTTATAAAATGTCAGGCTATGTGGTTGTGATTCTAAAACAATTTTTTTTTGGGGGGGGGGGGGGGGGGGATGTTATCTCATGCATTTTTGAATCATGCAAAATATATATTTTCTAGTTTTGCTCTGTTACAGGTTAAATATTTTACAAAAAATATCATATTTATTCAATATTTCCCAAACACACCGGCCTACTGAAAAAGTATTACAGTACTGTACATTGCATTAATTACATTGTAACAAATAAAGAGACCTTCTGAACAATCAATATCATATTTTCTAAATCAAACCCTTTGACTTTTGAACAGAAAAACAAGAAGATAATAAAGAACAAACAGTCTGTCAAAAAAAACTAGTGTCTGTATATAAAGAAGTATGTAATATAAGGCTAATCTGATAGTAACAAAATCAATAGCTCACACAAACACACTAAAAGGGAAACAACTCTGGACAGGGAGCTACAGAGTGCACTTGGGTATAGGGACACACTATTAAGCACACAATTAGTGACCAGGGAAGTCCAGTTTATTTCTCTGAACTATGAGGGAAATAAAACCTTACATAAAGTTTTTGAAGATCTACCATACATTATCTATTAATTTCTCAACTGTTCACTTTAGCAGTTTATTAGTAATTCTTTTGTGTCGTTAAAAATATAAAATACCAGTAACCCCCCTCAAAAAAGAAAAAAGAAAAAAAAGAACCAGTCCTTAACCTCATCTACATGTTCATAATCATTATCCATAATCCTAATCTGTTCACCTCCTATATCAGTCTTTTAGAATAATTAAAATCTTTCCATCAAAACCAAATAATTTTGATCTACTTTATCTTCATGAGAATCTCTAGGAGACCATGTGGCTGGTTTTTATTGCTTTAATTATTATAATACAATTATGCAGTAAGAATGGTAGACATGCTTCACATATACCCATGTATGTACAATGATTAGTGTGCACATGCCAGTGTTTCTTAGTGAGCTTTATATATTGGTACTGAGGTCTGTAGCACTGCATACATTCAGTGCATTTGACATCAGGTGATTGGTGCATGCAACCAGCTCAATAGATTGACATTGACAAAATCTGTCTGAAAGTGCATGTGCACTCTGCCAAGATTAACTATAGCCTGATGGCTAATCACATATATCCAGCTACTGAAGATAAATGCAAATTGCAATGCTGTGCAGATGCTGATTTTTTATTCTTTAGAAAAGCTATTAATAAAAAGAAGTATATACTACATACATGTAGAAGTAGAAAACATGATAAATTTGGTGGGTGTTTGAATTTTTTAAAAAGATTAGTTCAGAGTTTTTGGACTGAACCCCTAGGCCAGTCGTAGAATTAATAATCACGCATATACCACAGTACAAAATCAAACCTGCGGAGAGGCGAGTACACTGGGATTTGGGATGGCCTGGCACCCATGCCCCTGCGACTGTCCAGCGAGGTCTCTGCCATACTATTTATAATGTCCAATCAAATGAGTATGCCATTTATAATGTCCAATCAAATGAGTATATTTTTGGTTAACATAAAGAGCAGGGGTTAAACAACCTGAAAACTTCCACAATTCCCATGCACTGAACATGTATCAGTAGGTATATATACATGTACATGTTTATATAAATATATATATATTTTCTTACATACAAATTATAAGGATGTAGAACTATTGAGAAAATGTAAGAATATAAATTTTGAAATAAGCAGCAGATTATATATATGTAAGCGGGAAATCAGACTGATTCATAATCAGAAAAATTATTGAAAATTCAGATACTGTACATAATGAGTTTTAGGAAATATAAAACAAGAAGTATGTGCACTGTAGCTAATGAATAACATTTTTTTTAAACTTCTATGTATGGAATGTATGAATACCCCTCTAAAATAGTGTGCAGTATACATGCAACCTTGGATTCATACAACATTACATCTACATGTACATATAAGTGAAAAACATAAGTCAGAAATCAACAAGCTGTGTTTAAATAGCATATATGCTTTTGCAATAAAAAAAGTTCCCATGTTTATCTTTTAAAAGCAATTCTTCCACAAGGGGAAGACAACTTACGTTCCTAATCCTTTCAATCCTCCACTAGGCGGAACAGGATCATCAAAGAAAGGATCCTCTTCCACATCGCTTCCACCCAGTAAATCCACCTCGGCGTTTGGCTTTTTCCGCTGATCTTTCAGACTGGACTGGAGATTCCGCTGATTTTTGGC
This sequence comes from Magallana hongkongensis, assembly GCA_016163765.1. Lineage (NCBI taxonomy): Eukaryota > Metazoa > Mollusca > Bivalvia > Ostreida > Ostreidae > Magallana > Magallana hongkongensis. The sequence continues at coordinate 65,747,860 of WFKH01011925.1, forward strand.
TTCCACAAACTCCTTCCTTTCATTTGTCTGAGAGTACAAGATAACAAGATATAACACAGTGTCAAATGATCATTGCACTGATCGACTCTCAACACAACATGGACACTACGTTGATGTATATAATCTCTTATTTATAACTTTTTTGCATGATTTAAACAATTACTCAATTTATTAGAAACTAATCATTCCTTTTTTGCCCTTCAAAAAAGAATTTTTTAAAAAATCATTCTTTTCTGTCACTGTTCAAAAAATTCACATTTTTAAGTACACAAGTAAAGATGTTATCAGTGTTAACATACATACCCCCCACCCCCACCCCCTGCCCGAACTCCCTACCTTGTGAGAATTGACCAGGTCTGACACATCTCCAGAGATGACCGTCCGACACTGTATGAAGAGTCTCTTATACATCTTTAGGAACTCGTCAAAGTCTATGCCTGCATGGAAAACAAAAAAAAACAAGGTATTATGTTTTTCATTATATCCCAGACACCATAAAGTACAGCAAAATTGTGAATAAATTCAATAACAGTTAATAATTATCAATTTATAAAATTGTCTGCCTTTAGTATCATCCCATTGTGAAAACCACATACAACAAGTACTGCATGTGCTGTGGAGTCATCATTGTTCATGGGGGACCAATGTTTGTGGCTTTCGTGGGTAACCCTTGCACACGAATTTACATCCCCACGAACGTATATACAAGCATTTGTTTAATATTTATTAAAATTATCTCGAACTTTCTACCAACGAAATTATGTCCCCAGGACCAGGAAAAATTTGGCTACCCACGAACATTGACCCCCATGAATAAAAATGATTCCACAGTACACAGAGTTCCTAATGAATCTACTGTAGTCCTCAACAACAGAGAAATGGAGGGCATGCAACATTTTTTTGATACAGATATTCCTTTCAGCCTGTCAATGAAGAAATTAGAGATATCTTCACTAAGACTGCAAATATATTCTAAACATTTCATAAAGCTGCTTCGCAATGGCCAAAACCCAATCCTTTCTACTACATGCAATCTCTAAAATTAACTATAGCTTATGGTGTAGACATTCAAGCAACCTACATGCATCCACTTTTATTTTTATTTCAATAAAATCATAACATATTCATAATTTTTCCGTTCATTTCATAAACCTTAACAAATGTTTCATTTGGAATGTACATGATTGTAAGTGAATGGTTTCTGCAGTAGAAGAAGGAAAGCTAATATGACTATTCTCTTGACATTGTCTGTGGAATTAGAGCAGTCCTTACAACATTTCAATTTATCACACAAAAGCGGGAATATACTTACGCAAAGCCCCCAACTTTGCTGTAGGAAATATGCATGCGCATGAAATTGTTATACCAGTAATTACTCTTTTGACACAAAAGTTTTATAAAAGAATTTGTTTTTAGAATATATTATTAGTAAAAGAAAGACTGCTTGGACTTCTTTGTTTGTTTGTTATTAAAGAGGCTTGATGGTTAACAAATTTACCATCAGATCTGCCCTAAACTTTTAATTATGATATTTTTGACCATAAACTAGCATTTGGTAAAGATAATATCCAAATATTTCAGCTTCAAAATTTATTTGAACATTTTCCTATATCTTTGTACAGAGCTCTTCGTCTAAAGGAGGTTAATATGGTCTAAAAATGGCCACGACCATCCAGCCCTCTTAAATATTGAATGTACTTACAGCTGCTGAAATCAGTATCTGCTACTTTGAATTCTTCATTCACGTATCTTTCAATCATATTCCTAGGAAGGGAAAAAAAAAACATTTGCTGAAGTTAGAATCCTCATCTAACAAGATGAATCATGTACATTTAAGACTAATCATTCTACCGCAAATGTTCTTTAAAACTCTATCACTTAAGACCTTGTTTCTATTATCAGATACAATTTTTCATTCTTTATGGTTATTTTGTTGTAAGGATGGTATTAGAAAGGCTAATCAAATCTTATGGAAAAAAAAAGTTTTTTTATTTCTAAAATAAAATTTTTGTCTGTAATTTTTAAGCCAAAGTGATAACCAAAATTTATAGTTAATAAATTTTAAAATTGAATGTTTCAGAGCATGGCTTTTCCTTACTTCATAAATTCATTTCTAAGAATATTCCACCTGGAAACTATTTTGGTAGAGTTACTTTGTAATGTTGTCGTTTGTCATGTTTCTATAAAGACTACTATAAACGTATTATATTTAGCATGTACGGTGTTTGGCAGAAATTAATTTTTTAACAAGTTAGCGTGGATTTGAATTAGTGCATTTCTGATTTGACCTTTTTATATATACACATATGCATGTCATTTAGTGATGCACTTGATTTAGCAGAGGCTGCTTTCCAACAAAATACTGGTAGTTAAAAATAATGTTTTCACTACCTGTATTTACATTTTAAAAGATAATTTTCTTCAAAAAAGCTGAACCAGACTTTGTCTCATGAACCATAAACCTACCCAAACAACAAAATTAATATCAAAGTACTGAACACATGCATTAACTAAACACCTACACATTAAATCCAGGACAGATGTCAATAAAGAGATCCCTCAACTCATTTTTGTCTATACCGCCGCTGTGATCCTATAAAAGAAACAAAAAATTCAACCAAATCATTTTCACACAAATTTTGTGGAAAAAATTAGAACCATTAAATTCTTTAGTCATTTTACTACTGATATCGGTAGTTTACTTGCCTCAAATTATCTTAGACACACTAACCAACCTTGGAAATTGCAGTGTGTTAAATTCACGTTGAGATCGAGAGTCGTCATTTTTACACATAAACAAACTGCAACACTTCACTTAACAGGCTGGTGATGGTGTTTAATAGAATATCAGAGGCAAGAGAAGTGATGATTTTGGAATCAAATATATGCATAAAATGTGTTCGAAAATAAGGTTAGTCAGTCCACAACTAGCGCAATTTTTTGTGCACCGTAAATTGCAACTTTGAAGCATGCACAGAACTGTAGCTCCCAGGTCATCCATCCGAATTTTTCAGACCGGAAGCTACATGCCTGCAGCTATGTATAACATTAATTACTGCTAACCACTATTAAACACTGTAAAATATGTATTATACTGCACCTTATCATAATAGTTGAATTTCTGTTTTGCTGCTGAAATTTGTGCAGGGGTAAGATCCTGTAACAGAAAACATTTTTAAGTTTAATTTTTCTTAATATGTATTAATATCAACATTTTTGAAATATTGATATTTTTTAGTTCAAAATTCAAATATGTTTTAGGATAATATTTCAATTTTTACTTTGTATTTAATTTTCATGAGTTCATGGAAATTGTTATAAAAATCAATTACTTTGATCAAAATTTTCTAATGTCAATTTTTGACAAAATTTGAAACATATACATGTACCTACTCAAAAAAGCCCCCCCCCCCCCCCCCCAAAAAAAAACCACTTCAAAAATCCCCACCCCAACTCTCTATGAAGTCTTTGTGTTTGATTTATATTGTATAACTCACATCTGAGATTTTTGTTTGAGACGCCTTGTTTCCTGATACAACCACACCCAGAAGGGGTCCTTTAGGGGGGCCATCTGACTCCACAATATTCAACTCCCTGGCTAACTGTTGCCTGCTCCCATTGTCAGGACCCTGTTAAATTAATCCAATGAACTTGCAGGTAAAATGGATTAGAAAATTCAACATAAACTTTCAATAAATAGTGGTGCATTTTGAAAAAATTGTATTGGTAAATATAGATATGTAGATTTTATTGATATATTGGTTTAAACATCTAGTTTAATTAGAAAATAAATTCAAGCACAAAAATTGTTGCATTTTTTATGTGTCACATATTACATACCAAACCTGCTTCTGGTTCAAAAACAGCTAAGGTGTAGTCTAAGTTGAAAAATTCCAGGAATTCTCGGACAAGTCCTGCTACCGCTTGACCTAATTAAGAGAGGAAAAAACCAAACTAAATAGAGTATCGCTTCATGTAGCATAAACCACGCATGTCATTATGGATTTGATTGTAATTAAAATTACTGTTTATGGAAAAATTGTGTACTCTAATCAAAGGCACATGCATTAGTTAATTAATTAAACAAATTTGACAACTAAAAGCTAGTCAGAGATTGCAAGAATCCATCCACAAAATCAATAAAATTTAATTAGAAGTTGCACGAAGTATCCCTGTCTTACCTTCCTTTGTGCTTAAATATTGTTTCAATGAAGGATTGGTATTTCCCTGTAGAGAAAGCAGAAAAGAATATAAGATAAGTGAACACTCACTGTTAACTTATTTTTTTCACTGTAATACTTTCAAGGGTTCAAAATGAGCTTTCCTGTATGTATCACAGGCAACTCAGAAGTCATACATGAAATGTGCTGTCACTTGTGCCAAATTAGCTTATTGGTCCAGGAAAGAAATAAAATGTCAAATAAACAACTTTTTAAAAAATACTGGTACATCTTCTTGTCTATTAAAGGAACACTTCTCTGTGGGCAAGTGGTTCTCAATTTTTCTTCTTACATTTGACTTTCAAGTTATGCTAACTAGAAGACTATTAACAAAAATAAGATTTATTATACTTGTATTATCACATTGAACCATTTTAACAAGAGCTTGGACTTTGGGTAGCTGTGTTAAACAGAAATGTGACGTAGGGTTGTCTATTTCATTGATGGTCACTCAGCCATGGCTCTCTGAAATCAACAAGATTTGTCTGGCTTTTGAGCTAAGACTACGCAATCGGTGCAAATTTCGCTTGAAACCGCGTCATTTTTAACTTGTTTAGACGCAAGAAATAGATAGCTTCGTCCTACTGAAAGTCCAAGGTCTTGTTAAAATGGTTCTACATGTACCTGACTTTGTTCTTGTTCCTCCAATGCAAGGAACACACTAGCTCGAAGCTGTGCCTATAATAAAATAATGAAGAGATTTAAAATGTAGTATTATAACCATCAAAATAAGTAAAAAAATAAAACAAAACAAACACAAATAAAGAAAATTAATTTTCTTCCTCACGTTAATTTCTATATGAATATACGGTAATAAACATTTAATTTTTTATATCATTAACTTCTGAATAAATGTGCAAAAGAAAAAAATTATTATATAGTGGTATAGAAATCATGATTAAAAACTTCATAAATATAGATATTATATTTATAATTAAGAAATAAAGTACGAGTTTTCGTGAATGTTGCAGAATAACCTCCGAGGTCGAGTAATGTTGTTTTGAAATATAAAAGCCGAGGTTTTTATATTTCAAACAACATTTTGAGACCGAGGAGGCTATCCTGCAACATTCATGATAACAAGAACTTTATTTCTATTCTACTAACAGCCCAGTATTTCTACAGATCGTTTCTCCTATAGAGAGACGATCTAGGTCATTTTGACGGCTGTTCCGTGTATATAACCCCAAAGGTTTTGTTAGTAATGTTTACATGTGTATCGATCAAAGGAATCACATGCAGACGACAGAATTTTTCTTTGGATTTTTAAAACTCTTCACTTAATATTTATAAAATATCTTTGAATCATATTCCTAATATTTTAAGGGCAATTTAAAACGATTATTACTATTACACGTTATTTATTTTATGTAAAAACACACAGTGAAAATGTGCTAGGGAGGTCCTAGGAACAGCCGCATTGATCTCTTAAAAATAAACATTTGAGGCAATACACATCGTTTTGACTGGAACTAACACGTGAAATTGACACGGTTTTAAAACTTTTTACGGTTTGAAGTTTTACTTTCATGATCAGTGCGAGACAAATAGGTATTTCTGATCTGATAATTTACTGATGACATTTGTGGTATATTGGAGAATAATGTCCGTGGCATCTCTTTGATCTCGGCAATAACTGTAGTAGAATATTAGCTCTTTAGATAGCTGCTGCAAACTACCGGTAACTTTAGCAAATCATTAGCAATGTGGTACAATGTGCAACTAAGTATTATTTACAAAGCTTTCTGATACTCTATTGTCTGGATCGCCAGATATCTACTGTAACATAAGATTATTTTGATTATTTCTTTTGATTCAAACAACTGTTGTATGCCCATTAGTTTCAACCTTTGAATGACTATGTATAAAGTTTCAGGTAACAAATAGCTTGTACTTCACATGCATTACAGAAAATTATGTGAAATAATACATTTTTGTAACAGAGTTATACATTGGACTTATATGGTTCCTGCTAATGCAATTCTTTGACACCCCCCCCCCCCCTTTTTAAAAGTAAATATTGCTCTACATGTAACCTCTTGACTGTATACATTTGCCAAAAGTGCTATATACTTGACACCATTTCCATTTACTTGTATGAAAAATAATTTCTTGATTTGATATTTGGTCATGAAAACAAGCATAAACCCTTCTCCCAAATTGTGCCATGTGTACGATAACCTAAAATCTTGTCTCTGCATGCCTGCATTTAAAATTCACAGGGTCAATAAATGGAAATGCTCCAGCATTGAATAATAAAAATTGATCAACATATGCATAGCCTTGTTTAAAATTGATGCCATATTTACCCTTATTTTACCCAGTACACCATTTGCCTCAAGTGTTTGAGCCACAAGATCTCTCAATTCAGTATCCTCGTCCGCCGACATGATTGTTTATTATGGTTATGCTTTGTGCGCATGTTTACTAATGAGGTGTGTACTTAAATCGCCCCATTTGTTAATCCATAATACATTTTACTGAAAATTATGGGGTTTATCTCAACTCAATATTGAATTAAATAATCTTAGACCAATATTTTACTAAAAACATAAAACATAACAACATTTCAACGCATGAAAGAATCGAAAGAAAAGTAGATTTGATAAAGAAAAGTGCTTGGTGTTCAAATTCACCGGAAACCGATTTGTTCGTTCGAAACTTTTTGGTTATTTTCTTTCAATTAATATGAAGAACGCAGGGAACCCGAAAGTTCGCAAAATGAGTTCATGGTTTGTTGCCATAGATTCGTCCAATCAAATGTTAGTTTTCTAAGACTCGACCAATGAAAAAAATTTCCACGTGACAATAGCCGGCAAGTTCAAAGATTTATTTTCTTACAAGCTTTCGACGAGAGAAGTTGCAAATTGTATTCGTGCAGAAATTGCTGAGTTACTTTTATATATTGTAAGTATTCGTAACTTAACTTGATGATTGACGTGAAAGGATTGTCATATCGTCTTATTATAGATTTACTGTAAAAAGTATGCTGTATGATAGATCAAGATTTTGTCATTAATTTCACCGATTTTTATTTTTTTTGATAAATTGATAATTATTGATGTCAACGTTTCTAATTTGATAAAAACTCCTTTTTAATTAAACTAAATTTTCATTTCGATTTTTATTATGGGTTTTAAAGGTAATTATTGTTATGTATTAAAAAATAAGTGATATTGTACATTATCCTTACTCTGAGATAAAATTGGATAAATTTGGATACATATAAACGATTTATTGAATCTTCAAATTTTTATTACAGATTCTCACGCCTCCGACCCAGAGATCTTTTTTTCGAAATCATCACATTCTGTTACTTTTATACATTCCTGTTTTAAAAATTGAAAATGCCAGCCAACGAAAACAGAATAAAAACCTACAAAAACAAAGGCAGAGATGTTGATGTAAGTATATATCAAACTGATGTAAGGATAAATTGTTTTGAAAAAATTGTCATTGACCTCGAATTATTTTCAATTATCAAATGATTTTTTTTTTACAACCTGTACATTTTATTATCTTCTTGTTTTTATTAAGTCTTCCACGATACACATTTTATTAGATACTGAATTTACATTGTTTCTTGGTGTGAATATTAGACTGAACACGTATGTGTTAGTTAAATATGCCCAGATTTAATAACATTAAAATAAAATACTGTATTTTAGTTTTGTATGTATTAAATGATATGATTATATTGATTCCTCCAATTGGAATGATGTACAGGAAATGAGAAGGCGGAGAACAGATGTTTCAGTTGAGCTCAGAAAACAGAAGAAAGACGACCAACTTCTGAAAAGAAGAAATGTCGCTATCGAAGAGGATGATGAACCAACTAGTCCTTTAAAAGACAACTCTAACAAGGTAATGATCTAATCAAGAAAGAAAACCCATAACATTGTCACATGCACTTTGTAACTCAGATACCCAAATTAATTTCTATCATTTGAATATTTCGGTAAATTTTAATACTCTGAGCCATTATGGTTCATTGAAATTATTAAAGTATGTTTTATTTGTTTTCAAGATACATGTTAAAATTTAAAATTTCTTTAAGATATGTATTAAAAATTGCATATTCATTAGAAGTAAACATTATTTAAGTTGAAGCTTTCTATATCAACTTACCAAGTTAGCCAAAATAAAATAATGTATCAGGTGCCCAAAACGGTCAAATGCTGCCACATTAATTTATTTTATATCCATATTGAAAAGGGAGTAACTGAGTTTTCATTTCCATGTTAAAAATATTAAAATTCAGTTATTCCCCTTTGCAAATCTTGCAATAAAACTAAAATACCTGCATGACGCACTATCTTTCGATTTTGTTTTAGCCTGAGATACCAAGATTTTAAAAAAATTTTTTTTTTTTTTTTGCCATATTTAAAAAAGAAGAGGTAAAGCATTTGTTTTTTTACAATCTTTTCTTATGTTTGAAGGGTCCTGGATTGACACTTGTGGAGATCATTGCCGGCATAAACAGCACGTCCCCTCAGACTCAGATGCAATGTACGCAGGCGGCTAGAAAACTTCTCTCCAAAGAACGAAACCCTCCCATTGATGACATTATTCAGGCCGGAGTTATACCTAGATTGGTGGAGTTTCTAGGTCACAACGACAGGTTGTTGTTAATTTTTAGAAGGATAAAAAATTATCACATCGCCCAATATCTGAGTGTTTTGTTTTGTATATTTGGTTAAGTTTAAAAAATAAAATAAACTTCTGAGAGCACTAACCAGGTCCTTATCTGTAATATAAATTTTTGGAAAATTTTATTTTTAATATATGCATCGCTCTTGATTGCAGGCCTGAGCTACAGTTTGAGGCTGCCTGGGCCCTGACAAATATCGCCTCTGGAACCAGCAACCAGACCAAGTTTGTGGTGAAGGCTGGGGCCGTCCCAAACTTCATAAAACTCTTATCCGCACCCCACCACAACGTATGTGAACAGGCTGTCTGGGCACTTGGAAATATTGCAGGTAAGGCAAAGAAAATTAAATCTTTCATTCATCAGACCAAATTTTTAATTATCAAGTGGCAATAAAGTATTTAATTTGTCTTGCAACATTTGAAAGGGAAATAACTCTGTTTTCCAATTTTATCTTCAATTTGTAATTTGAGTTATTCCCCTTTTCAGTATTGGCAGTAATTGCAGCAGTGGCTGAAAAACAAGTCATTTTTTTTCCCCCCGAATAGACCAAGTTATAAGTCATGACTCTGTAAAGCATTTTGTAGGCATGCACATGTCCAATAGCTTAAATAAACATTTTCACTGAGTTGTTATCATAGGCCTCTCTTTAATCTCTTTGCTCCAGTAGAAGATTTTGTTCACTGTGACCATTGAGTTTTGTAGGTGACGGTCCTGATCTTCGTGACTTTGTGACAGAATCAGGAATTGTGGAACCCCTGTTGAGACTGATCGAGACGGACACACCAGTAAGAAATTTAAAAATTGCAAATGGTACTTGCAAAAGTGCTACTGGACTGATTTAAACCAGCTTTTATTCGCATGCGAGAAATTTTCGCGAGAGCCTCATTGTCGTGAAAATTTTCTCGCCGCGGACCAGTATTTGCCATATAGTTGTAATTAAAAATCAAAGTACTGAAGTACTGACGGGAGTTGATTTTATCGATTATTATTTA
>WFKH01011925.1:65763727-65777386 GCA_016163765.1 Magallana hongkongensis
CAGTATAATCAGAGAGATAATAGAAACTCTTACTATAGAAACACGGTTCAGGGTGCCTGGCTCTAAAAACCACACTGACACTGCCCTGTGATGATTATTTTGTAATACCAATGAAATAAACTCAGAGTAAAGGAAAATAAATTATATATAAAATACCCTATTCCCTTGAATACTGTAGATAACACGATACAAAAAGAAACAAAATCGCAGAATCTGAGGAAAACTGAATGTCAGCCATGAATTCCAGGTGTGCAGTCTGGTGTCACGAATGAGAAAACTAAAATGGTTTATGACTCGTGTCTTTTTTGTTTTTCTCCAGATCTAGCACCTTGTGAATACTTCAATTTGTCAAAATAAGACATACTTTGAACTGTTTTTGACTTAAAATAGCACATGACAATTACATTCTGCTTCTTATCTCAATGTATTTGAAAAGGTATTGAGTAAAACATTTAATCGACTAGATGAGAGGCTGCGTTCGTGCTATAGACAGGTCGTTCCATGAATATTCGCGTTACTATAGACCCGGCGTATTTTCTGTAGATTTTGTCTATAGGTCTACCATTAATTTCGCACACTGAGAATTTACTGGAATTAAGCAAAGTCATTATTTTGAAATTTGAAAATTCTTCAGTCTTAAAGAATAGCTTTGTGGTAACCATTTAAGAAAGAAAATAGCCTTAACTTCCTATAGCTTTCTGCCTTTATCTTCTCTTTCCCTACTGATGTTTTAAAAAAGTAACCAAACGTATATTATGCTGAAATTTAAAATCGACTTGTATTTAAGATGTGGTGACCAGACTAGTTGAACTCCTGAACAGCAACGAGGTGTCGGTGATAACCCCCGCCCTGAGGGCAATCGGAAACATTGTGACGGGCGATGACAGCCAGACGCAGTGCATTCTGGACCACGGGGCGCTCTCGGCCTTCCACAATCTCCTGAAGCACCACAAGATCAACATCCAGAAGGAGGCGGCCTGGACGATTTCCAACATCACGGCGGGGAACACCCAGCAGATCCAGCAGGTGATCGACCAGCAGCTGTTACCCCCAGTACTGGACATCCTCACCAAGGTAATGCAACTCACTGTTATAGTCCATTGATTACATGTTGTGGGTTATCTGCTTTGAAATTATTGGTTCCCTACATTTTACATACATTACATTGCTTTGAGGTTGACAATACCTGTTTCTGGTGAGATTCATAAGGGGACAGGTACATGTACCCTCTCATTTGTAATATAACAAGGAACTTGTTCTTAAATGTTTGATTCCTGTCTATCAAATTGAATCTTAACTTTTCATGCTTCTGACAATTGATTTAAAGCTTGTTGAATGCTAAGTAACTTTATAAGTGTAATCTGTTCAACCCAGTTTATATGAATATAAATTTTATTGTTCCATTCATTCCTATACAAAAATCAGTAGACAAATTTTCACTTATTGACAAGCATTTTATTTCATTTTTACAGGGAGATTACAAGAGCCAGAAAGAGGCTGTGTGGGCAGTGACCAACCTGACCTCGGGAGGGACCGTGGAACAAATAGCCTACCTGGTCCAGCTGGGGGCCATCAAGCCCCTGTGTGACCTCCTGACTGTTAAAGAGGCCAAGGTCATACTGGTCATTCTGGACGCTCTCTCCAACGTTCTGATGGTAAGTCTGAATGCTTTTATTGAAATGTGCTAAATTAGTTAACACATGAACTGAAATTAAAAGATAATGTATATGAATGTAAAGAGCAGTGTCTTCAAAACTTTTTTTGAAATGGGTTCCAAACCAAACTGTAATTTGTAAACTATATGTACCTTGGTAACTAAATGAAATGCCAAATTACTGTTTTCTAAAAGTAAAATGACCCAAGACAGATAACATTAATGGCTATTGAAACTAGTCATGATGATTTGAATTTTTATGTAAACGTTTCAAGTTGTCAATATCTATGAAATATCGATGGTTTTGACATGATAAATGCAAGTTGTTTAATGCTCAAGGTTTTGCACAATATGAATTCATAAATTCATTGCAATTACTAAGTTTTGCAAAACAATATTTTAATTTCTTTTGTTTGTATATTTGTAGGCGGCGGAGAAGTTGAACCAGCAGGACATTGTGTGCGTGATGATCGAGGAGTCTGGGGGACTCGATAAAATCGAGAACCTCCAGAACCACGAAAACGAGCACGTTTACAAGGCAGCCCTGGAAATCATCGAGAAGTGGTTCTCTGGAGAGGTGAGGCACCACTTTAGAATTTAAACTGATTGTTTTTATCTTCAGGGTCTTTTTCAAGTTTCAATACTTAACGCTGTGGGATTTTTAATTTTATTATTTTTTTCATTGAATCTATGTGATTTGTGATAATTTTTAGTAATAAAATCAATCTAATTAAAATTAAACTTGATAAATCTATCCTCTATGATACACCCTGCAAGATCTAAACACTTTGTTTATACTTGAAAGGTACATGTAGATAAGGTAACCCCAAAGATATGTTGTTAAATCTTGTATTGGGGTATCGTAGAGGAGCAATTTTAGGAGTCTAACATTAATTACATTTATTTAAAATTAAATTAAGGAAGGGAAGGGGGTTAAACTGATACTTATTGTGGATTGCAAATTCTGTGAAATTAAAAATTGTTAAAACTCATTAAAAAAAAATTTTTTTCTTTGTCAGGAGGAGGACCCAAGTTTAGCTCCCACCACTACGGAAGGCGGTGCCTACCAGTTCAACGCCGCCGCCACAATTCCACAGCAAGGATTCTCTTTCTGATCTCCACATGTGATGTTTTATTGTGATACTCAAATCCAGACTCAAAGAGACTCGGATTTAAAAAAAAACAAAAACATTGATTGTTAATAATCAGGAAAATAGTTGATAAAAGACTTGATGAGATGGAGTAATTAATTTAGTGCTGCTCAGAGAATGGATCTCGGATTTTGGTGCAATCTCTTCCCTCCTTTACATATTGATATACATGAATTATGTTTTCTGTGAAATTGGAAATTATGAATGACTATTTGAAGTGCTAGTTTTTGCATGTTACTTGAAGATTGCCAATATATTTTATATGGTAAGACTGCATATTTAATGTACATGTAAATGTATATGTTTATTTTTGCAAAGCTCATTTTAGGTTAAATTAAAAGCACAAATGTTTACACATTTTAATAAGAGCTCACAATCCAGTATTGCAAGATTCTGTTATCTTTGCCTCTCTATGAGCGATTTGTCATGTCCATATGGAAAAATAACTTTCGTAACACCCTGTATAACTTTCTTTTTCTATGTACTTTCTTTTCTCTCTCTCTTTCTAGTGCTTACACGTTTTGGTTTATGAATGCATGTGATTGAACTGTTTCAAATTGTACTGATTTTAAGAAAAATCATTAAAAATGAAAGTGGACTAGTAAAATTTCTATGTTTTCTTTTTAGATTTACAATAATTTTTTTTAGAAGCCTGGAATTTTTAATGTGTTTATTTAGAACTTAATACGTACGGATTTAAACCGATGTGCAATATGAAATGAGTTGCCTTAAAAGAAAAACTGATAGAATACCCGTTATACCTGTGATTTTATTAACTTTGCAAAAATTTCGACTTCATGACTCATTAAAACTCCTTTATAGAAAACAAAATCGGAAAATCTTTTTTCTGGATGGCAAGATTTCTACGCATTACTGAAAACGCGAAATCTGATCTGGTGCGAAGACTTCACATTTGTGTTATAATAATTGCGCCTAATAAATGTTTATTTCAGAGGTAGATGCTAAAAAATGGGTCAACAATAAATGCATATTCATTAAAATTACGCACTACAAAGATATTTTAAACTAAAGAATATATATAGATCTTCAAAGGAAATTCCACTCCTGTAACAACTTCGCAATATAGTGGACGATTCATTAATCTATTTTTATTATAAATATTCATAAGTTTAGCTATACCATGGATTGTTTCAAGATATTTTTTGACTGCGTGCAGAGGACAGTTCTATATAGTTGTCCGCTTTAAAATAAGGCCGCCCCATGAAAATTTAAAAGTCCCGTCTACAAAAGAATTTCACGCAACTTCTGTATGTATAAGTATATATATATCTTCTTATTGATGTTAATATATTGACAACAGTTTCCTCTTAGGAGTAAAATGGGGGTGGGGTGGGCATTGTCGTTCCCGCTCCATTTTCCCCTCATCTTATATGTGACTAATGAACAAAACATGTACATAGTGACATAATTAAAATACTGAGGTATTTTTATATATTTAAAAAGGAAAATCCCTTTACATGAAAAAACCCTTATCTATTAATATACCTCGATCCGGATATAAAAGTTGAAAAACAATTACAAGTACCTTGTATTTGATCGCGTTGGAATACAGACAACGATGGAATTCGCATCTCATATTTGCATTGTTTTCTTTGTCATATTTGGAGGCAATACGGGTTTGTCTAATATTTTTTTTCTTTTAATCAATTAGATAAAAAAAATAAAATTTGAAACTTTATTTTAAAAAAAAAATGTTCGAAGTTTTAGCAATTTAATAATGATTTTTCCAAGTCTCTGTCATCTTGACTCTCTTTATAGCACGGGGCCATAAAATAAAACTTCTTCGTCATTTTTAAAAAAAGATTTTGTTTAGTATAAATCGCAAGTACTGAATTAAAAGTCTTCCCTTTTTAAAATATTGTTCCATGTCAACCCATTACGGATATACAATTCGAACAATACATACATAATGTCAAAAGTTATATCAATTCATATTGATTTTGATTCAAGTTCTCATCTATTTAAAGGCCATGTATTTGAATATAGACCATCGTTTGAACTCAAAGTTTTACATAAATAGATAATTATGCCAATGCTACAATAACTATATAGCAACTGTTTACGAGTATTAAATTAACTTGCAATAAAAAAAAATAACAAATCATTGTGACCTCTGTAATTTGCTTGTGATTCGAAAACTGACAATCAAACTCAAGCTTACCAATGTCAATTACTAAAGCGTTTTGATTTTTTAATTATTTAAAAAAAAAATTCAAATGATCATTTTAAGTTTTATTTTTTTTTGGGGGGGGGGGGGTGTTTTATAGGTTTTACCCGAGTCAAATCACATACATACTTGAAACGGATAGTTTTATTTCCCCTTTCATAGTAATTGCTGACCGATGCCTCACTTCTTCTGGAGGACTTCAGTATTACAATGGTGATACAAAGGTTTGCTGCAATGGAACCTTGTATGATCGGAATAAGGACAGTAAAGAAGAAGTTAATTGTTGTGGAGGTAAGAGAGAGAGAGAGAGAGAGAGAGAGAGAGAGAGAGAGAGCATTTTAAGGTTGAGATAGGTATTTAAATACCGGTATGCCTGAAAATGATAATCGTTATCTATATTCAAATCACACGATATAATTTTGCAAAATATTTTGTAGATGTCATATACAAAGCTTTAGATACGGTCTGTTGCGGGCCAAAGTCTTTACATGAGAGATACGTTCAAAGTGGGGAAAACCAAGGAAAAGAACAAATATGTTGTGGGACAAACATTTTTTTAGTGGATCAAATTGTTGGTAAGTTTGTTATCAATACTTTTTGAGAGAGAGAGAGAGAGAGAGAGAGAGAGAGAGAGAGAGAGATAGATCAGCATTATGTGTCCTTATTTTTGCATTTTATTGGGAATTTCCAATCTCAAAAGCAACGTTTTATCAATCGGCATTTACGGAATCCAAATTTTTACAGATACTAGTAGTTTAAGGTAACTGATAACATACTTTTAACGCGGATCCTGTTCGAAATAATCAAAAGCTCAGTTTATTTGAAACACAAAAGAGAGTTCTCTTTTTTGTCCCATGCGATGAGTTTCATTGTTTTTAAAAATTGTTGTGTAAGAGTAGGCTTGTTTTGAAAGATATAAACAAATATCACGCGAAGGAAAGATAAATCAAAACTTTCGTAACATTTCCAAAAACTGAAAATAATTTAGATGTCTGTGCCCCATCCGTAGTCCTGACTCGGGTAGTTTAAATTTATTTTTTAATCAGGGCTTATTTCCTGTTTATCATACTTTCTTTTATTTCAAAATTGTAGATTCATAATGCATTTTTCATATAGGAATACAGCCCCTCCCCTTCCTTCGCAAAATATTGTTTGTGTGTTTGGTTTCAAAATTTTCAAAACAACTATCACACAAGCCTAGTAATGAAGAACTTGTCTAAATGTTTAACATTTATTTTATCATATTCGCCACTATCACACGACAGTCCTTTAAAAATTACTGTTTAGGCATGGCATGCTGTGGGAACAACTTCACTAAGAATGATGGTTGCTGCAATGAAACAACATCATTCAACAAAACACATTCACAATGTGTAAAGAACAAGGTTGTTCCACTAGGACACGACTTTTGTGATGGAGTTCTGTTTGACAAACAGAAACAAAAGTGCTGTGAATACTCCACTCTGTGGAATATTTCATCGTACGACCGGAACTTTCGATGCTGTGGATCGGAAGTGTATGATAGAAGGACTAAACAGTGTTGTGGGGGATCTGGTAAAAGGAAAATTAAGCCCAAAAGTGGTCAATGTTGTGGAACGGGTAAGTACAACATGTTTAACAGTTCATTTTTAAAACTGGAGTGTTATTATTTTATGACATGAATAGCTGGATAATCTTAATGATGAAAAGAATAATTTTCAAAGCTAAAGTTGGTTTGGTTACATATAGGATTGTACGATTCCTCACAAGAACTGTGCTGCAAGGAACAAGTGTTCCACTCCAATGGTCGACGACGTCAGTGCTGTGGTAAAGGAACATACGACACATCTAGCCAAGAGTGTTGTCATGGTACCAATTTCTCCAAAGCAATGCAAAAGGGGCAGCAAATCTGTTGTGATGGTATATATAATTCATATATAACTCAGTTTCTTGTAATGTTAAATGAAAGTAACAATTTTCAATATCAGTCAAAAAAGTTTAAACAAACAAACAAAAAGGGCAAACTCATAAATAGATGTTTAGCTAAAAATCTATTTTAATTTGTCAAAAATTGACGTTGTGTTTTTTTTTAATTGAAATGTGAATTCTGTTTTACATTATTGTTTCATTTTAGGTACTGTATACACTACAGAATATAATCCAAAATTACATTGTTGTGGAAACAATGTGTACTATTCAACAACGCACCTCTGTTGCGAAAATGGCACCAAGATAGAGAAGACTTCACCCAATCACACCATCTGTTGCAAAAGAAATGCGACCTTTTATTCGTGTGAAAAGCAGGAAAAGCCCGATTCTTTTTGTGGGAGGCTTATCTACGACAAACAGACCGACCTCTGCTGCAACAATGAAATTCACAGAGGGGCACGTAAAACAGGAAAACGATGCTGTGATCCAGGGACGCTTGCATTCGATCCTGGAAACCAGACATGTTCTTACGGTGAAGTGAAAAGAAAAACGGAAAGGTAGGCAGTTTACACCTACCTTATCAAAAGTATGTTGTAGCGTCTCAGTTCGTATCTAAATATCTAACCGCTCTAATTTTGCCAGAAGATGAAATGAGCTTTAAGGAATAATTTCATAATGAAACGCACTTTCTTAAGAGAAACAAATATTTGAATTAACTATATTCTTATTTAAGTATTTCTGTCAACTTTTGTGATGACAATCAGCATGGCACAATAGGTTGAAATGCCAGAGTCAGCTACTAATCCTCAAGTCATGAATTATTTATAAAATCGAAATTTAAAAATGCAAATTTGGTCAAATATTGTAATAATTGACAAATTTGAAACGTTGTTTACAAGTTTAGATTGGAGATTATGTTCTTTCATCTACATCGGTTTTTTTTCGATGTGTTCCAAAATACCTTAATCACATATGATAAACAGTGTCCAATTGAATCAATTTTTTTTACTTACAAAAGATAAACACTAAGTTCTTCTTATAATGACAACAGTCCATCGCCACCTTCACCACCTAGAAGAATGGATAGACAGACCTCTGGTTTATGTTCGATATGGTCACAGCCAAAACCACAGATAATTAGGTTCATAAACAGCACAGCAGACGTGTGTAGAAAGAATGGTGAGAAAAAAATAGCTCATTAGTCTTCATTTTTCCTTTAACAATTTTTTACAGATTACGCCAATTTACAAACGCTCTTTTATTTTGCCTATTTGTAACATCCCTTTAAACTATTTAAAAAATAGCATTTTTACAGTCAGGTACTTGTATAACGCTTAAAAACGTGATAGTATAAGTTTATACTACGCTTTTATGTATTATCAGGTTAATTTATTCAACCTTTACTCATTTATTTTCAGGTTACATATTAAAAATCGAAAATCCGATAAAAGTGTCCAACTTAAGTTCGCAACTTCAAATATCATTCTTGGATGTAACAATGAAAGCAAATATCTTCAACTCCACCTATAGTCCAAGTAAAAAAGAACAACACACTTTGCTGATACCCTGTAACTGTACTAATATGGAAACATTCCGAAGAAAGTCATTCTTGCTCTTAACGGATATCGTTTTCCATTCTTTACAAAATGTTGTTCATCTTGGAGACAGCGACCTCATTTTTCCATCAGGAAGAAAGCTCGCACAAATAGTAAAAAGGCGATCCAAAAGTTGCAGTAGTTACATTGTTCGAAACATCTATAAAATTATAAGTGGACGATCATGATTACAATGTGCAGTTAGCGCAAAATAATGACCCCATCGCGCCAACATTGATATCCGTACCAACGAAAGGTATTCATATAAAATGTATGAACTTGTATATCGATCGTTGTGAAGCAAAGAAAGTCCAGTTTTAAAGCACAGGACGAAAACACCTTCGATAAAATACAAGAAAAAAGCATAGCAATCCTCAAGATTCATTTCATCAAATGGCCTTGCTATGTGCTGTTTGTAGGATATTGTGCGATATAATGCTTTTACTTACACTTTTAACCACCGGTTGTTATCTCATAAGCCAGGGATAAGATATTTGTAAAAGGTGCAGTGCTTTGGACGCCAAGTAATTCTCACAGGCATGTCGCTGAAAATAGTTAAATCGTGTAATATTGAGCTTATACTTGCACAAAATTAAACTGTTGTATCTACCAAACCATGGGTGGGAGTGAATAGTCAAAGGCTTGGTGTATGACTATAGGTTTTATAGTATATTTTGTAATTATGTATGACCGAGGCTTTTGGATGATAACTCGGGGCAATGATTCCATTGTAAGAATGATTTGCGAGCTAGAATTAAATGTTTTTTTTATATCATTGTTCATCAAATATATGTTCTGCCTCAAAAATATTGTGTTCATATGCGAAAAAATGGCAAGAGTATTAGGAAGACCGTATGATTTTATTTTTTAATAAATACAAAAAATGCCTCAAAGTTACATAATAACTTATATTATAATTATGTATGAATGCGTTGATTGAGTACATAGTTGTAAATTTATTTAAAGAACTATGAAATACCCCATTTTGTATATACATGTACTGTATTTCGAAATAAACAACAAAAATTAACTTTAACTTCATATGTGTTTTTCTCTTCCGTCATATAGTTTATACATGCATGTACTGTTACCACAGAAATTACAGTTAATAAAAATATTTATTATAAGACTTTCTTGAGGAATTTGATGGACCGATATGGGGGTATGCATGTTCTAGAGCGGTAGGAAGAAAGATATACTGAAAAGAAAATCTCAAAATTAAAGACGTACTTTTATAAGAAAATTGAATTTCGTCATTATCCATTTTATGAATTATTTAGCGCATTTTTAGCTAGAAAAAAATCTAGTCCTTTTAATATGCTTTGTGACTGATTGAAGGCCTGGGCTACAGTGTGAGACTGCACGGTCCCTGACAAATATCGCCCCAGCAACCAGACCAAGTTTGTGGTGAAGGCTGGGGCCGTCCCAAACTTCAAAAAACTCGTATCCTCATCCCACCACAATGTATGTGAACAGGCTGTCTGGGCACTGAAAAATTTCATTGATAAAACTCCGTTCTGTCGAAATAATTAAGAAACAAAAATTGTTTACTCTAAAGATAGAAATAAAGTTGAACCATAAGAACTTGGTGTGATGATCAGGTACTGAGTTGGGGGGGGGGGGGGAGGGGGTCATTAAAATCGAAAACATCGAACACGTAGACACTGACTATTAATTGGACGTGCACGGTACTTAAATATTGCTGCAACATCATATAGATGTACCAATACTGTCAAATAAAAAAAAATTATTATTTTGATGTTTATGTAGCTGTATAATTCTTTCGTTTATCTATGCTCACAATATATGCGCACGCTCAGACTAAAGAAAACATCTAATTTTATATTTTGTCCATATACCATCAATAGTGTTTTGAAATTATGTGAGCCTGTGAGATACAATTGTTTTAGATTCGGAAAGAGATGTCTAATTTCAAAAATAATTGTAAAAAGCTGCATTGTTTCCTTTCATTTTATTTCTTGCTTTTCTCCATATCAATTGATCTATTAGGCAAATTCATTTTTTCCCTGTGTATACACATTATGAAATTGTTTGTAATGATGTTAAAAAAAAACATTAAAAAATTACTATAAATATCTAGCATTGCTAAGTTTTTTTTTATAAACTTGGAAATTGAATGTCTTTATTTAGAACTGTTCAATGTTGTGAAGTTCTCTGGTCAAACAAACATGCTGCATGTACATGATTCATCATGAAAATATTCTATTGAACTCTCGGCTTGACCCGGAATAATTCCCATTCTTTAACTATCTGTTCTATTTATAACAAAGAGGAAAACCGTAATGAAATATGAAGCAGGCCTGAACCCTGGTGGGAAAAGTAATTTCTGAAAATGAATCATATGAAGAAGAATGATTTGAATGATAACACATGTAAACAAACAGAAGGACCAAGCTTATTTTAAAAAAAATTCTGATCTCCGTGTCGTGCTTGTAACTCGACCTAAGACATTTGGTTTAGCATTTGAAATGGTTATGTTACATTCATTTGGAATGAATGTATAATTATAGGGTTACAATCGGCCCACAAAAATAAAAAAATAATCTCAGTTATATCTATTTCGTTGATGCCTTTGACCCAGTTTTGTATATAATTAAAACCCAAATACTATATAAGCTTAGAATTAGAAGCCCATTTATTAAAAATACTTATATAGTAAAGCGTTTATATTTTGCTTTGTTTGGTAAGATATCCCAATTGATCACTAAAAGTAAAAATTAATCATCTTGTCGTAAAATATCCAGACACAGAAAAAACCTAGATGTCTTTGCTGCGTGGGTAATCCTTACCCGGGATTTTTGTTTACCAGAACGTTTATCCTGTTTATCAAAAACGTTTTCAAATTGTTTTATCGGGCAGTAATTTGGCCCATTTCACTATCGTAACGCATTCCGATGTTATTGTTATTATACAAAAAAAACAACAACAAACAAACAAAAAACAACTTATACAATGTTTAGCATGATGTTTTGTATTTGAGAGAGATCTAAGGTGTGCTATTTTAAGACGTTAAAGGAGCAAAACTATTCATCATAAAAATCTAGAAATACCTAAATTATGATACGTGGCTCGAGTGAATAAATAGACATGTTTAAGTTTATTTTTTATGATTTACTTGGGATGGAAAACATAATGTCATCTCCATTTTTTTAAAACTCTACTTGCATGGCATATGAAGGCACGGCGATGATCAACAACCCCCCCCTCCCCCCCCCCCCCCCTCCGAAAAAAAAAATGATTAACTTGATTTAACTGTACTGTAACATACTAATTTTAAAAATACAAATGAATGTTATGAAATGTTTACAAGTGTACTTCATTCAATATCTTCATAGAATAAATTGGTGCATATTCATGGCTAAAAAGATGTTGCAGTTTTTATACTATATTTCCTTAAATCTGACGCAGATAAAAAAATAAATTATAAAAATTAATGTATTTTTTTCAATGAAACGTTACATACATATAATAATGTAGAATTATATTTGGAAACCTTATGCCATTTTTATACACAAAACAATGTCTGCTAATGTTGTATAAGAAATCATTTTGACTCGTCATTAAAAGATAGGAAAGGAATGTTCTTATGAAAAAAACATCCATGCTTTGATTGATTTAAATTTTCAAATATC
The DNA here is from genome assembly GCA_016163765.1 of Magallana hongkongensis. Classification (NCBI taxonomy): domain Eukaryota; kingdom Metazoa; phylum Mollusca; class Bivalvia; order Ostreida; family Ostreidae; genus Magallana; species Magallana hongkongensis. Next base: position 65,775,877 of record WFKH01011925.1, read on the forward strand.
CCATCCATTCTTGTATTATTAGCCGGGCGCATTGCGTAAGCAATGGCCAGGTTATAGCTACGGTATGCCGTTTACCGGATGTTGACTTGACAACAGTTGAAATAGTTCTCCGGCAAAAATATAGTTCCAACTTAAAAGGGAACGTAAAATGGATAGTATGCCAGTCGGTCAGTAAAAATTTACATCTGATATATCTAAACATCGCATGGTTATCTTGTTATTTGTAACATTCCAAATACTTCAATGTAAAGTTGAAATTTAAGCTAAATGTACAAATTGTTGCGGGAATTGTTTTATTATCGTGTACAACAGTTAATCTTAGCTGGGGTATAAAATATCTGACCCTTCCACGATTTTTTAAATTTTACAATTTCAATATGAATACTGTAATTATGCTTATTAACTCATTTTATTCATTATTAAAGACTCAATGTGTCTATTAAGTATGTTTCAATGCAATTTCAAGAAAACGTTTCAATAGACATCAAATGAGTCCGGATATCTTTACTTTTAGTACTTTGATTTTATTTTTGCTATGTGAATTAAAAAATATATATCAATATTTTATCCACACCATAAATTATCACCTCAACCAATATAGTTGTGGAAAAAAGTTCAACACTCATCGGTGTAAATGGCATTACGATACAAATGCAATCTAACATATCAAAAACAGTTTTGCATCTTATATTTTTTTTGCTAGAAGCATATAATGTTCGAGGTAGTGAGGAGTACAACAAAGTGACTTCTGCTGTATAGACAAGATTCACAGGGGATCACAGAAAAAGGGTAAAATATTGTAACACAGGGACCCATGTGTAGTTGATCATGGAAATCAGATTTGTTATCATGATAAAAAAGAAAGAAAAAAAATCAGTCCTGACAAAGGGTATCAAATGGGAAATAGCAAATTTTTTAAAACAAAACACTTATTTGAAAGAACAATTTTTAATTCGTTATATCAAGTTATTTACTTATGTAATCTAATTACATATTAGTAATTTGTAAATTAGTAATTTGTTAAATCATATATTAATATGTTTATCAAATTACTAAATTATTTATCCCGGTTGATAATTTGAGAAAAGATACCGGTATGTCGTTTGTGATAAGGGATAAGTGATATGTTATAACAAATAAGTATTTTGGTTTAATGAATTATGTGTTTGTTTTATCAAATAAGTAATTTGTTACAGCAAATTAAGATTTATAAAAACCAATTATAACAAATTATATAAAAAAAATCTGCTGCTTCCGAATACGACTCCGTAAGAATTGAATTAAATTGAAAAATTAACGTGTTCAGATTTGTCTCCTGAATGTTATGTTATAATATGTTAATAGAGAGGTTACACAAAAACATTTACACGTACTTGTATACGTAGGTTACAAGTTGAATACGTCTGCTCACATAGCTTTTTGTTAGCCATAAGAACGCGTACTTTCAATTTTAATTAAATGGTTAAATGTTATTCTTAAGTTGTCTCCCTTTTTTCTGCCGAAGTATGAA
>WFKH01011925.1:65777486-65789433 GCA_016163765.1 Magallana hongkongensis
CAGTATAATCAGAGAGATAATAGAAACTCTTACTATAGAAACACGGTGCAGGGTGCCTGGCTCTAAAAACCACACTGACACTGCCCTGTAATGATTATTTTGTAATACCAATGAAATAAACTCAGAGTAAAGGAAAACAAATTATATATAAAATACCCTATTCCCTTGAATACTGTAGATAACACGATACAAAAAGAAACAAAAGCGCAGAATCTGAGGAAAACTGAATGTCAGCCATGAATTCCAGGTGTGCAGTCTGGTGTCACGAATGAGAAAACTAAAATGGTTTATGACTTTCGTGTCTTTTTTGTTTTTCTCCAGATCTAGCACCTTGTGAATACTTCAGTTTGTCAAAATAAGACATACTTTGAACTGTTTATGACTTAAAATAGCACATGACAATTACATTCTGCTTCTTATCTCTATGTATTTGAAAAGGTATTGAGTAAAACATTTAATCGACTAGATGACAGGCTGCATTCGTGCTATAGAGTAGACAGGTCGTTCCATGAATATTCGCGTTACTATAGACCTGGCGTATTTTCTGTAGATTTTTTTTCTATAGGTCTACCGTTAATTTCGCACACTGACAATTTACTGGAATTAAGCAAAGTCATTATTTTGAAATTCAGAGTTCTTGAAATCTATCGGTCCTGTCGGCAAGACCGATAAAAATAACCAAGGACCGATTACTTGAGGTTGCCTGTCAGTCCAAATGACCGGTAGATGTTGACAGAGGAACTTGCGAAAATACGACTAAATATCGTATAAAAGCAATGAAGTTGATGCAAACTCTTCTGATAATCACCGAGGAGATCCGAACGTATACGATAAATCAAGAGGAGTTTTTCACGGATTTTTGGCTCTCTCTAGACTGATCATATGTTTTCGGAATTATATATAGAATTTACATCCGATGCTTTCGACAAGTTTGGCGAGTATTTAGTTCATATTGACACGGTGCGTTTATAATGCAGCTAACATCTGTAGTCAGACGATAGGAATAAGACTTTCGATCTTTTTCCAACCTAGATATCATCAGAAATCACTTGGAGAAATATTGGAGAACTTGTTTAAAACATAGTGTGAACCAAGGGCCCCCTATAAATCCAAGATGGCGGGTGTCGTCTCTTTACGTTTTTTTTATGTACATTGATTCAGAATACACTTTTTACCATGATTGAAACAGGGTTTTCAGTGAATGTTTTTATTGCAATACACAGAAATACAAACAAGAATACCAGTTTTAATCATTTATGTCTTCGGGAACAAATAATAAGAACTCCACTATCCAACAACCGAGGCCCTGTGGCATGATGTGTGCAGAAAGAGAAAAAGAGAATGAGAAAGAGAGAGAGAACAAGAGGAAAGTTGATAATGAGAGAGAAGGAAATTAAAATTAATGATTGAAGTGATAAATAGGAATGTGAATGTGAGGAGCCAGAATGTGAAAGTTAGGAGGAATCGGATCAGGTAAAAATGAGAGAAATTGGAAGGCTTGTAAGTTAAGAATGAAATAAATTGATAATGAAATTCAAATATAGTTTTTCATCTTTCTATTGAAAATTTTTGGACTGATAGAAATTTGTCCAGACTGACAAACTTCAGATGGTAGTCAGTCCAAATGACTGACAGCTGAAAAAAGATTTCAAGAACTCTGGAAATTTGAAAATTCTTCAGTCTTAAAAAATAGCTTTGTGGAAACCATTTAAGAAAGAAAATAGCCTTAACTTCCTATAGATTTCTGCCTTTATTTTCTCTTTCCCTACTGATGTTTTAAAAAAGTAACCAAACATATATTATGCTGAAATTTAAAGTCGACTTGTATTTCAGATGTGGTGACCAGACTAGTTGAACTCCTGAACAGCAACGAGGTGTCGGTGATAACCCCCGCCCTGAGGGCAATCGGAAACATTGTGACGGGCGATGACAGCCAGACGCAGTGCATCCTGGACCATGGGGCGCTCTCTGCCTTCCACAATCTCCTGAAGCACCACAAGATCAACATCCAGAAGGAGGCGGCCTGGACGATCTCCAACATCACGGCAGGGAACACGCAGCAGATCCAGCAGGTGATCGACCAGCAGCTGTTACCCCCGGTACTGGACATCCTCACCAAGGTAACGCAACTCACTGTCGTCAATTACATGTTGTGGGTTAACTGCTTTAAAATTATTGGTTCCCTACGTTTTACATATATTACATGGCTTTGAGGTTGACAAAAGCATTTCTGGTGTGATTCATTAGGGCATATGGATAAAATAATCCCATTTGTGATATTACAAGAAAACTTGTTAAAAAATGTTGTGTATCTGTCTATCCATCCAAATTCTTTTATGCTTGTTGAGGTGTAAACTGCCCAACCCAGTTTATATGAATATAATTCTATTGCTGTCTGTTCATTCGTATAAAAAATCGGTGGTCATTGCATTTTATTCCATTTTTACAGGGGGATTACAAGAGCCAAAAAGAGGCTGTATGGGCAGTTACCAACCTGACCTCAGGAGGGACTGTGGAACAAATCGCCTACCTGGTTCAGCTGGGGGCCATCAAGCCCCTGTGTGACCTCCTGACCGTTAAAGAAGCCAAGGTCATATTGGTCATTCTGGACGCTCTCTCCAATGTTCTGATGGTAAATGTGTATGGATTGATTGAAATGTGCTAAAATAATACATGACCTGAAATTTAAAGACAATGTATGTGTTTATAAAGAGCAGTGTCTTTAAGAATAATCGAAAAGGAATTTACACCTGTACTGTATTTTAAAGAAAAAACTCTTGTTGTGTACTTTAGTGGATAAAATGCTAAATTACTGTTTTCAGTGGGCTTAATAAACCCAAACAGTTTAATATTTCTGGTAATAACTAGTTGCAATTATTCTTTAGGATTTGATTTTCTACAAACTGAAGCTTTCATAAATTGTCCAAATCATTACAATATCAAGAGTATTGATATGTTTGAGCCAAATTGTTTTGTGGCCAAAGTATTGCCCTCTTGAATTCATAATTTCATTACAACTTTTTCACTCTGCAAAAAAAACAAACCATAATTTCTTTTGTTTGTGTATTTGTAGGCGGCGGAGAAGTTAAACCAGCAGGACATTGTATGTGTGATGATCGAGGAGTCTGGGGGGCTTGATAAGATCGAGAACCTCCAAAACCATGAAAATGAGCATGTTTACAAGGCAGCCCTGGAAATCATCGAAAAGTGGTTCTCTGGAGAGGTGAGGCGCCTAGAAATATAATGATTGTTTTTATCTTTGGGGTATTTAGAGTTTTCAAATTTCAATTCTTAATGCTGTGGGATTAAAATTTTTTATTAGTCCTTCACATTTAAATATGTACATATTACATGAAATGTTTACAATTTATCAATATTTGGTTAAACTGATTCTTATTGTAGATTGCAAAGTTTGTTGCATTAAAAATTGTTAAACTTCATTTTTACAATTTTTTTCTCTATCAGGAGGAGGACCCAAGTTTAGCTCCCACCACAACGGAAGGCGGTGCCTACCAATTCAATGCCGCTGCCACCATTCCACAGCAAGGCTTCTCCTTCTGATGTCCTCATGTGATTTTTTATTGTGATACTCAAATCCAGACTCAGAGACTCGGATTTAAAAAAAAAAAACACCAAAAAAACCTTGATTGTTGTTAATCAGGAAAATAGTTGACAAAGACTTGATGAGATGGAGTAATTAATTTAGTGCTGCTCAGAGAACAGATCTCGGATTTTGGTGCAATCTCTTCCCTCCTTTATATACTGATATACATGAATTATATACATGTTTTCTGTGAAATTGGAAATTATGAATGACTATTGGAAGAGCTAGTTTTTGCATGTTAATACTTGAAGATTGCCAATATATTGATGGTAAGAATGCATATCTAATGTACATGTAAATGTATGTTTATTTTTTGCGAAGCTCATTTTAGGCTACATTAAAAAACAGATGTTTACACATTTTAATGAGAGATCACAATCCAATATTCTATTGTAAGATTCTGTTATCTTTGCCTCTCCAGGAGCAATTTGTTTTGATTTAGATTCATGCCTGTATGAAAAAACTTTTGTAACACCCTGTATAACTTTCTTTTCTCTACACTTCTTTCTTTTCTCTTTCTATTGCTTTCACATTTTGGATTATGAATGCATATGATAAAATTGTTTCAAATTGTATTGATTTTAAGAAAATAATCATTAAAAATGAAAGTGGACTAGAAAAAAATTCCATGTTTTCTTATAAAAGAGGTATAGCACACCTAGGGCGCGCTTGATTAAGCTTAACTTGGTGTACACCGGTGTAAACATTTTGTATTGTATATCAAGTGCATTTAAAAGGTGTAGGGAAGTTAAGAATAAATATGGCGGAAAAGGATGCAGTTTTAACAAAGAATCTGATGTTCCGCGACAATTCTAGGCTTTTTTGTGACATAAATGCAATAAAATAAACACACATTTCATTTAATGGCTTTCATACAAAAGACAACTTATAACGTTATGCGATTTCTAATCCGTAATATTACTTTAAATCACTTTTCAAGTTTCCAATCATAACATTCGTCCGCCATATTGGTTTCAGTGCTACACCCAACAACACATGCCCTTGACTCGGTGTAGAAAAGTGTACACCCGGTGTACACCTAAATGTTACACCACTGCACTTGATTTACAAAAGTGTACACGGTGTACACCTTTTGGGAAAATCAAGCGCGCCCTTAGTATGTGATATAAGAATAGAGAGTTTAAATTACAAGTATGTAATCTGCTGTTTATTTTTTTTTCAATTGGTCTTGTTTACTTCTGAGTATGAGCACACTCAATATAAACAGATCTTTTCAATAACACTATACAATGTACTCTATTTACACCTACATTCATTGCATTTTGCTGGAAGTTATACATGTAGGTTCAGAGTATCAACTGTCTTTATACACGGTGTTCTATATATTAATTTCTCGATGCGGGTTTAGTACGGTTTACTAAATTTATGACAAATCAGGGGTTACAGACACCATTATAAAATCAGTACCTAGTTTTCGAAATAATATTGTGACACATGTATCTATTTTTAGTAACAGGTACTTTCCGTTCAAACACAGGTTTAGGAGAAATAATGGGAAAGGGGCTATACCTCTTTATTATTTACAATGGTTCAATTTTTTTTGTTTAGAAGCCTGGGATTTTGTACGTGTTTATTTAGAACTTAATATGGACAATGTGCAATATGACATGAGTTGCATTTAAAAAAAAAACTAATAGAATACCTGTGATTTTATTAACTTTGCAAAAATTGCAACCTTATGACTCATTAAAATTCTATTTACAAAACAAAACCGGAAAACCTTTTCTGGATGGCAAGATTTCTATGCATTACTGAAAACGCGAAATTTGATCTGGTGCGAAGTCTTCACATTTGTTAAAATATTTGCGCATAATATATATGATTATTTCAGAGGAGATGCTTAAAATGGGTCAACAAAAATAAATGCAATATTCATTTAAATTGCGCACAACAAAGGTATTTAAAACTAAAATAATACAGATCTGCAAAGGAAATTCCGCTTCTGGAACAATTTCGCAATAGTGAACCATTCTTTAATCTATTTATATTATACATGTTCATGTATTTAAACAAACTTTAAAGTGAAAGCAACTATGCCACGGATTGTTTCAATTAAGATATTTTTTTTTACTTCGTGCAGAAAACAAATTCTATATATTGTAGCTTTAAAGGTAGAAACAAAATAAAGCGACCTCGTGGAAATTTAAAAGTCCTTTGTACAAAAGAATTTTATGTAGCAGTTTCCCTTTGGGTTTGGGGAGGGGCGTAACTTGAATTCTATCCATGCAGAGTTGTTCCCGCTACGCTATCAGCTGTTCGCTGCGTGTCCTGCTAACTCCCGCGACTTGATTGTGTAGCACACCCTGGTGAGAAATTACCAAGAATAGACTGAGTATTTTTAGCTACATGTGCCATGTAAAGAAGGAAAATCTCTACATGAAAAAAACCCTCATCTAATTTTAGAGATATATATATACGTCTATAAAAGTCCTTGTTTGAAAAACAATTATCATAAATAACGTTGATAGTTGATCGTATAAGAATACAAGCAACGATATATTATGGAAGTCGCATTTTATATGTGCATTCTTTTCTCTGTTATATTTGGATGCAATACGGGTTTGTTAATATTTTTTTTCTTTTAAATTATATTTGGGAAAATTTTTACTTGAAACTTTATGAAAAAAGAACAAAGTTTTAGCAATTTTAATTGTCAGAGTGGCGTTTAAACAGCACAGGGCCATAAAATCAAATTTGTTTTTTGTCATTTTTTGTTTTTTGTTTTTTCTAATTTTTGATTAGCATTAATCGCAAATAATGAAGGCCAACTCTTTGTTAAATATTTTGCCATGCCAATCCACAAAGGAAATATCCTTCGATTATGAATATGTCTAGAGTTATACCAATTTAATTTCATTTCGATTCAAGTTCTCTTAAATAGGCCATCATTTGAGTTCAACGTTTTACGTAAATAGATACGCCAATACTCCAATTACTAGCAACTGTTTATAAGTGTTAAAATAACTTGCAATAAAAAAACACCCAACAAATTATTGTGACCTCTGTAATTCGCTTATGATTCGACAACTTACTTTCAAATTCATGTTTACCAATGTCTATACCTAATACGTTAGTAAAGCGTTGTTGATTTTTAATTATTTGAAAATTTTCGAATGATCTTCTTGCATCATGGGGGTGTCTTATTGCTTTTACCCGAGTCAGATCACATATATTTGAAACGAAAAGTTTAATTCTCCCTTTACAGTATTTGCAGACCGATGCCTGACTTCTTCTGGAAGACGTCAATATTACAACGGTGATACAAAGGTTTGCTGCAATGGAACCTTGTATGATCGGAATAAGGACAGTAAAGAAGAAGTTAATTGTTGTGGAGGTAAGAGAGAGAGAGAGAGAGAGAGAGAGAGAGCATTTTAAGGTTGAGATACGTATTTAAATATATATACCTGAAAATGATAATCGTTGTCTACATTCTAATCACACGATATAATTTTGCAAAATATTTTGTAGATGTCATATACAAAGCCTTAGATACGATCTGTTGCGGGCCTAATTCTTTACATGAGAGATACGTTCAAAGTGGTGAAAACCAAGGAAAAGAACAAAAATGTTGTGGGATAAACATTTTTTTAGTGGATCAAATTGTTGGTAAGTTATTATCAATACTTTTTGAGAGAGAGAGAGAGAGAGAGAGAGAGAGAGAGAGAGAGAGATCTCAACATTATGTGTCTTTATTTTTACAATGCATTTTATTGGGAATTTCCAATCTCAAAAATAACGTTTTATCAGTCGGCATTTACGGAATCAAAATTTTTACAGATAGTTTAAGGTAACTAATAACATACTTTTTACGCGGATCCTATTAGAAATAATCAAAAGCTCAATCTATTTGAAACACAAAAGAGAGTTCTCTTTTTTATCCCAACGGATGCGATGAGTTTCATTTTTTTTTAAAAATTGTTGGGAAGCGTAGACTTGTTTTGAAAGATATAAACAAATATCACACGAAGGAGAGATAATAAAAAGTGTCGTAACATTTCCAAAAACTGAAAATAATTTAGATATCTGTGCCCCATCGGTAGTCCTGACTCGGGTAGTTTATTTTTTAATCAGAGCTTATTTCCTGTTTATCATACTTTTTTAATTTCAAAATTGTAGGTCTAAGGTATTTTTCATAGGATTACAGCCCCTCCCCTTCCTTTACAAAAAAAATGTTTGTGTGTTTGGTTTCTAAATTTTCAAAACAACTATCACACAAGCCTAGTAATATATATTTGAGGAACTTGTCTAAATGTAAAATATTTATTCATCATATGCGTCACTATCACACGACAGTCTAATCTTTTAAAAATTACTGTTTAGGCATGGCATGCTGTGGGAACAACTTCACTAAGAATGATGGTTGCTGCAATCAAACAACACCATTCAACAAAACCCATTCACAATGCGTTAAGAACAAGGTTGTTCCATTAGGACACGACTTCTGTAATGGAACTCTGTTTGACAACCATAAACAAAAATGCTGTGAAGACTCCACTCTGTGGAATATTTCATCATACAACCGGCACTTCCTTTGCTGTGGATCAGAAGTGTATGATTCAAGGACTAAACGGTGTTGTGGGGGATCTAGTAAAGGGAAAATTCAGCCCAAGAGGGGTCAATGTTGTGGAACAGGTAAGTACAACATGTTTAACAGTTCATTTTTAAAATTGGAGTGTTATCATTTTATAACATGAATAGCTGGATAATCTTAATGATAAAAAGATTAATAATTTTACACAAAGTTCCAAAACTAAAGTTGGTTTGGTTACATATAGGATTGTACGATTCCTCACAAGAACTGTGCTGCAAGGAGCAAGTGTTCCACTCCAATGGTCGACTTCAATGCTGTGGTAAAGGAACATACGACCCATCTAGCCAAGAATGCTGTGGTGGGAGAGCAATGAAAAAGGGGCTGCAAATATGTTGTAATGGTATGCACAAAGCTCACGTAACTCATTTTCTTGTATTGTTGAATAAAAGTAACATTTAACTTTTAAAAATCCTGTGTTTTCTTCTTGAAATCTGAATTCTGTTCTACATTTTAATGTTTCATTGCAGGTACCATATACACTATAGATCATAAGTTACATTTACATTGTTGTGGTAACAATGTGTACTATTCAACAACGCACCTCTGTTGCGAAAATAGAATCAAGATAGAAAAGACTTCACCCAATCACACCAGTTGTTGCAAAAGGGATGTGACCTCCTCCCTCTTTTATTCCTGTGAGAAGCAGGGAAAGGAAAATTGTGGGAAGCAAAGCTATGACGTACAGACTGACCTCTGCTGCAACAGTAAGATTCACAAAGGGGCACGTAAAATAGGAAAACGATGCTGTCAGCCAGGGACGCTTGCCTTTAATCCTAAGAATCAGAAATGTTGTCACAATGAAGTAAAAAGAAAAACAGAAAGGTAGAAATTTTACACCTGCCTTATCAATTATCTGCCGTATTGGCTTTGTTCCTATCTAAGTTTTAACTGCTTTAGTTTTGCCTTTAGATGTATTGGGACTAAGGGATACCCCCACAATGAAACGCACTTTTTAAAAGTACTACTAGTACTCAAACTAGTATTTGAATTAACAACAATCTTATAAGTATTTCTGTTTAAAAGGACAATCTTTTTATCAATTTTTAAAATGACAATCTGCAAAGCACAATAGGTTGAAGTGTCAATCAGCTTCTGATCCACAGGTCATGAGTTACTTTTAAAATTAAAAAAAAATGCATATTATGGTTAGATATAGTAATAACTGAAAACTTTTAACGTTGATTATATATTGGATATTATGTTCTTTCATCTACCTTGTTTCAATGTGTTCTGTAACACCTTAATCTCATATGATATATGTCCAATTGAATAAATATTTTACTTACAAAAGATAAACACTAACTTCTTCTTATAGTTGCGACAGTCCACCGCCTCCTTCACCACCTAGAAGAATAGATAGACATACCTCTGGTTTATGTTCGATATGGTCACATCCCAAACCACAGATAATAAGGTCCATAAGCAGCACAGCAGACGTGTGTAGAAAAAATGGTGAGATAAAATAGCTCATTAATCGTCATTTTTCCTTTAACAAATTTGTACAGATTACGCCAATTTACAAACGCTCTTTTAGTTTGCCTATTAATGACATAGATCCCTTTAAGATATTAAAAAAATAGCATTTTTACAGTCAGGTACTTGTATAGCGCTTAAAAACGTGATAGTATAAGTTTATACTACGCTTTTATTTTTTCATTTATTATCAGGTTAATATAATCTACTTTTACTCATTTATTTTCAGGTTACATATTAAAAATCGAAAATCCGATAAAAGTGTCCAACTTACGTTCGCAACTTCAAATATCATTGTTGAATGTAACAGTAAAAGGAAACATCTATAACTCCACCAATAGTCCAAGTAAAAAAGAACAACGCACTTTGCTGATACCTAGTAACTGTACTAATATGGAAAAAAGAAAGTCATTCTTGCTCTTAACGGATATCGTTTTCCATTCTTCACAAAATGTTGTTCATCTTGGAGACAGCGACCTCATTTTTCCATCAGGAAGAAATATCGTGCAAATAGTAAGAAGACGATTCAAAAGCTGTAGTAGTTACATTGTTCGAAACATCTATAAGATTCTAAGTGGTCGATTATGATTACGATGTACAGTTAGCACAAACAATGACCCCATCGCGCCAACATCGATATCCGTACCAACGAAAGGTATTTATATAAAATGTATGGACTCTTGTATATCAATCGTTGTAAAGTAAAGAAAGTCCAGTTTTAAAGCACAGGACGAAAACACCTTTGATAAAATACAAGAAATAGCATAGCAATATTTCAAGAAAAATACTTGCTTAGAACCATGATGTTTATTTGTGAATGTTTTGAACCTAAAATTAATTAGACATTTAAATCACGGGTAAATTAGGTCTGCAATGTAAAATAAACGTTTGCCAGACAGTTCAAAGATGTAATAGTATGATAATGAATCCCCAAGATTCATTTCATCAAAATGGCCTTGCTATGTGCTCTTTGCAGGATATTGTGTGATATAATGCTTTTACTTACACTTTTAACCACTGGTTGTTATCTCATAAGCCAGGGATAAGATATTTGAAAGGTGCAGTGCTTTGGATGCCAAGTCATTCTCCAAGCCATGTCGCTGAAAGGAGTTAAATTGTGTAATATTGAGCTTATACTTGCACAAAATTAAAATGTTGTGTTTGCCAAGCCATGAAAGTTGTCAAAAAAGTGGGAGTGCTTAACAACAAGTGCAATGCCTTTCTTCTAATTGGTTGAAACAAATAGTCAAAGACTTGATGTATGACAATAGGTTTCATAGTATATTTTGCAATTTTGTATGACCGGGGCTTTTGGATGATAACTCAGGGCAATGATTCCATTGTAAGAATGGTTTGTGAGCTAGAATTAAATGTATTGTTTATATTATGTTCATCAAATATGTGTTCTGCCTCAAAAATATTGTGTTCATATGCGAAAAAGTGGCAAGAGTATTAGGAAGACCGTATGATTGTATTTTTTAATAAATACAAAAAATGCCTCAAATTTACATGATAACTTATATACTAATTATGTATGAATGCGTTGATTGAGTACATAGTTGTAAATTTATTTAAAGAACTATGAAATACCCCATTTTGTATATACAAGTACTGTATTTCGAAATAAACAACAAAATTAACTTTAACATCATATGTGTTGTTCTCTTTCGTCATATAGTTTATACATGCATGTACTGTTACCACAGAAATTACAGTTAATAAAAATATTCATTATAAGACTTTCTTGAGGAATTTGATGGACCGATATTGGGGTATGCATGTTCTAGAAGCGGTAGGAAGAAAGATATACTGAAAAGAAAATCTTAAAATTAAAGACGTACTTTTATAGGAAAATTGAATTTCGTCATTATCCATTTTATGAATTATTTAGCGCAGTTGAAAAAAATATCAAGACAGATTTTAGCTAGAAAAAAAATTCTTTTAATGTGCTTTGTGACTGATTGAATGCCTGGGCTACAGTGTAAGACTGCACGGTCCCTGACAAATATCGCCCCAGCAACCAGACCCATTGTGGTGAAGGCTGGGGCCGTCCCAAACTTCATAAAACTCGTATCCTCACCCCACCACAATGTATGTGTACAAGCTGTCTGGGCACTGAAAAATTTCACTGATAAAACTCCATTCTGTCGAAGTAATTAAGAAACAAAAATTGTTTACTCTAAAGATAGAATTAAAGTTGAACCATACGAACGTGGTGTGATGATCAGGTACTAAGTTTGGGGGGGGGGGGGGGGGGG
>WFKH01011925.1:65808356-65822933 GCA_016163765.1 Magallana hongkongensis
TGGGTACCTTTGCTTAAAATGAGTCGATCATGATTGATCAAATCTTTAGAGTTAAATTACAAAATTACATATGATATAGATACGGTATATTCCTTTATATATGTATATTTTTTAATTCTCTCTCTCTATCTCTCTCTCTCTCTCTCTCTCTCTCAGATTTCAGTATTTAACATGAAATAAATAACATAAATAACATTAAATCACATTACTCTATTGAATCCCTCCACACTTTCTCTCTCATTTTCTTTCTCTCTTTCACGAAACAAAAAAAAATATTAAAATAAAAAACTAATAAAAACTAGTAGACTAATTGTTCTCGAACAATTAGAGGTCTTTCCAACTTAATATTTTATAATAAATTACTAGATTCCTCAATTAGGTATACAAAAAATTATTATACCTGTGATATATGTTGTACTAGAAAATGGGAAAACCACAAAGCCATAAATGATTTTTAAAGATTTTTTTTTTGTATTTCAAGCCAATGCTTTAATAATTCCCTGTTGTTTATCATAAATATCTTTTGAATTACTTTTTTGATTTTTTTTCCACTTACTCTGAACAAAACTGAGCCAAGTGAGTATTCTTTACACAATCATATAAACAGAAAACCTAAAAATAGAAGAGCGTGTTCTAGAGGCTAGCTGTCTTTGTACAATATGAATGGGTTGACTGTAAAAACAATTTCCACTTGAGTAACCACAGGACTTGATGTGATACCTGGCTGATCAAATTGAATACCTTATTGTGCAATCCAGCAAGCTATTGAAACCCTCACTATAATTCTGTATTTCAAAAGTTATAAAAATTCATTAATTAACAGATTTCCAAATGACCTTGACCTTTGACCTTTATGTCATTTTGTTTGGCCAAGGTAGACGCTCCCATCCCAAGTAGTCCGAAGTCTCTATGATAGATAGTAAAAAAGTTCGAAGTGACTTTATGGAAATTTAAATACTTTCAGGGGCAAAAACTGCTAGAAGGGGGCATCAGATCCTTTCCGTATGAATAGATTGAACAATTCTCTAAGTGTACTGAAGACATTGGTAAAAGTTTCAAGTCTCTATCTCTTATGGTTTCAGAGGAGTAGCGATAACAAGCATTTCGTACAATAGGGGCATTAACTCTGTAATTATTCAAAGGAATGAGTCAATGGGCTATATTTTAAAATGTCTTAAGATGGCCTACTATATCCATGAAAAAGTTTTTCTCTACCATCCTAAACATAACAGATCTAAAAACTCATTAATTAACAGATTGCCAAATGACCTTGACCTTTGACCTTTATGTCATTTTGTTCGGCCAAGGTAGACGCTTCTATCCCAAGTGGTCCGAAGTCTCTATGATAAATAATAAAAAAGTTGAAAGTGATTTTATGGAAATTTAAATACTTTCAGGGGCAATAACTGCTAGAAAGCGGCCTCAGATCCTTTCGGTATAAATAGATAGAACACCCCCCTAAGTGTACTGAAGACATTGGTAAAAGTTTCAAGTCTCTATCTCTTATGGTTTCAGAGGAGTAGCGATAACAAGCATATCCTTTTCAAAGGGCAATAACTCTGTAAGTTCTGGGAGTTTTTTGACACAGGGTCAATTGGTACCATAACTTTTAATGATCAATTACATAAAGTTTAAATTGTTTGGATAACCCAAATAACAAAAAAGTGACCCTGAGCTAAAAAGAAAAAAAGAAGAAGAATAAACTAGTAGACTAATTGTTCTCGAACAATTAGAGGGCTTTCCACCTCATTATTTTTTTATGTTTTGTTTCAATATAATTGATAAAACATTTTCTCTGCGTAACATTATAAAAAAAGTCAAAAAACTTAAATATGCAAATTTTATTTTGTTTGACCTTGACCTTTGACCTTTATGTCATATTGACTTATAAAGGTCAACATTTTAATTTGAAGTAGTCTGATGTCCCTACGATGTAAGATTCAAAAGTTGTAAGTGTTTTTAACGAAATTAAGAAACTTTCAGGGGCGATAACTGCTAGAAGGGGGCATCAGGCCCTTTCTGTATGATAAACTGAAGGAGCCCCTTAATGTACTGGATACATTAGTAAAAGTTTCAAGTCTCTGCCTCTAACGGTTTATGAGAAGTAGCGATAACAAGCATTTTGTACTATAGGGGCAATAACTCTATAATTGTTTAAATATAGGGGCTGAATGGTTATATTTGAAATGTCCTTAAGAAGTCCTACTACATCAGTGAAAAAGTTTTTCTGTACCACCCTAAACAAAAGAAATATAAAAACTCATTAATTAACAGATTTCTAAATGACCTTGACTTTTGACCTTTATGTCATTTTTTTCGGCCATGGTAGACACATTCATCCCAAGTGGTCCGAAGTCTCTATGATAAATAATAAAAAAGTTGGAAGTGATTTTATGGAAATTTAAATACTTTTAGGGGCAATAACTAATAGAAGGGGGCCTCGGATCCTTTCGGTATTAGTAGATTGAAGAACCCTCTAAGTGTACTGAAGACATTGGTAAAAGTTCCAAGTCTCTATCTCCTTTGGTTTTAGAGGAGTAGCGTTAACAAACTTTTTGTACACAAGGGCAATAACTTTGTAAGTTCTGGGAGCTATTAAGCAAAGCGTCATTTGGTACCATAACTTTTTATGGTCAATCACATAAAGAAAAAATTGTTTCAATATCTCTTGAAATAAAAAAGCTGTCGCTGGAAAAAAAGAGAAGAAAAAAAAAAATAATAATAAAAAACATAAGAAATAGAAAAGGTCTTTCACCTGAAAGGTGGAAAGACCTAATAATAATAATAATAATAAACTAGTAGACTAATTGTTCTCGAACAATTAGAGGTCTTTCCACCTCATTATTTTTTTGTTTTGTTTCTATATAATTAATAAAATATTTAATCTGCGTAACTTTATAAAAAAAATTCAAAAACTATGCAATTTTTATTTGTTTGACCTTGACCTTTGACCTTTATGTCATATTGACTGGTAAAGGTCAACATTTCAATTTGGAAGTTCTCTGATGGCCGTGCGATGTAAGGTTCAAAAGTTGTAAGTGTTTTTAACAAAATTAGAAAAAATTTCAGGGGCGATAACTGCTATAAAGGGGCCTTAAACCCGTTTGGTATGATAGATTGAAGGAGCCCCTGAATGTACTGAATACATTATTAACAGTTTCAAGTCTCTATCTCTAACGGTTTATGAGAAGTAGGGTAACAAGCATTTTGTACAATAGGGGCAATAACTCTATAACTGTTTCAAGGTAGGGGCTGAAAGGTGATATTTTTAAATGTCTTAAGAAGACCTACTACGTCCATGAAAGAGTTTATTAATACCTTAAAAAACAAAAGAAATATAAAAACTCATTAATTAACAGATTTTCAAATGACCTTGACCTTTGACCTTTATGTCATTTTGTTTGGCCAAGAAAGACGCTTCCATTCTAAGTGGTCCGAAGTCTCTATGACTAAAAATAAAAAGTTGGAAGTGATTTTTATAGAAATTTAGATACGTTCAGGGGCAATAATTACTTGAAGGGGGCCTCAGATCCTTTCGGCATGATAGATTGAAGAACCCTCTAAGTGTACTGAAGACATTGGTAAAAGTTCCAAGTCTATATCTCTTTTGGTTTCAGAGGAGTAGCGATAACAAGCATTTCGTACAAAAGGCGCAATAACTCTCCAATTATTTAAAGGTAGGAGCCATGGGGCTATATTTTAAAATGTCTTAAGATGTCCTACTACATCCATGAAAAACAATTTTTCTACCCCCCTAAACAAAAGAGAAGTAAAAACTCATTAATTAACAGATTTCCAAATGACTTTGACCTTTGACCTTTATGTCATTTTGTTCGGCCGAGGTAGACGCTTCCATCCCAAGTGGTCCGAAGTCTTTACAATAAATAATTAAAAAGTTGGAAGTGATTTTATAGAATTTTAAATACTTTCAGGGACAATAACTACTAGAAGGGGGCCTCAGATCCTTTCGGTATGAATTGATTGAAGAACCCTCTAAGTGTACTGAAGACATTAGAAAAAATTTCATGTCTCTACCTCTTATGGTTTAAGAGGAGTAGCGATAACAAGCATTTCGTACACAAGGGTAATAACTTTGTAAGTTCTGGGAGTTATTAAGCAAAGGGTCATTTGGTACCATAACTTTTAATAGTCAATAACATAAAGAAAACATTGTTTCAATATCTCTAGAAATAAAAAAGCTCTCCCTGGAAAAAAAGAGGAGAAAAAAAATAAAAAACAGAAGAAAAACAAAAGGTCTTTCACCTGAAAGGTGGAAAGACCTAAAAACATAAGAAATACAAAAGGTCTTTCACCTGAAAGGTGGAAAGACCTAATAATAAAAAACAGAAGAAAATCAAAAGGTCTTTCACCTGAAAGGTGGAAAGACCTAAAAACATAAAAAAAACAAGAGGTCTTTCACCTGAAAGGTGGAAAGACCTAAAAATGCAAACACGAAGCAGGTTCAAAACCAAACGAAACAAAGTTTACAAGAATATCATGAAATAATCTGTTATTATTGCATAACATCCGAGGTGATAAAATCCTACTAACTGTTTGTAAAGAAGCTCTACCATACACCTGTATATAACACAGGCAGGTATGTGTACATTTTGAGTTTATTAAAGGTGCGCAATTCTACTTTCAATTCAAAGTATTGTTAAATCAATTAAACAAATACCCTGACTTTAAATCAATAGAAATGTTATCTTAGATAAAGAAGTTCCAGTCATATTGCAAGAAAACACAGACTAGTACATTTCAAGTTTTAACAATTTTTCATCAAACAATTACAGAAAAAAACATGAAAAGTCTGAGATGACGTTATCGCTAATTCATATTGAAATATCCATAATGTGGATTCAGTGGCATTTACATTTCTGTAGACATATAATGCAGTAGAACCTATATAGTGTTTGTATGGGGGAGTTGGAAGCCGACCCTACTTCGCCATTCAACTTGAAACATGGGATCCCATTTCCGGTAATGGGCTTAGGACCTAAACCCATTCCCTTGGGAAATGTGATCATATGTTTTAAATGTCTAAGATTTTGCATTATTTTTATAATGAAATCCAGAAACTTAATGTTAAAAACCAAATTGATCATAAAGTATAGTAACTTAATTTGATGACGTATTGGGACGTTTTTTTTTCTATTTAGCTTTGTATCCATTTTTTCGAATTAAGAAAAAACCTTTATTGATACAAACAATTACAGAAAAAACTCACTGATGATGAATTTAGAATTTTGATTTGATACATTTACTCTTAAGTTTCCTTTAAAAGTAATGTCGGGGAACACTCCACTCAATGCCATTAGACATTTGAAAACATATGATCACATTCACTGAGGGAACGCCATTTTTACTCCCGACCCCTTGCAGCAGATTTGTGTCGTTGCATTAAAGTTTACACCCAGAATTTCATCGATCTTCGTGTACACACACTCATTATCTACCACTGTATTATATTTCAATAAAATCTGCCTGCTAAGTTTTAGTAATTATAAGTTTTTGTGTTTTGTTTAATAAATATAGAAAGCATACCTACTCTTTTTACAATTTACAGAAATCGTTATATAAAGAATTCCAAATAATATTAAAATCATATTGAAAATTTTTTGTATTCTGTGGAAAAGTATATATAATTACATGAATGCAACTCCTCGGCTTATATTTACGACTTTTGTAGGATGTTCGAAATCTCCCGTTTTTGCCCAGTATCGGTCCTTCTATTATTTAATATTATTACCTACATTGTATAAAGCTGATGCATTTAACGAAATACGGATCTTATGTTAATCTTTTGAGTCATGCACTTTACTATTGAGTCTTTTTAAATGTGTCATTGGGTCTTTTATCTAAAATCTTGATGAGTCCTTCTTTTTAAATATGTCATACCCGCCAGAGTACGACCATAAACAATAGCCTGATCATTCGAAATAAAAATCATAAGAAATAAAAAAAATTCTTCGTTAAACCATTGTATTTTCAATTAGGTTAAAAACCTGAATACAGATGAATACTAAGTGGTGTTTACAATTTGGACTTTATAAGATCGCTTTATTGCCCCTCTGCCATGGACACTATTCATTTATTTTGCATACAGTTTACATTTATTTACCGCTAATTAACAATTTGTAAGGTTTTGTCTTTTGAAATATTCCTTACAGAAAATAATAAATTTAATTTAATTTTGAAGAATAATGTTAATATTATATATTTAATATAAATTACACAATTAACATTTGTGGTTTAAAGAAAGTTTGCGTGTAATGTCTCTAGTTTCTTTATCAAGCAAAAGGTGTCAATAAGAGAGATAAAATATATGAATTTTAAAATTGTTGCAATTTTAACATTGTCAAGAGATCGATAAATTCAATTTTAGACTTATAAAATGAAAAATATTCTCGAAAAATATACTTCTAGAGCCTAAAATACACTTTCTTAGGTGTGAATAATACCATATTTTACTAAGTTGCATTGCTTTATCTTAATATATTAAACAAGTTTTTCTAAATTTATATTATTGTTAGAATGGTTTTGTGATTAAGATAAAATGACATTTTGGGATTGTACTGTTTCCAAAAGAAATGATAAATAGTAAAGGAACTTTCTTTATATTATCAAATTCAGAGTGTTGTACCAAAGAAGGTGTTTCGGAAACGCAGGTTTATTTCCTTATCCGAGAGGGGAAACCCGTAACGCATCTATATATAGACACAACTACATAGAGGACTTTATTTACTTTTATTTATTTACAGGTATTTCCTGTGTAAATGCAAAATCGACCCATATATATAATATATCATGGCGATCACATTTAGATGGTGCTATGCCCTGTATTTCAATGTAAATATAAAACAATTTGATTTCTACTTGTCACCGCATGGAAAATGTATTGCAATAATACACTGTATGCTCATCTGATGATACATACGCATATTCAAATTAAGTTAAATTAAATATGAAGATTGAAGAGAGTCACATAGTTTTGAATAAGTTTTATTTTGTTTCCATAAAAGATGTCAATTATCAATAAATGTTAACGGGGGAACCCTCTTGAATTCGTAGAATACTTTGCAGCTTACAATACCGATAACTAGCCGAAGGGGTTTTCCTCCGATGTTTGGACTGAACAGGACATTTAAAGGTATTTTCACACAGGCTATTTTTATATCGGCCTGGAGAGAATGGGGCATAATAGTGTAAAATCATTTATTTCATGTTTAAAAGTATACCGGGGAAACATTCTTTCAATATTGTATTGTGTTAAGCATCGAATATTCATTAAAGGTTAACATCGCTGCCGACAATACACCTTTTATTACCAAATGCAATGAGCTAGGTGTGTATCAATAGTTAAAACGTTCCGAAAAATCCATATAGAAACAAGGATTTAGTCCTATATTAAAAAAAAAATCCTCCTCTTTGTTTCTTTTTTTTTTTTTTTTTTTTTTTATTTTTCTGATGAGTTTGTCGTATGTTTTGGGTTTTGTTCTACCTCTGCAACATCTTAAATATAAATGAATGAAGGTCTTTAAATAAAAGTTGTCAGTCTTCAAATTTAATGCTGTTTCTTGTTCTGAATTTTGAAGAATCCAATAATTATTTAACCCTATGACCAATACACTTAGGATGTTTGTTGAATTTGTTTTTAATTCATATAATTCATTTATGTATATCTCCAATAAGTGAACTGTACGCTCAGAACAAGTAGAACTTATAAAAAATTTTAGGTGGTTGATTGGGAAACCATGAATTGATCTGTTATTACAAAACGTCTTTGTAACATTACATGTATTCTTAAGCTAATGTCGGTCAAGAACATGCTCTTAATTAGTTTCTTGACAAGGAACTCGACTTTTTTTTTCATCATATCAGATATTCCACAAGTACAATTTTTTTCTTGTTTTTCAGTAATCTTGCTATCGGGAAATTTATATTTAGCAAAGCTGACAACAGATATATGTTATAATTGTAAATTAAAATTTGTTGATATAAGCATCATAAATATTTGCTTTTTATCTATAATTAAAGCTTTGAAACCAAGTTGTAAAAAATTCTAGACGAGAGGTACATTGTGTAAAATATGTACTATACAAATTTGACAAGTCATACATTTTGCCAGGAAATATGAACGAAAAGATCAATATTTAACAAAATGAAAAAAATTGCCAGATGGCAGTAAATAAAAAACTCTAACGACACTAAGGTAAATTTTTTTCAAAGGAATATCATCATCAACATTGATTTCCCCTGCATCGTTTTTCTTAGCCACGATTTCCAAATGCGTCTTGTAACGCGCAGAATACCCCTTCCTCTCTTGCTGACGCATCTACAAGGTTACAGAAAAAATGTCCATAATGTTTCAAAACCAAAGCTGACATGCTTCATTACCATACTTGTTGTTTTCTGTAACAAACGCTTTATATACCTGTCTGTTAAACTTGTAACTATGTTTCCACAGCATATGTGGTCTTCTGATGAGTAAAGTTTACCTTCAAAGCACATCTCTTTATTTGGTCTGTAGATTTTATCTATAATTAGTTAAATAAAAACAAAACTTAAACTAATCAGAAATGGCTGATTTCCATGTACCACACGAATACATAAGCTTACTAATTCTTTTTCCTCAGGTTACAATCTACAATTTCTGTTCAACAATTTACTAATATTTTTCAATTTCTACCTATATAACATCCAAAGTAAAGTAAAATGAAATCAAAATATATAATCGATGTAACCATATGATAAAACGTACGGTTCTCTTACAAAAATACACACTCATTATAAGAAAGGAAAGCAATAAACTATAATTATCTATTTCAATGCATCTTCGGACGTTGGCCATTGAGTTTTATTTAAAAAATGTTAGACTGTTAAGAAAAAGTCTAAAGTTTTGATTGCTATGGAAATAATATCTTTATTTTCTACTTACCCCCACAACATTGTACTTCCTGATCCTGCTGACATTTGTTGTGAACACCTGATCTGGGGCAGCAAATTTGTGTTGTATCATTAAATTTTGCATACTGAATTTCACCTTTCTTTGTGTACACACACTCGTCATCTACAACTGTATCATTTGCCATGTAAAGTTATACCCATTGACATATAAGTTATGAATCTCAGAATTTTTCATTTGTTTAAAAAAAATGAATACCTATACTCTTATCATTAATTACTGCAGCTGTTTTGCACTGGAGTCCACGAGTCAGAAATAATACAATAAACATATTTGAGAGGAAATTATTATTTCTTAAAATGCAAGTAGAGGAGACTCTCTTGCTTATATAGTATTACTTGTTTCCGTTATTTCATAACTTACAATGTATAATGTGTCATTTGGGATAGGTTTTTAAGAACGAAAAAGGTTGTGTTATTATTGATTTTTACGTCACAGATTGACTAAACAACACGTATCTCCAAAAAAGAGTATCTTTACAGATTGAAAGTCCAGTCTCTCGGCACCCATAGTCATCTTTTCACTTAAGATAAATTGTTTTATACCAATAGGCTGGTTTTCTGAGAAACATTATGTGGACCTTATCCAACCTGTGCAGAAACAAGAACCCTCCTCCCAAGTTTAAGGTGGTGCGACAGTTTCTGCTCACGCTTGCGCGACTGTTACATCACAGCGACAGAGAGGTGTTGACAGACACTTGCTGGGCTCTGTCCTATCTAACAGACGGAACCAACGACAAAATCCAGGAGGTGATAGAAAGCAGTGAGTACACTACAAATTCATACTTTTTTGATTTTATTTTGGCTTGCATTTCCAGTAAGGCTAGTTTAAAAGAGACACACGGTCCCCCCCCCCCTCACTTGGGGCCTGAAAATTTGTGAAAAAACGCAATTCGAAAGTATAATACGAACCAAGACATTTGACCAAACTGTAATGGTAATTCAGGTAAAAATGTACAAGGAAAGTTTTGTGTACTGAACATTTTACATGATAATGTTTCTTCAAACAACTCAAAGGAGTGACCGATCACAAACAACAGGGTATTCACTCAGGGTATGTCCGAGTAAATCAGCATGAATAAGTGACAAGCGCTTGACTTTGTGTGTACAACAATGGCTTCAAAGCGTGCAGAGGTGTTAAAAATAAAGGTGAAACGAATCTTCAAGATGAGTTGTTTTATTTTAATTAATAGTTGTTAATCATGTGTCTTAAAATGCTTATTAATTATGAAAAACATGTTGTAGGCTAACTCAATCAGGCCCAGAATCGAGATCTATTGCACAAAATTCCATTGTGGTGTATAATAGGCATCCCTTCCTCACTTAGAAATATTATATATACAGTATTTTGAAATTTTATTTGACAATTCTTTAAAATCTTTAAGAATAGCCTTGAGGTAACCGTTTAAGAAAGAAAATACCCTTAACCTTCTTTAGCTTTCTGTCCTAATCTTCCCTTTCTAAAAAAGTAACCAAACTTATATTATAATGCGGAAATTTTAAGTCGACCTGTATTTCAGATGTTGTGACCAGACTAGTTGAATTTCTGAACAGCAACGAGGTGTCGGTGATAACCCCCGCCCTGAGGGCAATCGGAAACATTGTGACAGGTGACGACAGCCAGACACAGTGCATTCTGGACCGCGGGGCGCTCTCGGTCTTCCATAACCTGCTGAAGCACCACAAGATCAACATCCAGAAGGAGGCGGCCTGGACGATCTCCAAAATCACGGCGGGGAACACCCAGCAGATCCAGGAGGTGATCGACCAGCAGCTGTTACCCCCGGTGCTGGTCATCCTCACCAAGGTAGCGCAACTCACTGCGATAGATGATGTGTTGTGGGTTATCTGCTGTAAAATTATTGGTTCCCTACGTTTTACATATATTACATGGCTTTGAGGTTGACAAAAAGCATTTCTGGTGTAATTCAGTTGGGCATAGGAATAAAATTTTCCCATTTGTGATATAACAAGAAAACTGATTAAAAAATGTTGTTTATCTGTCTATCCATCCAAATTTTTTATGCTACTAACCATTGATTTAAAGCTTGTTGAAGTGTAAACTGCACAACCCAATTTATTTAAGAAATAAACAGCAAATTAAAAAGTCAAGTTGGTTGGTCACGTGATCAAATTCTGTGAAGCCCGAAGGGCTTCTCAGTAGATTTGATTACGTACCAACGAAATTCATATCCCGGAGAACTTTTTAACATTGCTGTTTATTACTTATATTTACATTTGAAAAAAACAAATCGTTCAGAACTGTTAAAATTACCGAGATTTTATGTTTACAATAATCCAAGCGATAAGCGCGTGCTATGATCATTGTGACGTCACGAAAAAGTTCATACAGAATTGGACGTTTTCGCTATTCTATGGGTTCATGTAAGGAAAAATATTTTCAAAATTAATGTAAATATATGAATATAAATTGTATTGTTTATTCATTCGTATAAAAAAATCGGTAGTCAAATTTTCACGTATTGACTTGCATTTTATTCCATTTTTACAGGGGGATTACAAGAGCCAGAAAGAGGCTGTGTGGGCAGTGACCAACCTGACCTCAGGAGGTACCGTGGAACAGATCGCCTACCTGGTCCAGCTGGGGGCCATTAAGCCCCTGTGTGACCTCCTGACCGTTAAAGAGGCCAAGGTCATACTGGTCATTCTGGACGCTCTCTCCAATGTTCTGATGGTAAGTGTATATTGATTGATTGAAAAGTGCTAAATTAATTGACACATGATCTGAAATTTATAGAAGATGTATGTGTAAAGATCATTGTCTTCAAAAATTTATTGGAAAGGGGTTCCAACCCACACTGTAATTTTTAGACTCATAATATGTACCATGGTAACTAAATTACTGTTTTGAAAAAGAGAAAATGACCCAGCATAGATAATATTCCTGCAGATGATTTTATGGCTATGAAAATTAGCCTTCAAGATTTGATTTTCTATGTATTTAAACTTTTCAAATTGTCAATATCTATGAAGTATCGAGGGTTTGACATGGTTAATCTAAGTTGTAATGTGGCCAAGGTTTTGCACAATATGTATTCATAATTTTATTGCAATTCCTCAGCGTTGCGAAAAAAACATTTTAATTTTTTTGTTTGTGTATTTTTTAGGCGGTGGATAAGTTGAACCAGCAGGGCATTGTGTGTGTGATGATCGAGGAGTCTGGGGGACTCGATAAAATCGAGAACCTCCAAAACCATGAAAATGCGCACGTTTACAATGCGGCCCTCAAAATAATCGAAAAGTGGTTCTCTGGAAAGGTGAGGCGCCTAGAAACTAAAATGATTGTTTTTATTCGGAGGCTCTAGAGTTTCCAAGTTTCACGCTGTGCTGTGGGATTTTTTTTAAATGATTGTTTTATTGCTTCTATAAAGATATGTGAAATTAAAGATGATAATTTTTAGTAATAAAATCAATCTAATTAAAATTAGACTTGTTTAATCCATCATCTATGATACCCTCTACTAGATCTAAAAACTTTGTTTATATTTGAAAGGTAGTTCTTTTGACCCAATATTGGATTTTGTTAGATCTTGTATTGGCATATCACAGAAGAACGATTTTACAAGTCTAACTTTAATTACATTATTTCTAAATAAAAAAAATTGGGGAGGGAGGGGGATAACCCAGTACAAATTCTGTAACATTAAAATTTGTTAAAACTCGTTTTTTAAAATTTGATTTATTTGTCAGGAGGAGGACCCAAGTTTAGCTCCCATCAGTTCAATGCTGCCGCCACTATTCCACAGCAAGGATTCTCTTTCTGATCTCCACGTGTGATGTTTTATTGTGATACTCAAATCCAGACTCAAAGAGACTCGGATTAAAAAAAAACACCTTGATTGTTAATAATCAAGGAAATAGTTGATAAAGACTTGGTAAGATGGAGTGATTTAATTTAGTGCTGCTCAGAGAATGGATCTCAGATTTTGGTGCAATCTCTTCCCTCCTTTATATATTGATCTACATGAATTATATGTGTTTTCTGTGAAATTGGAAATATGAATGACTAGATTTGCATGTTTAATACTTGAAGATTGCTGATACCTGGTATATATTTATGTGGTAAAACTGCATTATTTTGATGTACATGTAAATGTATGCTTCATTTTGCAATGCTCATGTTGGGCTGAATAGAAAAAAATTACATTTTGTAATGCAATGATTGTATTTTTTGAAATTTATCATATCTGTGCTTCTTTTGTTTTGTTTTAGATTCAGAGACATGTCTGTTTTATTAAGAAATATTATAATCTGTACTATTTCTTTTCACTATATTTCTTCATTTTACTTTCTATCTGTCTTCCTATTGCTTATTTACGAATGTTTGATTCATGGATGAAAAATTGTAACTGTCCCAAACTGAAGTTTTTTTTAAAATCATTAAAGATAAGTCAGAAAAAAATGAGTTTTTATTAACTTTAAAAAAATAAGCTTTTCGGGTATATTTAATATGTCTATTTATAGATTAACAATGATGTAAATTTAAGCACTATGATTCATTCAACGAAAATAGGTTTATGTGTATTTCAATTGGTCCTATATTAAAAAAAATCTATTGATACTAGATAAAAATTCCGCAATAAAGCATGGCAGAAAATTGAAAATGGCCTTGAAGTAACAGCAGACGTGAATAAACGTTTGATAATGACGTTATAGTAGGACACGCTTAAAAACGGGTACCTCTTAACTACACAGAATGGGATATATATATATATATATATATATATATATATATAATGCAGATACATGTGATTACTTACCACAAAATAGTAAATTGTTCTATTTCTTACAAAGTACGGGTAATAACTCGTTTGTTTGCAACACAATTATTTTTAGCCAGATTTTAAAAATGGAAACCCCCGGCCTTCCCTTGTCACACGAATTCTTTACATTCATGCATGTGTTCCTTGAGTCAAAAAAACCCAGAATATTTCGTATTTATGATGAACATTTGTTTATTTGCCTCGTTTCTATGGATTCAAGACCGGACAATACCCCTTGTATGGACAAGAAAACCCCGTTTCTATTTTTAGAGTTTTACGTTTTTATAAAAACAGTAGACATTGTTATGTTATTCATTCAATGATTAAAGAGATTGAGATGGACGTACTTTACAAAATCTGCATTTGGTTTGTTTTCTGTTTATGTCTATGCAATATTACAGGTATGTATGATATAAATATTTCCAAAATACAAATACAATACTTAAAATTAATTTTCACGTGCATGAAAAAAAATATAGAAATTAAAAAAACTTCATAACTTTTTGATTTTTGAAATATATTAACTAATGAGACCGCTTTGCAATTCATTAAGCGTAAATGTCCCACATTTGTTATATCAAATAATGCAGTGTAGTATTAAATTCACTCCTAAACAAATAATATGTACAGGTGTTTGTTTTTTTCCTACAGTAAATGCGGAAAAATGCCTTACGTTTTCGAAAGGTGTTCCGCACCTTGAATCTTACAATCGTGAGACCAAAGTTTGCTGCAACAACAACTTGTATGATCGTAGGAAAGACAGTGATGAGGAAATTGATTGTTGTGGAGGTGAGAGAGAGAGAGAGAGAGAGAGAGAGAGAGAGAGAGA
>WFKH01011925.1:65822943-65834243 GCA_016163765.1 Magallana hongkongensis
GAGAGAGAGAGAGAGAGAGAGAGAGAGAGAGAGAGAGATACGTACCGGTATTTAAATATACCTGAGCAGATAATCGTAATTGGCAATCGAGGTACACAATATATTTTTGCAACATATTTTGTAGGTGTAACATACAGAACTTTGGATAAGATCTGTTGCGCGTCTAATTCTTTACATGAAAGATATGTTCAAATCGGAGAAAACCAAGGAAAAGAACAAATATGTTGTGGGACGAACATTTTTCAGGTGGATCAAATTGTTGGTAAGTCTGTTATCAATTATTATCAGAGAGAGAGAGTGTGTGTGTGTTTGTGGGGGGTTATGTGTCTTTATTTTTACATTGCATTTTTTGGGGGGAATTCCGACCTCAAAAGATAAAATGTACATGTAAAGTTTTTACTGGTAGTTAAAGTAACTGTTAACATTCTTTTAATTTGAAACTCGATACTTTTACAAAAAATAAAAGGCTTATATCATTTGAATCACGAAAGAGAGTTCTTTTTTTTTGTCCCGGACACAATGGATTTCGTTATATGCGTTTTTAACGCTGTTTTTGGTATGTTGTAAACCCGACCCAAACTTTGGCAGTGTGATGATCTACATAAGTTAGAAACGTTCTGCAATTTATACAATTTAGTTCAAACGCGTTTAAAAGTATTTAATATAATTTCCAATTAATTTACTGACCGACCCGGTCAGTAAACGCCCCAGCTTTTAAAAAATATTCATTGTCCCCTGATCACGTGATGTCATAAGCCAGTATGTAAACAAGAAGTCGACGCGAAAGCTTAGTCGGCATGCTGGTAGCAGACTGTTTTATTTATTTTCTGATTAGGTGTGAATTAAAATGGTGGTCTATAGGTGTTTTGATAATAGTTAATATTCTTTCGTAACGAAAGTTTTGAAGGAATTTTTTTTTCAACGTCAAAAAAGTATTTCACTATTTAATTTTGTAAACAATCTTGCTGTCATTCCTCTTCCCCCAAGCTGTTCCTCTCGATTACTTTTCACGCGGTCATGCGCAGTTTCACACTTAAGTGAATCGTTTATAAATATGCATAAGAACATTTCAATTTCTTCTTACATGAAATAACCAGAATATTCAATTAATACCAATGAAAATAACCTTGCGCATTGATCACAGTGTTTTCTTTTATACAGTTCATCACACGGACAAAGTTTGGGTCGGCTTTCTAACATATGTTTTTGTAAGACTTTTTTTTAAAGATATAAACAAATATCACGCGAAGTAAAGATAAATCAGAACCGTCCCAATTTCCCAAAATCTGAAAATAATTTAAATGTCTGCCCCGTCGATAGTCCTTACTCGAGTTATTTCTTTTCTTTTTATCAGAGCGTATTTCCTGTTTATCATACTTTCTTATACTTTAAAGGGACTTGGAAAAATTAAATATATTTTTGTTATCTCAAATTGTGTCTAGTTCCCTTTAGTAGAGCAAAAGTATTTTTGGACAATGACATCATATACTAGTATAGGAATCCAGCCCCTCCTGTCACAAAGAATTGTGTTTGTTTTCTTCTTGTGAATTTTCAAACTATCCCACTAGCTTGATGATGTATATTTTAAGGCAAATGAATGAAATAATCATAAAACTTTTTTATTTTTGCCATGCTTTCTGATTTCTAATACTAGTGTGCTCCATTGCCGGATACGAGCACACTGTCAGTTTCGTATATGCTTACTGCAAGTGTAAGTAGTTCTTCATTTGAATGAAATCAATCAGCCATGACAATTGACCATGGTTAGTTGTTTAAGGTTTCATCCATATTCAGAGGACACCCCCTCAACACACACCCGGTTGATAGATCTTGTTATGCAACATCCCCCCCCCATTGATGGAAGTCCAGATAACATTTTAATCTGACTTGAAACGCAAAGTAAAATATTTATTCAACATAAGCATCAATTCCACATGACAGTCTAACCTTGAAAAAAAATTACTGTTTAGGCATGGCATGCTGTGGGAACAACTTCACTAAGAATGATGGTTGCTGCAATCGAACTCCATTCAACAAGACCCAATCACAATGCGTTAAGAACAAGGTTGTTCCGTTAGGACACGACTTTTGTGATGGAGTTTTGTTTGACAATCAGAAACAAAAATGCTGTACAGACTCTAATCTATGGAATATTTCATCGTACGACCGGCACTTCCAATGCTGTGGATCGGAAGTGTATGATGGAAGGAATAAACAGTGTTGTAGGGGATCTGGTGAAAGAAAAATTCAGCCCAAGAGTGGTCAATGTTGCGGAACAGGTATTTACAGCAATTTTAACAGTTCATTTTTAAAATTGGAGTGTTATCATTTTATAACATGAATAGCTGGATAATCTTAATGATAAAAAGAATAATATTAATTTGACAAAAAGTTCCAAAGCTAAAGTTGGTTTGGTTACATATAGAATTGTACGATTCCTCACAAGAACTGTGCTGCAAGAAGCAAGTGTTCCCGTCTTTTCGACGGCGTCAATGCTGTGGTAAAGGTACATACGATCCAACTCGCCAAGAATGCTGTGGGGGGAGAGCAATGAAAAAGGGGCTGCAAATCTGTTGTAAAGGTATGCACAAGGCTCACCTAACCCATTTTCTTGTAATGTTGTATAAAAGTAACATTTAACTTTTTAAAATCCTGTGGGTTTTTTTCTTGAAATCTGAATTCCGTTCTACATTTTAATGTTTCATGGCAGGTACCATATACACTATAGATCATAAGTTACATTTACATTGTTGTGGTAACAATGTGTACTATTCAACAACGCACCTCTGTTGCGAAAATGGCATCAAAATAGAAAAGACTTTACCCAATCACACCAGTTGTTGCAGAAGAAATGCGACCTTTTATTCTTGTGAGAAGCAGGAAAGGGAAAAGGCCGATTCTTTTTGCGGGATGCAAAGCTACGACAAACAATCCGACCTGTGCTGCAACAATAAGATTCACAAAGGGGCACGTAAAATCAGAAAACGATGCTGTCAGCCAGGGACGCTTGCATTCGATGATAGAAACCAGATTTGTTGTCATGGCGAAGTGAAAAAAATAGCAGAAAGGTAGGCATTTTACACTAACCTTATCAATTGTCTGTTGTAGGGTCTCAGTTCCTATCTAAAAATCTAACCGCTCTAATTTTGCCCGAAGATGAAAAGGGCGTAATTAATACTTTCATAATGAAACGCACTTTTTTAAGAGTATTTGAATTAACTATAATCTTATTTAAGTATTTCTGTCACCTTTTGGCAATCTGCATGGCACAATAGGTTGAAGTGTCCGAGTCAGCTACTGATCCGCATGTCATGAGTTATTAGTACTTTTAAAACAAATTTTAAAAATGCATATTATTGTCAAATATTTTAATACCGGTAATTTACAAATTTGAAACGTTGATTACAAGTATATATTAGAGATTATGTTCTTTCATCTACATTGGTTTTTTTTCCGATGTGTTCCAAAATACCTTAATCACATATGATAAACAGTGTATGTCCAATTGAATCAATTTTTTACTTACAAAAGATAACCACTAACTTCTTCTTATAGTTGCAATAGTCCACCGCCTCCTTCACCACCTAGAAGAATAGATAGACAGACCTCTGGTTTATGTTCGATATGGTCACAGCCCAAAACACAGATAATGAGGTTCATAAACAGCACAGCGGACGTGTGTAGAAAAAATGGTAAGATAAAATAGCTCATCAATCGTCAATTTTCTTTAACAAATTTATACGAGGGTCAATCAAAAAATACGAAGAGACCGTGGCTGTCTATCATATATTTTTCATTAAAGTCATGACTAAAATATTTATTTATTCAACAATACTTATTTTATTGATATACCAAGTTTCATTCCATTTGCTGAAAAGGTATTTTTGTTACCCGATTTAAAAATCAACATGTTTTGTCACCACGGCGCACGGTAATGTTGAAAACATGACGTCAAGATGACGCTTGCACAGTTAATAGAAATACCCAATTCTTACATCACCTCGAGTCTTTTGTGCTTTTCACCATACAATTTAAATCAGCACTATATCACTTGACATCAAATTTGTTCACATTTGCTCGAAAATCATAAGCTAGTTCCTCGAAGTTTTCTTTTTTTTTTTTTACCGCATGTCTCTTTGTTTACAGTAAGAAAATTCCTTAATGTCAGATGAAGTATGCTATTTTTTTATCAAATATTTACAGATATTCTACTCTCTTTTGTATTGTTTGATGTTCAAAATACATTAACCACAAACCCCACAAAATGTGTTGGAGTTAAACACAGATGTGCAAATAATTTTTGACTTATTTTTTTAACCACTGAGAATTTTCACAGTTTTTATCGGCTTTTTCCCAAGTTAGATCCATACTGTTTATACTTTTCGTTGCGCCGTGACGTCCGGCGACGTCAATGTTTTTAGTAAATTTTAAAGAGGACAAAATGTCTTTAGTTACTTATATCTGTTCAAAAAATCTATATATCCCGTCATTATTTGGTACATAGAATATCATGAGAATTTCCAATTTTAGGTTTCAATATTAGTTGGTTTTAAGCCCAATTTAAGGAGATATTACTTTTAACATAATATGATTTATTGTTGACAGAACACAAAGTTTGACCGTGCGCCGTGATCTCATTTTTGCAGGATTTGATTCTAAATAATTCTTAGAACTAAAAGAATATATAAACTTTTTTGATTTTAAATTGTTTGAAACATTTGCTAAATTATGTCTACTAAATTTAGTAATAATATGACGTTTAATAACATAGTTATGGCAAAAGTCTTCGTATTTTTTTATTGACCTTCGTACAGATTAAGCCAATTTACAAACGCTGTTTTAGTTTGGCTATTAGTGACATCCCTTTAAAATATTTTAATAATGGCATTTTCACTGTCAATTATTACTTGTATAACGCTTAAAAAACGTGATTTGAAAATATAAGTTCATTAGACGATTAAATTTTATCACATTGTATCAGGTTAATATAAATACATTTTTAATCATTTATTTTTAGGTTACCTGCTAAAAATTCAAAACCCGATAAACGTGTCCAACTTAAGTTCGCAACTTCAAATATCATTGTTAGATGTAACAGTGAAAGCAAACATCTATAACTTCACTAATGTTCCAAGTGAAAAACCACAACACACTTTGCTGATACCCAGTAACTGTACTATTATGGAAAAATTACGAAGAAAGCCATTCTTGCTCTTAACGGATATCGATTTCCATTCTTCACAAAATATTGTTCATCTTGGAGACAGCGACCTCATTTTTCCACCAGGAAGAAAGATCGTGCAATTAGTAAAAAGACGATTCAAAAGCTGTAGTAGTTACATTGTTCGAAACATCCATAAGATTTTAAGTGGTCGATTATGATTACGATGTACATTTAGGACAAAACAGTGACCCCATCGCGCCAATATCGATATCCGTACCAACGAAAGGTATTTATAATATAAAATGAATGAACTTGTATATCAATCGTTGTAAAGTAAAGAAAGACCAGTTTTAAAGCACAGGACGAAAACACCTTTGATAAAATACAATAAAAAGCAAAGTAATATTTCGAGAAAAATACTTACTAAGATAAAAACCATTCTGTTCATCTGTGAATGTTTTCAACCAAATTGAGACAGTTGAATCCCGGGAAGATTGGATCTGCAATGGAAAATAAACGTGTGCCAGACAGATCAAAGATGTAATAATAAAATAATGAATCCCCAAAATTCATTTGATCAAAGTGTTCTTGCTACGTGTTAATTGCTGGATAAAATATTCATAAATTGAGCTTTATTTAATTGCAAAGAACAGCTTGGCGAATGGAAAGAGTGAATTTTGGAAAAAAAAACTTGAAGATGTTTTGTTTTAAATTGAAAGTAGAGAACCAAGTGATCATTATCTAGAGCAAGGACATTGAAGAGCCATTTGTTACATTGTTAATGTATTTTTTTTTATTTCATGTTCATCAAATATATGTTATGTCTCAAAGATATTGTGTTCATAGATAATGGCAATAGTATTTGAAAGAGCGTATGTGTGCAACAGCCATTTGTTACATTGTATTTTTTATTTCATGTTCATCAAACATATGTTATGTCTCATAAATATTGTGTTCTTATGCAAAAATGGCAATAGTATTTGGAAGAGCGTATGTGTGCAACAGCCATTTGTTACATTGTTAATGTATTTTGTATTTCATGTTCATCAAATATCTGTTATGTCTCATAGATATTGTGTTCTTATGCAAGAGTATTTGGAAGAGCGTAACTATAACAAAGTTGTACTTAACTAAGAATTTCGTCCTTATTCATTCTATGGTATTTCTAGCGCAGTTTGAAAAAAAAAAATAAACATAGATTTCCTCTAAAAAGAACAAAAACCAAGTCCTTATCTTTATATGCGTTGTAACTGATTGGAGACCTGAGCTACTGTGTAAGACTGCAAGGGCCCTGACAAATATCGCCCCAGGAACCAGCAACCAGACCAAGTTTGTGATGAAGGCTGGGGCCGTCCCATACCTCATAGAACTCGTATCCTCACCTCACACCTAATATGTTAAGAGACTGTGTGGGCGATAAAAAATTTCATAGATAAAACTTCATTTGTGACAAAATAAATGAAAACCAGAAATTGTTCATTCTAAAGCTTAAATAAAAGTTGAACCACAAGAACATTGTGTGATGATCAAAGAATAGGTGTGTGTGTTCGGGGGGGGGGGGGGGGGGTTGAAAACATCAAAAATATAGGAGACACAGCCTATTGATTGGAAGTGCTATAGTTTTGCATGGTACTTAAAGATTGCTGCATCATCATGTACTTGTACCAATATTGTAAAAAAAATAATTATTTTGATATTCATGTAGATATTTGGTTCGCTTTGCAATGCTCATGATCGGAAAATTCGAAACGAGATTTCTGATTTAAAAAACAAATGTAAAAAGCTGCGCTTTCTTTCCTCTCTATCTTTTGATCTATTTGGCACATTAATTTGGTCCCTGTTTATACACATTATGAAATTGTTTGTAATGATTTTAAGAAAAATCATTTTAAAATTACTATTAATATCTAGCATGGCTAGGTGGTTTTTTTTTTTTTTATAAACTTAGAAATTGAACGCCTTTATTTAGAACTGTTCAATGGTGTGAAATTCTCTGGTCAAACAAACACGCTGCATGTATATGATTCATCAAGAGAATATCCTATTGAACACTCGGCTTAACTCGGATTAATTGTCATTCTTAAACTATCTGTTCTATAAATAATAACGGGGAAAACCACACGGAAACATGAAGCAGATCATTTTTTTTTACACATAGTTTCAAAACTGATCTGAACACTGGTGGTCTGAAAAGTCTGAAAGTGAACCATATGAAGAAAACCAAAATGTAAAACTGACATACGTAAACAAACAGAAGGCCCAAGCTTAGTTTACCAAAAAAAAAATCTGATCTCTGTATCTTGCTTGCAACTCGACCTAAGACATTCAAGTTTTGATTCAGCATTTGAAACGCTAATGTTACATTGGAACAATTCTAAATTATTGAAAAGCTAATAATAGAATTTGGAATGTCTTATCCACGGTCCGGCGTCATAACAGCTCTCTCCCAGATGGATACATCATATTGACCGTTATTTACGACGCTGATTTTGTTGTCCCTTTAAACATCTTGGTATGTTTAACTTGATAACATGAATTCAGTCCAGGTTATTCATATCTTTGAAAGCATTTGAATGAAAAATACAATTGACCATTATCAGCCGTAATCGTCACAACACCCTTTTAGCACCTGGAATAAGTGAGCGGGGAGGCTCATTTACTTTCATTTATATTTAGGAACATGAATCGAACAGGAAATTTACTTGTTTAATAATAGACAATACTACTAATATCTTATAAATACATGATGACTTCATTTATAGGATTGAATGTTAAGTAGCTTAAATTCAAATAATAAACAACGGACGTCATATTATTTTCATATATATATCTTGCAATACTTTTTATTATGATGCAATAAGATTGGTATGCGTATAGTCATTTTATTGAACAATGAAAATACTAAAACATTATTTGAAGCGAAAAAATATTCAAAATTAATAGAAAAATTAAAAAAAACTCCAGTTATACTATCTTTTTACTTTGCTCTATGTATACTTAGGTCACTACACATTTTTATTTGTCCCCGTGTACCTACAGATACAAGTCTAGTCGATAATGAATGATAAGATATGACTATTTATGGATCAAATGTAACTTAAAAGACATTAAGAGAGAAATAAAGACTGATTTACAGATAGTGAGCAGTCTAAGTTCTAAAATACTTGCATTACTTTCTTTTTATAATCCCAACGAAAACATAAGAATTATTGAACTCAAATTGAACATTAGAAGTCGGTCAGAGAAAAATAACTATGTATTTTACATATAATATCAATACATGTATGTGTCATTTTGAATTAAAATTCACCCATTTTGAATATGAAATGAAAAACCGATTCCAAAAGTATATCTTTTCAATTGCTAAATAGACATGGGTTATTTTTTACAGGTTTTGCCTTAAGATTTTTGAATATTACAACCCCAAAACCGAGGTTTGGTAGCTCGCTGCAATATCAACTTAGATGATCGTAATGGGGACATTCATAAGGAACAATGTTGTTGCTAAGTAGAGAGAGAGAGAGAGAGAGAGAGAGAGAGAGAGAGAGAGAGAGAGAGAGAGAGAGGGAGAGGGAGGGAGGGAGAGATAAAGGAGAGAGAGACAGAGAGAGAGAGAGATTAATACGTTAGACACATTAGATAGGGTTAGAAAAAAAAAACCCAGTTATGTTATGTTGTTAAATATTCCATAAAAACAATCTGCAATCTTTGCAGATGATAAAACTTTGATTTGTAGGTGTAACAACATACATTTTAATGTTAGGAATGATCTGCGCCGGGCCCCATTCTTGACAGAATTGAGAGATATATCCTATCCAAACAAGTATTATACCTCATATTCACCGCTCTCTCTCTCTCTCTCTCTCTCTCTCTCTCTCTCTAGGTCATATATGTTCTTAGTAGTTCTAAGGTTACAATCAGCCCATAAAAATAAAAATAATCTCAGGTTTATCTTTTTTAATGATGCCTTTGACCTAGTATTGTGTATAATTAAAACGCAAATACTGTATCAGCTGAGAATTAAAAGCACATTTATTAAAAATACTTGCACGTATATAAAAAAGAGTTTATATTTTGCTCCAATAGATGCGATTTCATTGTTAAAACTTAATTGTTTTTGTAAACTTTAGCTTTGTTTTGTTAGATATCGCCGAAGAACAGGCAAAATAAAAAATAATTTACTTGTGGTAAAATTCCCAAACACAGAAAATACCTAGATGTCTTTGCTGCATGAGTAATCCTTAGCCGGGATTTTTGTATACCAGAACGTTTATCCTATCAAATCGTTGACAAATTGTTATAGCGGGCAGACATTTGGTACATTTCTCTATCGTAACACATTCCGATCATATTTCTATTATTTAAAAACACAACTGTTCACAACAACAACAACAACACAATGTTCAGCATTTTGACTTGCACTTGAGAGTGTTATTTCGAAATACTTAAATAATGATATGTGGCTCCAGTGAATCGATATACATTTTAAAGATATTCTTTAATGATTTACTGGAGATTGGAAACCATATTCATCAGCAATATTTAAATTCTACTTGTGTGGAACGTGGAAACAAGATCAACAGCTCTCACCCAACTAAAAAATGACTATCATGTTACATACGTAGGTATGTGCGTATTTCGAGTTTCATTAAAGTTGTGCAATTCTACTTTCGATTTAAAGAATTGTCAAATGAATTAAACAAATACCCTGAATTTAAATCAATAAAAATTTTATCGCAGATAAAGCAGTTTTAATCAGTTAACAAGAAAACGCAGTACATTTCAGGTTTTGACAATCTGTTATCAAACATTCAGAGAAAAAAAACCCCATGAAATGTCAGAGATGATGTTATTGCTCGTTCATATTGAAATATCCATAATGTGGATTCAGTGGCATTTACATTTCTGTAGACATATATTAATGCGCTAGAACCTATATAGTGTTTGTATGGCGGAGTTGGAAGCCGGCCCTACTTCGCCATTCAACTTGAAACATGGGATCACATTTCCGGGAATGGGCTTAGGACCTAAACCCATTCCCCTGGGAAATGTGATCATATGTTTTAGATGTCTATGATATTGCATTATTGTTATAATGAAATCCAGAAAGTTAATGTTAAAAACCAAATGGATCATGAATTATAGTAACTTGATTTGATGACGTATTGGGACTTTTTTCTATTTGGCTTTGTCTCCATTTTTCAAATTAAGAAAAAAAAATAATTAATGGTACAAACAATGACAGAAAAACTCACTGATGATGAATTTAAAATTTAGTTTTTATACATTTACTCTTAAGTTTCCTTTAAAAGTGATGGCGGGGAAAACTCAACTCAATGCCAATAGACATTTGAAAACATATGATCAGTTTTTCTGAGGGAACGCCTTTAGATCATAAATCCATTCCCAAAATTGTGATCCTGTGTTTCAGATGCTGGTCTGGCTTCCAACCATTTTGAGCAAACACATTATAGAATCTACTGCATAACTTGTCTTAAAGAATTCAATTGCCTCTGAATCGAAATTATGAATATGAATATTTCATTACATTTTCTTGAATCTCCGTAGGATAATGATGACGCCCACTTTTTTACAGACTTTAAACATAGTTAGCGCATGTTTGTCTATTGTACTCCATTTATTGGTAGTTGTATATTTATTTTTATAAGCTTATGTTAAAAGGAGATCAATAGACAAACATGCGCTCATGATTAAACAGAGAAAAAACTGTTTCTTCTTGCGCTTGCGTTCTCTGTTGTAAAGTGTATACTTTGACCTGTTGAATATTATAATTCACCACCTGATTTCTAACCCAGGGTAATATTTGTGAATACTAGACGTCCGTCACGTGACGTTTAAGGTAGCACGCATTCTACCAGGCGATATTATATGTTTATAGAACTCGACCCCAGGTCTCAATATTATCGGTTCTGTGCATTACTGATCAATCTACTTGTTAATTATTTTCGAACATGTAAATTGTTGACATCAGCCACTGGTTTACGATCATCAATGGCTACTTATACCGGCGGGTATTATATGTTATATATTTTGTTTTGAAACCTTTAAAAATTGGCAACATGCAGGGGAGAGAGAGAGAGAGAGAGAGAGAGAGAGAGAGAGAGAGAGAGAGAGA
>WFKH01011925.1:65834253-65849253 GCA_016163765.1 Magallana hongkongensis
AGAGAGAGAGAGAGAGAGAGAGAGAGAGAGAGAGAGAGAGAGAGAGATAGAGAGAGTTCAGTTATTCTAATTAAATTATTTGACCACTCATCACAATATTATTTCCACCCTTCATGCATATTAATGAATCATATCCTCAATCAAGTGCAGACAATTCTAAATTCCAGATATTTGCAGAGCAGTTAGAGTAAGAAAACTAGATCTCGTTACGAGTAACGAGTAGGTCTTCCGTCCGATTTGTTTTATATGATACAATGAAATATCGATACTCTCTGCCAAATCTGAGTTCACGTTGAAACTAGGTTTTTGTCTCGGGACCGGAAACGGACGAACGGAAGTGATTAATGAAAATAAAAGCTGGTATTTCTTGTATATTTGCCTAGTGAACATCACTGTTTATCAGGCTAGATGAAACACCTAAGAAAGTCTGTTAAACTTGTTAAAAACATGAATTGTTTGAACCCTTCCGGTAAGAACCGGAAGTGACGGTTGACAGAATAAAACCCATTAAACACATTTTCAATCAAATGTCTATCATTCATAAAAGTTTCGTGTCTCAATCACTTACAGTGACTAAATCTCGCGAGTATCAAATCTGTAAAAAGGAAAGCTACCTAAGATATTTGATACATCTTGCCGGAAGTAAAATATGTTTGCTTATTTAACATTGTATAGACAACATATATAAGAATTTATACTGATTTAATCATTCTATGTAATATAAATAAAATAAGATAAAAAAAATTTGAGGTGCTTCCGGTGACGACCGAAAGTTACGACGAATCACACAAAATAATGTCAACACAGATACATACATAGGACTATCATCCCACAACGTTTGGTTGTTCAAGTCGTCACCGTTTTTGAGATCTCGTGGAGTCAATGTTTTTTGTCTCTGGACAGGAAACGAACGAACGGAAGTGCTCAGTGAAAATAAAAGTTTGTGTTTTTTTAATACTGGATAACTGTACTTTATTGTTTATCAATTTTACTACAATTGTCACACAAAAACAGTTAAACTTTCAAACAACCTAATCTTTTTGAACCCTTCCGGTGAGGACCGGAAGTGACGGTTGACAAAATAAATGTGGTTGAAGGCATTTTCTATTAAATTTCTATCATCCATGTAAGTTTCGTGTATTGATCACTTGCACTTTCTGAGATCTCGCGGGTAAAACATTGGTTAAAAAAAGGCTATCTGAGATGTTTAAGAAATCTCACCGGAAGTAGAATTTTTTTATTTCTTAAACATCGAATAGATGACATATGTAAGGCTTTATACTTATATTTCAAATCTATGTGAAAATAGATTAAATGCGTAAAAAAATAGTTTTTGAAGTGCTTCCGGTGACGACCGGAAGTTATGACGAACAAAACAAAATAGTTTGAAGACATCTACAACTATAGGTCTTTCATCCTACAAAGTCTGAATGCTCAAGTCCTTATCATTTTTGAGATCTCAATGTCACAAGCTTTTTGTCGCGGGACAGGAAACGGACAAGAGGAAATGAATTTAAAAAAAAAATGAAATAACTAAATGCAGATATTAATATTATCTATC
The DNA here is from genome assembly GCA_016163765.1 of Magallana hongkongensis. NCBI lineage: Eukaryota > Metazoa > Mollusca > Bivalvia > Ostreida > Ostreidae > Magallana > Magallana hongkongensis. The sequence goes on from WFKH01011925.1 coordinate 65,835,815, forward strand.
ATTCCTTAAATTTCAAAAAAAACTTGTTAAGCCGTCTCTGAGAAATCTTGTGAACAAAAAAAAGGGGGGTGAATGTCAAAATTGGTACCCAATTTTCGAGCCATGGCGAGCTCTAAAAAATGGCGCCACTGGCGAAAAACAAAAACATTCGGAACAACTTTAAACTATGGTCTACCTATCCTGAAAATTTCATATCCATATCTCTGATAGTTTTTGAGTTTTTGTGTGCACAAAGTGGGTCGAAAAACTTACAAAATCAGCAATACATCGGTACCGGAAGTGACGACAAAAATATTAAAAACAAAATAAATTCAGATCACTTCCAATCATCTGTGAAAAAATTGTTGAAATCGGTTGGATAGTTTTCGAGAAATCGCGTGCACAAAATTTGTGGAAAAAAAAAAAAATAATAATAATAAGAAACAGTACGAAAACTATAAGGTCTTCCGTTGGAAACGGAAGACCTCAATAACGAATTATTTTACTGTAATGCAGTTTAAAACCATTATGACAATAAATTTCTATTGAAAATTGATCAAACTCGATATAGAATGACTTGAAATAAAATTGAGCGAAGAATAAACGTAACAATAGTGACCAAAAAAGGACCCAACATACGGCGTTAAGTGCAGTAATTCTTTGACGATCTATTATCGATACTATTTTGAAATTATGTTAGCCTTTAAGAGACATTTGTTTTGTTTAAGATTTGGAACGAGATTTCTGATTTCAAAAATAATTGTAAAAATCTGCGCTGTTTAATTTTATTATGTATACTTTCTTTTCTCTCTATCTTTTGATCTATTGGGCATACTATTTTCCCCCTCTGTTTATACACATTATGAAGTTGTTTGTAATAATTTGAAGAACAATCATTTAAATTGTTGTGAAAATCTAGCATGGCTAAGTTTTTTTTTATAAACTTGGATATTAAATGTCTTTATTTAGAACTGTTTAATGGCATACCATTCTCGGGTCAAACAAACATGCTACATGTACATGATTCATCATGAGATAGTCCTATTGAACATTCGGCTTGACTAGGAAAAAAATGCCATTCTTTAACAATATATTCTATTAATAATAAAGGGGAAAACCATACGAAAACATGAAGCAGATCATATTTTTTACACATAGTTTTAAAACTGATCTGAACTCTGGTGGGAAAAGTCATTTCTTAAAGTGATTCGTAAGAAGGAAACCATTAATTAAACAAATACATTCAAAGGAATCAACCATAATATAAAAAAAAGAAAAAGAGATGCTCAGTTTAGAATAGAATCGGCTTCGATAAATTTATTCACAGCGTGCGGTTTCTGAACGTTTAAACATCTATAAGAAGTATGGTACCCGTGTACTCAATCGTACAGTAGTTTCATTTATAGAATCAATTTATATTATAAGGTAATTTAACATTGGGGAAAAGTTCATATCAAGACCTATCGGTCGGGCTAGTAATCTAAATGTTTTTACCTTGTATGCACTATATTTGTAAGTAAAATATTAAAAATCCGACTTGAATCTAAACATATAATATCAATTATAACCAGAAAAAAAAAACTAAAAGTGGGGAAAGGGGGCACAAAGCAAAACGTTTTTGTGTTAATTTAAGTCTTGAGTACACAGTATGGCTTAGGTGAATTGTAGACTGTTGTTTATAATTAGCATTTATGACTTCCTTGTTGACGTTTCATGTTGTAATAACAGAACAAACATCGAATGCCCCCTTGAGAGAAAGACCCGGTGAAGTGGAGAAGGGGTGAACTACATGTTAACGAGACATGACAACATGATGATAAGATTTGAGAATTCTTAAATATGATTTTTATTATTCTTACCAAGTGTTTATTTATGCCCAAACAAAATTTGAATGTCAGATGACGTATTTAAAGCAGTTTTTGTTTGTTTGTAACAATTCTCGTTTCATATTTTTATTTGTAAATAGATTGTTGAAGGCTCGTGCTATGCATTTGATTACATTAGTTAAATATTCTGGTACAAGTTCTGTTTAAAACAGATATTTTTCATTTTCTAGTACGTTATTAACACACATAAACAGTTTTAGTCTTTGTTACATTAACTTTATTTTAAATTGGCATTTTATATTCAGCCCTCAAAAAAATGTAAACGAAACTTTACATGAGCTTCGTTTAGATGATAAAGAATTGAGAGTTCTTAACTGGTTTTAACTTGTAAATTATTGGGAAATACCTTAATAAAGCATTGTAAACAGAAAAAATGATAAAATAAAATATTAATGTTTTCATCTCAAATCGTGACCATGCATGCCCCTAAAAAGGAACTCTAGATATTCATTCTCGAAAATAAACCTGCATACAATTATAACAATAAATAAATATTGATTTTTGTAAAAATGGCATACATAGCACAAATCATCAGTTTTATAGCTTGTAGATATAGTCACGATTTCAGCTCAACATTTCTCTTAGTTTCATATTCCAAATTTTAACTTAAAAAAAAACGGGTATAGCGCTTTTTCCCAGTTATTCGCATACACCCGTGTTTGAACGGAAAGTACCTGTTATGAAATATAGATAAAGGCACCTGTCGCAATACCTAAGTAGTGCTTTTATAATGTTGTCTTAATTACCACCGATTTGTCATAAATTCAGGAAAACTGCATCGAGAAACGAAAACTGCGTGTATAAAACCATTTGATATTCTGAACCGTGATAACTGCCAGCAAAATAGAATGAATATAATTATTTATAAAAATAGTATAGTGTTATTGAAAAGATCTGTTTTCTTGGGTTTGCTCATACTCAGAACTAAACAAGAGAATTCGAAAAAAAAATACAGCAGATTAAAAATATGACATGTGGTAATAACGAACAGTGTTCAAAATCAAAAGTCCTATATTATAAGTCCTATATTAAAGGAAAAATACAAAACAGAAGCAGAGCAAACACGGACCTCTAAAAAAATAGAGGTAGGTTTAGGTGTCATGGAGGAGTAAGCATCCTCTGCTGACCGGTCACATCCGCCGTGTGCTCTTTGTCGTAATCAGGAAAAACGGAAAAATCCGTAGACAACTAGGTGATTAATTATGGTCTAACATTAAGTATGAAAAACGTCAGTCAGCATGCGACCCAGTGTAAGATTGTATTTGCTGACAAGGTCGTTGTATCGACCATAAACGTTACGAAAAGATGACTTCAATCGAGACTGTTGATAGTCCTGTTTTATCAACTTGTTTGTCAGTAGCTTGCCTCGTCTTAAAAACTGTTCATACGAAGAGTATGCCCTCGTGTATCGAATCAACTGTGTGACAAAAACTCCATATGCATGTGATGAAGGTATATTCCTACTAAAGTAAGGAAAGTTGACAATAGAAAAACTGAAGTCATCACGTTTATCATAAAGTTTTGTTGTTAGGTTACCATCAAAAACCCTTCCCAGTAAAATATCCAGATATGAAACAGATGACATAGACTCTGTGGTATCTTTTATTTCAAGTTCATTGGGATTTATCGAATCGACGTAAGTTTGGAAGTAACAAATGTTAATTGTACAAGTTTTTGAATAAATTTACGCAATTTAAAATCGCTATTCTTCCCATGTTTTAATGAAAAGATAAAAAATATGTATTACATATACATAAACATATCTCTTCCTATATACTGTGGAATCATTAGAATTCGTGGAGGCTCAAATTTCGTGGTATTTGTGGGTAGCCCTCGACCACGAATTTACATTCTCGACGAAAACAAATTTTTAAAGAGTTAGTTTTCTATTGAAACTGAAAACCGACGCATCCACGAAATTTCTTCCCCACGAATAAGCAAAAAATAACAATCCACAAAAATTGCCCCCCACGAATTTAAATAATTCTACAGTGTCCCTAGAAAAACCTGAAGATTGTAATGATGTCGTATAAGATATAAAGACTCTTTTATAATAGTAATTGTGTGATTGCGTTCTTTTGTATATATTAAAATTAAATATTGCTTAATATTAAAAATGTCTGATGTTTGCAAAAGCACTATTGTAGGTAAAAACAAAAATGGGAAAAGGCGCTAAACCTCTTTTCAAAACAAATATCACACATGCTTATAGTGGTATCTATTTTGAGGTACTTGTCTAACGATATACTTGAATGTAAAAATATTTATTCATCAGATGCGTCAATACCGGTACTGAATCTTACCTTGAAAAATTACTGTTTAGGCATGGGATGCTGTGGGAACAACTTCACTAAGAATGATGGTTGCTGCAATCAAACAACACCATTCAACAAAACCAATTCACAATATGTTCCCGACAAGGTTGCTCCATTAGGACATGGCTTTTGTAATGGAGATCTGTTTGACAAACAGAAACAAAAATGTTGTGCAGACTCCACTTTGGTGAATATTTGATCGTACGACCGGTGTTATATAATAATTTGAACCCCGCGATATATTGAAACCGGGTTCAAAATATCGCTGCGATATACTAAATCCACCTATAAAATATTAAACCCCGGGTTCATAATATTATGGCCGCGATATTTAGAACCCCCCTTTGCTTTTAATTGCTATAGGAGAGGGGGTTCAAAATATTATGGCCCTGATATATTGAACCCCCTACTTATTATAAATTCCCACTGGAGAGGGGGTTCAAAATATTATGACCGCGATATATTGACCCTCCACCCTCTAATTTTCAATGTTATTGGAGAGGGGGTTCAAAATATTATGGCCGCGATATTTTGAATCCCCTATTTCCTAAATCCATTGGAAAGGGGGTTCAAAATATTATGATATATTGAACCCCCTACCTTATTTTAAATCCCATTAAAGAGGGGGTTCCAAATATTATGGCCGCGATATTTTGACCCCCCCCCCCCTCTAATTTACAATGCTATTGGAGAGGGGGTTCAAAATATTATTGCTGCGATACTTGAACCCCCTACCTATTTCCAAAATCTATTTGAGAGGGGGTTCAAAGTATAATAGCCGCGATATATTGAACCCCTCTAATTCTAAACTCTCAATGGAGAGGGGGTTCAAAATATTTTGGCTTCGATATTTTGAGCCCCCCTCTAATTTTCAATGCTTTTGGAGAGGGGGATCAAAATATTATGGCCGCAATATATTAAACCCCAACTAATTTTTATTGCTATTTGAGAGGGGTTTGAAAATAATTATGTTTGTGAAATTTTGAACCCCCTACCTATTTCTAAAATCCATTCCAGAGGGGGTTCAAAATATTATGGCCGCGATATTTTGAACCCCACTCTAATTTTTATTGCCATTGGAGAGGGGGGTTCAAAATATTATGTCTGCGATATATTGAACCCCCCTTTAATTTTCAATGCTTTTGGAGAGGGGGTTCAAATTATTATGGCCACGATATTTTGAACCCCCCTCTAATTTTTATTACTATTTGAGAGGGGGTTCAAAATATTATGGCCGCGATATTTTGAAACCCCACTCTAATTTTCAATGCTTTTGGAGAGGGGCTCAAAATATTATGTCTGCGATATATTGAAACCACTTTTAATTTTCAATGCTATTGGAGAAGGTGTTCAAAATATTATGGCCGCGATATTTTGAACCCTCTTCTAATTTTTATTGCTATAGGAGAGGAGGTTCAAAATATAATAGCCGCGATATATTGAACCTCCTACTTTTAAATAACCACTGGAGAGGGAGTTCAAAATATTATAATCGCGATATATTGAACCCCCCTCTAATTTTCAATGCTATTGGAGAGAGGATTCAAAATATTACGGCTGCGATATATTAACCCCCCCCCCCTCTAATTTTCAATGCTATTGGAGAGGGGATTCAAAATATTATGGCCGAGATATATCCCCAAGGGAATTGGAAATAGGAGGGGGCTTCATTATATCGCGGCCATAATATTTTGAACCCCCTCTCCAATGGGAATTGGAAATAGGAGGGGGATTTAATATATCGCGGCCATAATATTTTGAACCCCCTATCCAATAGCTATGAAAATCATCATGGGGTTCAATATATCGCAGCCATAACATTTTGAACCCCCTGTTCTATAGCAGAGGGGGGTTCAAAATATCACGGCCATACTAATTTAAACCCCAATCTCCTCGATTGGAAATAGGAGGGGGTTCAATATATTGCAGCCATAATATTTTGAACCCCCTCTCTTATAGCAGTTTAAAGGCAGAGGGAGGTTCAAAATATCACGGCCATCATTTTTTGAGCCCCCTCTCCAATGGGAATTGGAAATAGTAGGGGAGTTCATTATATCGCGGCCATAATATTTTGAACCCACTCTCCAAAAGGAATTGGAAATAGGAGGGGGGTTCAATATATCGCAGCCATAATATTTTGAACCCCCTCTCCTATAGCAGTTGAAAAGCAGAGGGGGGTTCAATATTTTGCAGTCATAATATTTTGAACCCCCTCTCCTATAGCAGATGAAAAGCAGAGGGGGGTTCAATAAATCGAGGCCATAATATTTTGAACCCCCTATCCAATAGGAATGGAAATCAATAGGGGGTTCAATATTTCGCAGTCATAATATTTTGAACCCCCTCTCCAGTGAGAATTGGAAATCGGAGGGGGGTTCAATAGATCGCAGCCATAATTTTTGAATCCCCTCTCCAACAGCAATGAAATTAGAGGGGGGAGAGGGGTCATTATATCGCGGCCATAATATTTTGAACCCCCATCTCTAATGGGAATTGGAAATAGGAGGGAGGTTCAATATATCGCAGCCATAATATTTTGAACAGTATCTCCAATAGCAATTGAAAAGCAGAGGGAGGTTCAAAATATCGCGGCCATAATATTTTTAACCATTTCCCCAAAAGCAATAAAAGTTAGAGGGGGGTTCAATATATCGCGGCCATTATATATTGAACCCGAGGTTCAATATTTTATAGGGGGTTTCAATATTTCGCAGGGATATATTGAACCCGGGTTCATAATATCGCATAATATATTGAACGCGGGGTCAATATTTCACGGTATCAAAATATTATATGACGCCGGCACTTCTGATGCTGTGGATCGGAAGTGTATTAAAGAAGGACTAAACAGTGTTGTGGGGGATCTGGTAAATTGAAAATTCAGCCCAAGAGTGGTCAATGTTGTGGAACAGGTAAGTACAACATGTTCAACAATTCATTTTTAAAATTGGAGTTTAATCATTTTATAACATGGATAGCTGGGTAATCCTAATGATAAAAAAAATAATTTTACATAAAGTTCCAGAGCTAAAGTTGGTTTGGTTACATATAGAATTGTACGATTCCTAACAAGAACTGTGCTGCAAGAAACAAGCGTTCCCCTCTAATGGTCCACATAAATGCTGTGGTAAAGGACCATACGACCCATTTTACCAGGATTGCTCTGGTGGGAGAGCAATGAAAAAGGAACTGCAAATCTGTTGTGATGGTATACATATACCTCACATAACTCAGTTTCTTGTAGTGTTGAATGAAATTAACATTTAATTTTTTTTTAAAGATCATGTGTTTTTTTCTTGAAATCTGAATTCTGTTTTACACCGATGTTTCATTGCAGGTGCCATATACACTATAGATCATAAGTTACATTTACATTGTTGTGGTAACAATGTGTACTCTTCAATGACGCATCTCTGTTGCGAAAATGGCATCAAGATAGAAAAGACTTCATCCAATCACACCAAATGTTGCAAAAGGGATGTGACCTCCTTCTTTTATTCCTGTGAAAAGCAGGGAAAGGAAAATTGTGGGAATCAAAGCTATGACGTACAGACCGACCTCTGTTGCAACAATAAGATTCACAAAGGGGCACGTAAAATAGGAAAACGATGCTGTCAGTCACGGACGCTTGCCTTAAATCAAAGAATCAGAAATGTTGTCACAATGAAGTGAAAAGAAAAACAGAAAGGTAGCTATTTTACACCTACCTTATCAATTATCTGCGGTATCGGTTCTGTTCCTATCTAAAATTTAACCGCTTTAGTTAGTTTTGCCTGAAGATGTAATTGGACTAAAGGGATACCTCCATAATGAAACGCACTTATATTTATTTATTTGAATTAACTATAATCGTAAGTATTTCTGTCACTTTTTAAAATGACATTCTGCATAGCACAATAGGTTGAAGAGACAAAGTCCGCTACTAATCCGCAAGTCATGAGTTATTTTTAAAAGGAATTTAAAAAATGCATATTATGGTGAAACATTGTAATAATTGACAAATTTGAAACGTTGACTATATATAAGAGATTATGGGTTTTTTTTTTCAATTTGTTTCATAATACCTTAATCAAATATGACACTAGATGATATCCCGCGCAAGTGCGGGAATTAACACTTTACACATTTAAATGATACGATGCTTAATATTAAGAATCATATTTTTTGTTCATTTTTGTATATACTGTGCCCAATTTTTTTCTTAATTTCATTTTTAACGTATTCTTTAAAATTTGAAATAAAAAAACAGCATTGCTGGATATTTTAGAGGAGCGGGCAGGGATGAAAAATATAAACTAAAATAGATGATATATACATGTACGTGTTGCAGCTGACTGAAAAAAAATAGCAAACTTTTTAATTTAATTTCAACCCAGTGAGTCGATATTTAGTGCGTCGTATTCAAAAATTTTGTTCTTCAGCTCAAATTTCACTAAAGTTTTTGTCACTGATCCAAATAAGAATATCAAATAAAAGACTGTTTGGAAGTAAAAACTTGCCTTTCCCCATTCAACTTCCCCGTTTTATGCATACATCATTTATTAGTATCTAGACGTACAACACAAAATATGTTCATTGTTTACAAATTATTGTTTAGGTTTACTACCAATCTGTCGTGTTAAAAAATGTATGAAATAAAAAAACGCTAGTGTATGCATATTTATTTGCATTTTAAACCAATGTTGTCAAATATAAAGTATCTGCCCAATGGTTAACACCCCCTTCTCTTCCCGCTATGACGTTAATTAGTATAACCGCGTTCCTCGGCAACCGTTCTGAAAAATTCTTTCCATCAAAACTAAAATCGTATCAAATTAATCCATTTTATTTATTAAGGTTTTTTAACGATAGATTGCCGATCCAAGGTATCAGCCTGTGATGCATGACGAACTTGTCCTGTCAACCTGCGTCCTTGGTTACCTCGTTCTGGAAAGTTCTATCCGACTTTCTCACTAGTGGTCGTGCTCCGCAAGCGATTATTCATCAAAACTAAAATCGCGCATTAAAGAAACGAATTGACTCATTTTAGTTATTCAACATTTGTCAAATAATAATTTCTATGTATACCCTAAATAAGTTCCCAATAAATTTATTCACTCGTTTACGTAATCATTCAATATTATTTCATTGCAAGCATATATTTTGATGCAAACTCCCACTGACTTGGATCCGCCAAAGCATGTCCACCACCTTACTCTTATTTTTGCCATTTCGGGCTTGTTTATCGAAAATGAAAGTAGGTTTTTAATTTATTTCTCAATAATTATTTATCAGGTAAAATTCATTTATAGCTTACTGACATCATCTTACACGTGTTGAAATACCAATGGTATAAGCAGTTACTTTGGTGCAGGCTTTCGTAGTTTATTGGCGAAAAGTCTTAATTTATAAGTATAGATATGTCCAATTGAATCAATTTTTTCACTTACAAAAAATATAAACACTAACTTCTTCTTAACGTTGCAACAGTCCACCGTCTCCTTCACCACCTAGAAGAAAAGATAGACATACCTCTGGTTAATGTTCGATATGTTCACAGCCCAAGACACAGATGATAGGGTTCATAAGCAGCACAACAGACGTGTGTAGAAAAAATGGTAAGATAAAATAGCTCATCAATCGTCATTTTTCCTTTAACAAATTTATACAGATTAAACCAATTTACAAACGCTGTTTTAGTTTGAATATTAGTGATATCCCTTTAAAATATTTTAATAATGGCATTTTCACTGTCAATTATTACTTGTATAACGCTTAAAAAACGTGATTTGAAAATATAAGTTCATTAGACGATTAAATTCTATCACATAGTATCAGGTTAATATAAATATATTTTTAATCATTTTCAGACGTGTGTAAAGCAAGAGGTAAATATAGCTTAACAATCGTCATTTTTCTTTTTATACAGATTAAGCCAATTTACAAACGAATTTTAGTTTCTCTATTAGTTACATTCTATAAAAATATTAAAAATAGCATTTTCACAGTCAGGTACGTATTACATGACCGTACTTGTTTAACGCTTTAAAACGTGATAATATAAGTTAATACTACGCTTTTATTTTTTTCATATATTATCAGGTGAATATAAGCTATTTTTAATCATTTATTTTCAGGTTACATATCAAAAATCGAAAACCCGATGAAAGTGTCCAACTTAAGTCCGCAACTTCAAATTTCATATTTGTTGGATGTAACAGTGAAACAAACATCTATAACTCCACTAATGTTCCAAGTAAAAAAGAACAACACACTTTGCTGATACCCAGTAATTGTACTAATATGGACAAATAAAAAAGAAAGTAATTCTTGCTCTTAACGGATATCGTTTTCCATTCTTCACAGAATATTGTTCGTCTTGGAGACAGCGACCTCATTTTTTCATCAGGAAGAAAGATCATGCAAATAGTGAAAAGACGATTCAAAAGTAGTTACATTGTTCAAAACATCCATAAGATTCTACGTGGACGATTATGATTACGATGTACAGTTTGCACAAAACAATGACCCCATCGCGCAAACACCGATATCCGTACCAACGAAAGGTATTTATAATATAAAATGAATGAACTTGTATATCAATCATTGTAAAGTAAATAAAGACCAGTTTTAAAGCACAGGACGAAAACACCTTCGATTAAATACAATAAAAAGCAGAGTAATATATTAAGAAAAATACTCACTAAGAAAAAACCATTCTGTGTATCTGTGAATGGAGACAGTTGAATCCCGGGAAGATTGGATCTGCAATGGAAAAAAAACGTGTGCCAGACAGATCAAAGATGTAATAATAAAATAATGAATCCCCAAAATTCACTTGATCAAAGTGTTCTTGCTACGTGTTCATTGCGGAATAATATATTTATAAATTGAGCTTTATTTAATTGCAAAGAACAGCTTGGCGAAAAGAAAGAGAGAATTTTGAAAAAAAAAAACCCTTGATGTTATGTTGTAAATTGAAAGTAGAGAACCAAGTGATCATTATCTAGTGCAAGGACATTGAAGAGCCATTTGTTACATTGTTAATGTATTTTTTATTTCATGTTCATCAAATACATGTTATGTCTCATAGATATTGTGTTCTTATGCAAAAATGGCAATAGTATTTGAAAGAGCGTATGTGTGCAACAGCCATTTGTTACATTGTATTTTTTATTTCATGTTCATCAAATATCTGTTATGTCTCATAGATGTTGTGTTCTTATGCAAAAATGGCAATAGTATTTGAAAGAGCGTATGTGTGCAACAGCCATTTGTTACATTATTAATGTATTTTGTATTTCATGTTCATCAAATATCTTTTATGTCTCATGGATATTGTGTTCTTATGCAAAAATTGACAAGAGTATTTGAAAGAGCGTATGTTTGCATTGTTGAATTCATAAAGATGCCTGTTTATATATTAACATATATTAAAAATATGTATGAATGTGTTGATTGAGTTTTATTTAAGGAGCTATATAATACCCCAATTTTTTAACCTAATGTGTTTCGAAATAAACAACAAAATTAACTTTAACTTCGTATGTGTTGTTCTCTTTCGTTCTATACTTAGTAGTTTATAAACGTACTGTTACTACAGAAATTACAATTAATAGAAGTTTCTAATATTAGAATTCCTCTTGAGTGAGTTGATGGATCGATATGGGGGTATGCATGTTCTAAAAGCTGTAGGAAGAAAGATATACTGAAAAGAAAATCTCAAAATTTAAGACGGGTTTTTATAACAAAGTTGTACTTAACTAAGAATTTCGTCATTATTCATTCTATGGAATATTTAGCGCAGTTTGAAAAAAAAATATAGATTTCCTCTAAAAAGAGCAAAAACCAAGTCCTTATCTTTAAATACGTTGTTACTGATTGGAGACCTGAGCTACTGTGTAAGACTGCAAAGGCCCTGACAAATATCGCCCCAGGAACCAGCAACCAGACCAAGTTTGTGATGAAGGCTGGGGCCGTCCCATACCTCATAAAACTCGTATCCTCACCTCACACCTTATATGTTAAGAGACTGTGTGGGCGCTAAAAAATTTCATAGATAAAACTTCATTTGTGACAAAATAAATGAAAAACAGAAAGTTTAAATGAAAGTTGAACCACAAGAACATTATGTGATGATCAAAGACTAGGTGTGTGTGTGTGTTCGGGGGGTGGGGTTGAAAACATCAAAAATATAGGAGACACAGCCTATTGATTGGAAGTGCTATAGTTTTGCATGGTACGTAAAGATTGCTGAATCATTATGTATTTGAACCAATATTGTAAAAAAATAATATTTTTGATATCCATGTAGATATTTGGTTCGCTTTGCAATGCTCATGATCGGAAAATTCGGAACGAGATTTCTGATTTAAAAAACAAATGTAAAAAGCTGCGCTTTCTTTCCTCTCTATCTTTTGATCTATTTGGCACATTAATTTGGTCCCTGTTTATACACATTATGAAATTGTTTGTAATGATTTTAAGAAAAATCATTTAAAAATTACTATGAATATTTAGCATGGCTATGTTTTTTTTTAAAATAAATTGAATGTGTTTATATAGAACTATTAAATGATGTGAAGTTCTCTGGTCAAACAAACATGCTACATGTACCTGATTCATCATGTGATAATAACGGGGAAAACCACACGGAAACATGAAGCAGATCATATTTTTTTACACATAGTTTCAAAACTGATCTGAACACCGGTGGGAAAAGTCTGAAAGTGAACCGCATGAAGAAAACCAAGATGTAAAACTGATTTGAATGATAAAACATATGTAAACAAACAGAAGGCCCAAGCTTAGTTTTCCCCCCCCCCCCCCCCCCCCCCCCAAGAGCTCTCTCCCAGATGGGTACATCATATTGACCTTGGTTTACGACGCTGATTATGAAGACCCTTTAAATATCTTCGTTTATCTAACTTGATAACATTCTATAAGTCCAGGTTTCATATCTTTGAAAGCATTTAAATGGAAAATACAATTGACCATTACCAGGTGTAATCGTCACCACACCCCTTTAACACCTGTAGAAAGTGACCGTGGGGGGGGGGGGATATTAACTTTTATTTATTTTTAGGAACATGAATCGCACAGGAAATTTTCTTGTTTAATAATAGAAATTACTACTTATATCTTATAAATACTTGATGACTTCATTTATAGGATTGAATGTTAAGTAGCTTAATTTTCAAATAATAAACAACGGACGTCATATTATTTTCATATATATCTTTCAATACTTTTTATTTTGATGCGATAAGATTGGTATGCG
>WFKH01011925.1:65877172-65928423 GCA_016163765.1 Magallana hongkongensis
TCAAAGTATTGTTAAATCAATTAAACAAATATCCTGACTTTAAATCAATCGAAATGTTATCTCAGATAAAGAAGTTTCAATCATACTGCAAGAAAACACTGACAGTACATTTTAACTTTTGACAATTTGTAATCAAATATTCACAGAAAAATTATTAAACGTCAGATATGACGTTATTGCTCATTCATATTGAAATATCCATAATGCAGATTCAGTGGCATTTACATTTCTGTAGACATATAATGAGGTAGAACCTATATAGTGTTTGTATGGAGGAGTTCGAAGCCGGCCCTTCTTCGCCATTCAACTTGAAACATGGGATCACATTTCCGGGAATGGGCTAAGGACCTAAACCCATTCCCCTGGGAAATGTGATCATATGTTTTAGATGTCTGTTATTTTGCATTGGAGTGTTCCTTTGCATGATTTTTATAATGAAATCCAGAAAGTTAATGTTAAAAACCAAATTGATCATAAATTATAGTAACTTAATTTAATGACGTATTGGGACGCATTGTTCTATTTGGCTATGCATCCATTTTTCGAATTAAGAAAAAAAACTTGATTGATACAAACAGTTACAGAAAACTCACTGATAATAAATTTAAAAAATAGCTTTTATACATTTATTCTTAAGTTTCCTTTAAAGGAAATGTCGGGAAACATTTTACATAATGCCAATGGACATTTGAAAACATATGATCACTGAGGGAATGCCTTTAGATCCTTAATCCATTCCCAAAATTGTGATCATGATGCATGACGGAGATGGTTTGACTTACAACCTCATCATGCACTTTACAGAACCTACTGCATAACATGTCTTGAAGAATGTTATTGCCTCTGATTCGAAATTATGACCAGATCAATATGGACAAGCAATTATATCCTTTAGGACATTCTACGTTTTCCTTATCTTCGCTAGCCATATGCCCGATTCATTTTCTCATTTCGAATCGGATACTGCGTTTTCCCTTTTTATGTTAATTACAGATTGTTAAATTTAGGTATGTGATAAATTTTCTTTCAGTATGATTGATTACTTTACCGGACAGAAAACTATTATTGGTTCAGATTAATTTTTTTTTTTATTTTTCCTGGAAATATATGTACTTTAAAATGAAAGAATTGCGCACCATTATAGAAAACTCAGACAAATTATATACACTCGACCTGTATGATCTACAAATCTATACAAGAACACTTTCATAATCAGTTTTACAGAGATTCATTGCCTTCGATTTAATGAAATTATAAAGATTCATTTTAATGGATAAATAAAGTCTTTTTTGTATAATTTGGCTTTGGGGAAAGAGAGAGAGAGAGAGAGAGAGAGAGAGAGAGAGAGAGAGAGAGAGAGATGTGCAAAAATGTGATACAAGCCAGTTAATTTTAAAGAAAAAAAATATTAACAAGAATCGAATCTCATAATGCGCAGATGTAGATTGTTAGAGTCAAGATTATATCTGCTTCTAATTATAATTTATTTTAGCTGTTTATATGATATATTAAACTGATTTGGAATTGGTACGCTATATTGATGAACAAAATAAGACCATCATTTCATCTAAGTTGCTGAAGTAACTATGTAACCCTGGGTATTTGGGTCGATCCTGAAACGTTGTGGATATAAAGTTGAAGTTCATTCAGTTTACTTCTTTATTTGATGTTACAAAATAGTACATCATACAAAATAGGTGTAGGTAAAGGTATAGATAAACCCTGAAATAAAATAAATGTGAGTTAGGAAAGATAACTCCTACATACATGTAGTTTTGTCAAAATATGAAAATATTTCTCTTTACAGACTAGACTCCAAAATATTTGTATCTGTATTTAAATCATCTGCTTATTAAATAAATAAACAATTATAATCACATCCGTATAAATAGAACTGTACGTTATCATGTCAAATTCAATTCACATGAATTTATACTGAAATTATAGAAACATTAATCAGTTTCATAATACTACTAAAACTATGATATGTTTATGTATACAACTATACGTGAACTAAGCTTAAATCATGTTTAAATAATGCTTAAACTATGCTTACCTCGCATGAGGTGTAAAGGTTGATTATGAAAAATATTCAGGATGTAAAAGTAATACTGTAGTTGATAATCTAAATTCAAGAAAATAAAAAAGATACTTACAATGCTTTGTACTCATTGATCAGACTGAATTTACTAAACAAATTTTATAATATTTAGTCATTTCATTTCTAAGCCAATTATACAATATCTTAGATATCTCTATAAATAATCTCACAATATAACTGTATTTAAATTTGAGCTATAATAAAGAAATGTAAATTAACTGACAGTTAACTATTAACTAACTAACAAATTAACTAACAAGTAACAGCTGACCAATTTTATACAATAGAAATACAGGAATACAGGAATACAGGAAAAAGGTATTCCTTCTAAATACAGATTTTTGCCTTGCCAGAGTTAAAAATTACACATGATAGGACTCTTACATTAAGGTAAGATAACTGTAACTAATTGATTAAAATATTTCAATTAAATATTGCATTGATTAAATAGTAATATAAAAATAATACACTGTACCAATATTCAGATATTTTCATGTTAGAAAAAAAAATTAAACATAATCACCAAAATTATGCAATAATACATATAATATAATAAACATATTTAATGCATAAAATTTCACTCTACCACAACTATATTTACTGAAAAAATACATTCTTGCATTGAAAGGAAACTATATCATGCATCATGACTATAGATTTATTTTGCTTTGAAAAATATTATCAATGATTTTCCGTGTTTTAATTTTCTTAACCACGATTTCCAAACACGACCAACAAATCCATGGACTTCAATATTACGTCTCCTATTGTATCTAAAATCAATGAAACAAAAACGTTCAAATCTTTATTAAAGCATAGTGAAATGAACCAATTATGATCAATAGATAAATATTACAATGTAGTTGAATAATATTTCTCCATTTGCTTACTTTGATAAGGTATTTACCTTGTTTTAGTGACTTTCCGACTGTCCAAGATCTGTGTTCCTGTAAAAGGTCATATATTTTTTTCTTGTAAAACAAACGTTTAAATTAATGAAAAAAACCAAACCTAGTCATTTAAAAAACGCAACTATTTCTTTCCAAAGATAATTAACTGACTTTAGATAATTATTTTTAAAATTTGAAGTATTAATGCATCCTTAAGGTGGATGTAAATGTATTTGAAAATAAATATTTGTTGTTTTTTTTGTAAAGAAACTTTCACTTAAAATAAGTGTTTCCACAGAATGGCAGTGATAAATAGATTGATAACAATTTTCATGCATGCGGGGTAGAATAAAAAGGATTTCAGGGATATATTACACATTTGTTGATTTAGTGGTGGGAGGGACAATATTATTGAAGCTATCACGATACACATTTTAACTTATGATATTAAACCATGGAAAAGTATTTAATCTATCGCCTCCAAGATAAATTTCGTGAGAACCTTTCCTCAATACAGAGGGACGATTAAAGGGATTTTAGGAATTACGCTTTATCGATTTTTCTGGAGGCGTTACATTTTCCGGTTCACACTTGAAAAAAAAATATGATAAAACTCAACCAGTCTACTATACTGCAACACTGATTATTGTTTACATTCTTGTCCAAATTTGAAGTTAAAACCCTATAATAACGTCTCAAATGAAATAAATGAACACTAACTCTGTTTACAGTTTTTCACATTGTCATTCTTTGAATGGACTTGTCCGTTGCAACACATCTCATTCTGCTTTCTGTAAATTCTCTCTGAGATAGAAAAAGGGACGATTTAAACTCACTCGTGTTAGAGGATGTTGAACGCATATAAAAATAAGTTCAGGAAACACCTGGTCTACTTTTGCAAATCTATTTCTCTTTATTTTGATAACATATAACATATGTCAATCTGTAATTGAGAACCTTTAGTGACCAGTTTATATGTGTTAATTGATTGTCGATTCAAAATAAGTTACATTTGAATTATTTATAAAGCTTTAAAACAAAGTAAAAAGGTTGCTTTGGTCAAATCAAATTTTTTTTTATTAAACTTAAAAGTTTATTAAATTGCAAGAATGGAATACAACCTCTGCGTTTAAGTAATAGTTGTTCTTGTGTATATATATGGTTTATAAAAATCATTGTTTTAATGGCCATTTGTTGGACAAATTATTAAAAAAATATGTGGGCCATGTCGTTTTTAAACAAAAAATACAAAACATTTTGTTCTTCACTTATCTGAATAAATTTTTACCTTGATTAAAATTGCTTACCTCCACAACATTCTACTTCATGTCCCAAATGATATCTATCGTGAACTCCCGACCCCTTACAGCAAATTTCTGTGGTTGCATTAAAGTTTGCACCCAGAATTTCATCGACCTTCGTGTACACACACTCATTATCTACAACTGTATTATTTTTAAATAAAATTTGCCTGCTAAATTTTTGAAGTTTTTGTGTTTGGTTTAATGAATATAGAAAGCATACCTACTCTTTTCACAATTTACAGAAATCGTTATATAAAGAATTCCAAATAATATTAAAATCATATTGAACATTTTTCGTATTCTGCGGAAAATTATATATAATTACATGCATGCAACTCCTTGGCTTATATTTACTACTTTTGTAGGATGTTAGAAATCTCCCGGTTTGGCCCAGTATCGGTTCTTCTATTTTTTTTAATATTGTCACTTACATTGTAAAAAGCTGATGCATTTAACGAAACACGGATCTTATGTTTACAATGCTCTTTTGAGTCATGTACTTTACTATTGAATCTTTTTAAATGTGTCATTGGTACTTTTATCTAAAATCTTGATGAGTCCTTCTTATTTTAAATATGTCATACCCGCCAGAGTACGAACAAAAACAATAGCCTGATTATTCGAAATAAGAATTATAAGAAATAAAAAAAATCTACATGAAATCATTGCATTTTCGATTAGATACTTACTCCTCCTAGGCACCTGATCCGAATTCTATCTTTTTAGGGGTCCCTGTTGGTCTGCTTTTAATTCGTATTTCGCTTTATGGATTTTTAATATGGTTGACAGTTTGTTATTGTCATTTTTCATTGAAAAAATGAATACAGGTGAATACTGAATGGTGTTTACAATTTGGACTTTATAAGATCGCTTAATTGCCTCTCTGCCATGAACATTATTCATTTATTTAGCATACAATTTACATTTATTTACAAATTGAATGTATCTCCGATTAACAATTTGTAAGGTTTTGTTTTTGAAAAACAGAAAATAATAAATTTAATTTAATTTGGAAGAATAATATTAATATTTATTATAATTACTACATATATTTTAAAAAATTTAAACAATTTACACTCCTGGTTTAAAGAATGTTTGCGTTTAATGTATCTAGTTTCTTTATTAAGCAGAAGTTGTAAACAAAAGAGATAAAATATATTAATTTTAAAATTGTTGCAATTTTAACATTGTCAAGAAATGAAGAAAGATATTCAATTTTTAGATTTAAAAAATTAAAAATATTCTTGAAAAGTATACTTCTAGAGCCTAAAATTCACTTTGTTAGGTGTAAATGATACCGTATCAAGTTGCATTGCTTTATCTTTATATATTAAACAAGTTTTTCTACATTTATAATATTGTTAGAATGATTTTGTGATTAAGAATAAAATGGCATTTTGGGATTCTACTGTTGCCAAAAGAAATGATAATAGTTTAGGAACTTTCTTTATATAATCAAATTCAGAGTATTGTACAAAAGAATGTGTTTCGGAAACGCAGGTTTATTTCCTTATCCAAAAGGCAAACCCGTAACGCATCTATATATAGACACAACTACGTAGAGGACTTGATTTGCTTTTATTTATTTACAGGTATTTCCTGTGTAAATGCAAAATCAACCTATGCATATATATCATGGCGATCACATTTAGATGGTGTTATGCCCTGCATTTCAATGTTAA
The DNA here is from genome assembly GCA_016163765.1 of Magallana hongkongensis. Taxonomy (NCBI): domain Eukaryota; kingdom Metazoa; phylum Mollusca; class Bivalvia; order Ostreida; family Ostreidae; genus Magallana; species Magallana hongkongensis. The sequence continues at coordinate 65,883,150 of WFKH01011925.1, forward strand.
TATAAAACAGTTTGATTTCTACTTGTCAGCGCATTGAAAATGTATTGCAATAATAAACTGTATGTTTATCTGTTGATACATACGCAAATTCATTTTAATTAAAAATAAAGATTGAAAGAAATCACATATTTTTAAATAATGCTTATTTTGTTTCTATAAAAAGTGTCAATTTATTAATATATGTAAACAGGTGAACCCTCTTGAATTCGTAGAATACTTTGCAGCTTACAATACCGAGAACTAGCCTAAGGGGTTTTCCTCCGATGTTTGAACTGAACAGGGCATTTAAAGGTATGTTCATACAGGCTATTTTTATATCGGCCAGGAGAGAATGGGGCATTATAGTGTAAAATCCTTTATTTCATGTTTAAAAAATATACCGGGAAACATTCTTTCAATATTGTATCGTGTTAAGCATCGATTATTCATTAAAGGTTAACATTGCTTCCGACAATACACGTTTTATTACCAAATGCAATGGGCTATGTATGTATCGAAAGTTTAAACGTTCCGAAATATCCATATATAAACAAGGATTTAGTCCTAAATAAAAAAAAAAAAACAACAACAAAAAAACTCATATTTGATTCGTTGTTTTTTCATTTTTCTGATGAGTTTGTCGTATGTTTTGGGTTTTGTTCTACCTCTGCAACATCTTAAATATAAATGTATAAAGGTCTTTCAATCAATTTTTTCAGTCTTCAAATTTCATGCTGTAGTTTGTTCTGAATTTTGAAGAATCCAAGATTAATATGATCCTATGACAAATACACTTAGGACGTTTGTTAAATTTGTTTTTAATTCATTTTATTCATTTATGTCTCTGCAATAGGTGAACTGTACGCTCAGAACTAATAACTTATAAAAATTTTAGGTGGTTGATTAAGAAACCATGACTTTATCTGTTATTACAAAACGTCCTTGTAACATTACATGTATACTTAAGCTAATGTCGGCCAATGCTCTAAATTTGTTTCTTGACAAGGAACACGAATTTTTTTATCATATCAGATATTCCACAAGTATATTTTTGTCTTGCTATCCAGTAATCTTGCTATCGTGAAATTTATATTTAGCAAAGCTGACCACAGATAGACGAAAGGTACATTGTGTAAAATATGTAATACAAAATTTGACAAGTCATACATTTTGACAGGAAATATGAATAAAAAGATCAATATTTAACAAAATTTATTTTCAAATTAAAAATTTTGCCAGATGGCAGTAAATAAAAAAGTCTAACGACACTAAGGTAATTTTTGTTTCAAATGAATATCATCATCAACATTGATTTCCCCCGCCTCGATTTTCTTAGCCACTATTTCCAAATGCGTTTTGTAACACGCAGAATGCCCCTTCCTCTGTTGCTGACGCATCTACAAGGTTACAGAAAAAATGTCCGTAATGCCGACATGCTTCATTACCATACTTCTACTTCTTGTTATCTGTAACAAACGCTTTATATACCTTTCTGTTAAACTTGTAATTATGTATCCACAGCATATGTGGTCTTCTGATGAGTAAGGTCTTCCTTCAGAGCATATCTCTTTATTTGGTCTGTAGATTTTATCTATAATTAGTTAAATAAAAACAAAACTTTAACTAATCAGAAACGCCTGATTTCCTTGTACCCCACGAATACATGAGCTTACTTTTCTTTTTCCTCATGTCACAATCTACAATTTCATTTTTCAATTTCTACCTATTTAACATCCAAAGTAATGTAAAATGAAATCAGGATATATAATCAATGTAACCATATAATAAACAAAATTAAACACTATCTATGAGAAAGGAAAGCAATAAACTAGAATTATCGATTTCAATGCATCTTCGGACGTTGGCCATTGAGTTTTATTTAAAAAATGTTAGACTGTTAAGAAAAAGTTTAAAGATTTGATTGCTATGGAAATAATATCTTTTTTTTTTTACTTACCCCCACAACATTGTACTTCCTGATCCTGCTGACATTTGTCGTGAACACCTGATCAGGGGCAACAAATTTTGTGTTGTATCATTAAATTTTGCATACTGAATTTCACCATTCTTTGTGTACACACACTCGTCATCTACAACTGTATCATTTGTCATGTAAAGTCATACCCACTGACATATAAGTTAAAAATCTCAAGATTTTGTTTCTTAAATAAATGAATAACTAATATACTCTTATCATTATTTAATGCAGCTGTTTTGCACTTGAGTCCAAAATTCAGTAATAATAGAATAAACATATTTGTTGAGAGGAAATTATTATTTGTTAAAAAACGGGTACATGGGGACTGCCTTTCTTATATAGTATTACTTTGCTAGGGCGTTGAAAATCTCCCCTTCTTGGTCCGATATCAACCCCCATGTTTCCGTTATTTATTATTTTCAATGCATAATATGCCATTTGGGGAACGTTTTACGAACATTGAAAAGTTGTGTTATTATAAATTTTTACGTCTCAGATTGGCTAAACAACACTGGTATTGTGTTTTGAAATGTTTGCAATGACAATAATTTGTATATATTTATCTTCTTTTCAACAGATTTTAAACGGTATGCCTGCTAAATTATTATCATTTTATATGAGAAAGAACCAAAAGAATTCAAATACATATTCAATTGTTTATATTAAGCCTTGGATTTGTTGTAACTCAAAATATATTAAAAGAGCCAAACTTTCAAAAAATCACAAAAGCAGATGCATGCTGGTGCAAATATTTCAACAATAAATTCATGCGGGATAGGAAGGTAGCGACAATAAAGAAAAATACATAACCCGCGTTAGTGGTTTATGCCAATTTTTTGCAATTATTGCCACCTTCATATCCCGCATGAGTTATCAAAGAGAGCATTTTATTGTTTATATTTACGTCTTTCTTTTAACAAATTATTGAATTGATCGAAATAGCGAGTAAAAGTAACTAAATTATTGTTCATGTACACGAGTACGTCGGGTAAAAAAATAGCTAAGTCGTCTTTTATGGGAATTGGAGCATAAAATAATCAAGATTATTTCGTGCAATTGGTAATTTTTTCTAAGGTTTCTGAAAATTTCGACCTATCGACAAACTAGTCAGATTTTAGTCCTGTTAGTTTCTAAAGAGCTTTGAATTACAATTAATTTCCTTAAAAAATAGAGGGAATCATAGTTAGTGATGTAAATGTATAATATCGTTTACCGTTGCTAACAGGGGTATTCATCTGGTTTTTGGAAATAAAAAGGCATTTTAATGTATGTTGGTATTTCTCATATTTTACCCACTTAACTGATATCATGATATGACCAAGGAAACATTTGTTCGCATTTTACGTAATTGATTTTAAACGACGGTTATTAAATAAAAACACTGAATATGCCCACATTTTAATTGAACTCTCAATATGATTACTGAACAACTGGTGTTAACAAAAATTACTCTCATGTAAATATTAATAGAATGTGTAAGCTGGGAAATACATGAGTAATCCAACCGATACAATTTTTTTGGTTGACGATTAATTTCAAAATGGTGTGTTGAATGTCACCGGTAGATTCCAAAAGTGTAGATATGGCACACTACTTATTAAAGAATAATTGTGCTAACTAAATACTAGTAGTCATTTTGTTAGCAATCATTTTGTCAAAATTTTGTATCATTGTCTCTTATATCCACACACAGAGATATTTAGTAATTTGGTAAATAAAGATAGATTTAACAGATACAATTGTACTTAAATATTTTATTGATTTGAATTATAAACTGGCTTTAACGCATAGGAAATTGATGGGTAAAGTTACATTTACCTGTGCTACATCAAATGCTTTTAGTGTTGTTAAACTATTTTGTACGAAAGGAAAGTAGCCTTATCTGGATATCATATATAATCTTGTTAAATTGAGTAATTATCATAGTTTAAAAGCTTGAAATGCACACCAGTATAATTCTTTATGGTAAAATGAGAACAAAATTATTTCCGTTATTTTTTCTTTGCATAATGAGGTATGGCCTATTGGTTGTCAATCCATAAAATACCAAGATTCTAGTCTACAATGTTTATATGATGCTCGTAAAATAAGACAGAAATGGCAAGCAGAAAAACCTTTATTTGCTGACACATAAAGAATCTTTATATTTTTGAAACGCTTGTTAATATTTGACCGACATCTTTCTTGAACGCCATACCGCAGACTTGTTGTAAAGAAGTTTAATGAATATACCCATAAGCTGAAACTTTCCAATGAGTTTCCTTGCATCCCCTTCACATATGATAAATAGTTTCTTTGTTTCGTCAACAAAAACTGCCAAGTTTATGTCAGATTCTGGAGACATTCAATATCAGAGCAAGAAAATTGTGGTGCCGTACACTCATATGTTATAGTATATACATGTATTGAAGAGCTACTGATTCTTATTACTTGGTAAAAAATACATCATTCAGATATTATTTATGAAAAAATGCTGACTTTTGTCAAATATCATGTCGTGTAGTTGACGTTTAGTGCAAAATAAATACAATTCGCAGTTGCTGTACGTACGTTTGATATACATTGTATTTGGATTTCTAAAAGAAATTACTTATTTTTGTTATGTGTTACATGTATGTGTTGTAAATGAGTTGAGATTAATTGAATTAATTGATCAATATTATTAAAAGATTTATTTTATAAATAGCATGATATGACATGCTCTTTATTTGGATCCCTTAACTTTATATCAAAATTTAAGGTTTTTTTGGGTTTTTTTTAAAATTAATTTTTGTGTTTGTGCACTTCTGCCACGTTTTAATAAACAAGAATTATTTTAACTACTGACTTAATTTCTCTTTATATCAAATATATAACTTTATGTACGTTACAATTAATAGCTTGCAAAGTAATGATTATTTTTAAAGTGTATATCTTGTCACTTTTATAATCGGTATTATCTTTTTACGAATGTTTTGCGGTTTTAAAATAAATCGGTATTTTAGTGTATTTTTGTTTAAGTATGATAAGTATGATAAATAAAAAATGTAAATTGCTTTTGGAATTGCCCATTGGATTTCCTTCCCTCCCCCATTAATCGCCTTCCAAAATTTTTTTCCGAGTCTGTACTTAAATCAAAGCGAACTCATAAAATAATACACGCGACGCTGAATACATACTTTACACATTTTTAAAATCCAGTTTTATTCAGCCAATTTCATGGTGTGTGTAATGAGAGTATTTATAAACAAAAAGAAGTGTATGTAGGGAGAATGTCGTGATTCTCAAGCGCAGATGATACCGAGGTGTACAAATTCAGTCTGGTGTGTTAAATGTTATAAGACTAAGAAAAACACTATTTAAAAATAACTGTTTTAACAAACAACTAATTTAAGTCGCGTGCACATTACTTAAAAGATAGCCAATTTGAAAACTTTTTATCTAAAGTATCTTTTTTTTTTTTAACTTTTTAAACGAATACGTTCAAGGACACTATTTAAAAATCTGATGGAATGTTGTTTTTAAGAAAATATATATCAATGTATGCTTACTGTCTCAGTGATTTTTTGAGTTTTTATAATCCGTATTAACCTTTTATGAATGATTTGCAGATTTTGCAAAAGAATATGGAATTTAAAATAGCTGATTCATAAGACCATGAGAATTGCTTTAAGAATTTCCTTTTGGATTTTATTACCTCCCACTGTAATCGCTCTCGAAAACCGTTTCCGAATGCGAAAAGAAATCCAACCAAGTGAACTCATGTGATAAATGCAACTTAAACGCTAAATACGGAATGCACACAGCATTTAAATTCTGGTTTATGATGTGTACAATGACTGTACATGTATTTAAATAGACAAATACAAGTTAATATCAACTGTCCTGATTCAAATGAAGAGATAATACCGATATATACCTATACAATTTGTTGTAATATTTTACAGACGATGAGAGATATAAAAAGTTAAAACCACCAATTTCTTTAACGATCCCAACTATTTAGCCTGCACAATTTTATATCAACTGTAAACATCAAAATAGATACAGGACACGGTAGAAACATGAACCCGTGAAATGTTGTTTGTCTGTTAGATAACAGATATAATTTGTAAGCAAGCAAAACGTTTCTTGAAGATAATGTATATCGCAACTAAGCCACAATTTAGAAAATTCTAATTGTATACAAGTTATAATTTTGGCAATTGAAAATCGTAAGTATTCACATTGTAAAATGAATGAATTTGATTTTTGTCTTTATTCCGTATCAATAAAGCCATCTATTTCTTTAAAAATTAAAAAACGCATTCAAATACATGCATCGTAAGTAACCAGAACCTCAGTTTTAAAGGTGCATGGTCACGATTTCGGTAAAATATATTTGTTTTCGTGTTTAATGTTTACAATGCTTTAGTAAGGCACTTCTAATAGTCAACAATAATTTAAGTGTCAGTTGTCGAGTTATAAGCGAGATTAACAGAGGTCATAAGTATTTGTTATGTAAAAAAAGATAAGGCTTTTTTTTTTACATTTTAATATTGACAAGAAAATGCAAGGTTTAGACCTAAAATGGATGTGCTAGAAACCGTGTATTTATGTTAAAACGAAGTAGCAGACAGAAAAATCAGCTCGAAAAAAGAATTTTTACCGGTATGTTGAACCAATGAAGAAAAAAAAAATGACACGAGCCATTTTGAGCTATATATCTTGCTTGTAACTCTTTGACACCCAAATTTTGGTTGATTAGAAAAGCATGACCAAAGCATTGTAAACAATAAAATAGAAAAACAAAATTCGACCAAATCGTGACCATGCCCCTTTAATTCATTGATTATTATATAATACAGAAATTTAAAAAAGCTTATTCATATATATTTTTGATTCTTGATATTGATAACCTACACGCCATTGATTTTGTACGAAAACAGTGGTAAAGATTGATGTGCAAATATAAATTAAACAGCCAAACAAATAATGAATTCGAGGTTAATGCATGAAAAAAGTGTAGATAAGTTTATAAACTGACTTTAACATGTAATTCTTTTTTGCAGAAAACCATTTCATCCTAAATGGTATCAATAAAACAAAGCAGTATTATATAATTTTTAAAAATAATCTATGCATTTATTTAGATATCGTATTATTAAAATAAACAAAACAAACATAAACTTTCCAAAGGCAGGAATGACGGAGTCAATGACTAGACACTACGCGGCAAACGAAGCATGTGATTTTTTTGAATTATTTGAAATTGCGTTTTCATTGCTCTTCCTTGACAATACGTTCGTTTTCAAAAAAAAATCTTCAAGAAAAGCGTAAATTTTGATAAAGTAAAGTCACATTCGAAACACACATGCATAACAGTACACATTGAAAAAATAGATAACGTTTGGTATACTTGTTTTGCAATAAACAGCTACGTTTGGATGCTATTAAAGTACCAATGTGAAATTCTAAACTAATGTCTTTATTTTGCTTGCTTTGAACATTATTTTCTACTTGTGTTGATAGTCTAGTATTTTCATTATATATTTTAAGCAGTGGTTAAGAGTCAAAAATTCATACGAAGGTCAAACGTAGCTGACACTTTAACAAATGAATTTTAAAACAAATATCATGTGCGTTTAACAGACATTCCTTTTGTGCACAAACCTCCAAATTATTTCAACTACTCCCTATTGACCCTTATTAAATAACTGCACAGACCTTTAGATAATATGATAGAGTAATCGATGCAATACGAAAAATGTGTTCAAAACATGCTTTAATCCTAATTCAAAAATTCATTAATAAATATTTGCTGATACCTTTTTTGAAGATATTTCAATACACACACGAATGAATGCACTTGACTTTTAAAAAAAAAATGTCAAGGTAAACCACATTGTTCTTTATATCATGCCAGACCTTTAATCTCAGTTTGCCCAATAAGCAAATACTTTGTACTTGCTCTTTAAATTTATTCATGAAACGGTATCTTTCATGTAGGTATGGATCGCATTAACGGACTTTTATGAATGAATCATTGACATAGTATTGCGCCCTGAATGGGTAATCCTCAATGTAGCGTATTCTGAACTGTTTGTTTGACTTACAGATTGTAAGTAGTGCGTACATTCAACTTCATTTTACAACATGTTTTGTAACATTATATAACCAATATAACATTGAAATTTAAATAAAAATTCAACTATCAATAGTTTTTGTATTACAGTTTGAAACAAAAGTCACAAATGTCTTATTATGGCTTTGATATGTGTTGAATTTGTGTCGTATGTTGTTCCAAACGTCCTTCGATTGAATTGTTCGAAAGTTAAATATAATCCTTTAATACAAAGCACAAAAATGAATATCTTTATACACACGTAGGCAATGCAGCAGTGGGTCCCGCAACGTTTAAAAAACTTGTAGGAGCTTAAAATAGTAGCCTTAGAGATTAGAACCATGGAGAAAGGTATTTCTCGGTGGTGTAAGTGATTGTCTTTCTTTTTTTTTATTGTTAGAAGCATGACCAAGATAAATAAATTTAAGTCTTAAATTTCATAGCAGTGTCTTACCTAACCAGATATGGCTCAGTGGTGTTTTCGGTACGCAGGGTCATAGAAATATCAAGTCACCTTTAAGATTATGAATGCATACAGGCTCCGTCAATGTTGTAGATACCCAAAAGTAATACATTTTGACATGTCAAATAATAAAATACATGAAAATGTTGAATGTTGCTACCCTTTGCACATTCGATCGACTGATGATATAATTGAGAACTGCCTGACTAAACGTAGCTTATCGGACACAAATTAGTGGCCGATTAAACACAGCGGAAACTCCAAAATGACAAATAACAAAGTCTATCCAAAATAAACAACCCGTGGGTTGATATATGCAAGGACATTCCGAATATGAAGGAGTATGCTATAATATAATATAATATAATATAACATATTAAACAAATATATCACTACTCGATACTTGAACGAAGAAGTCAAGTCTTTGACTGTGAGATCAACATCTTTCAAGAAGTAGAAGATGAAGGCACTTACATTCTTGATGCTATGTTTTCTTCTCGTAATATGGGTTGCAAACTCTATGAATTTAACAGGTATGTACATGTACATAAATACGTATAAAAACCTTTGAAAATTTAGACCAATACACCTTATTTGCAAATGCATCTTTCTTGACCTGGAATGTAGTTGTAGGCGATGAATGTGTGTACTCGAAGATTGACAAAATTATCGGCGCAAAGTTTGATGAAACAACACAGATTTGTTGCCCGAGGTCAGGTGTCCATGCGAGATATCAAGAGGAAATGGAAATTGATTGTTGTGGAGGTAAGCATAAAAAAAAATGTTCGAACAATTCGAAATTTTGTTCATGTACGGAATACTTTTCACGTGAGCAAATCGCAATTTTTAAAAAGAGGAAAGATAAAATACGCTAAAGAAACTGTCATTTTTGGTTTTTAACCCATACAAGAAAAATTGTCTTCAAACTATATTTTTCTTGTATTTTTATTCGGTGTCTGCAATGAAAAAAATAACAATTTTACACTCTCAAAAAAGTTATGATATATCTTGTATCTGCATTTTTGTTATAATGAATTCATTGTAATTTACTTTATTGAATATAAAAAATATGTTTTAAAATTATGTACATAATATATATTATGCAAAAATTGTTAAAAGTAGTGGACATTTAGTGTTACAAAACATCAATATGTTTGATACTTATACAGTTGTATCCTATGTGAATTGATGTTGTTGGTTGTTGATTTCAGAAGGAATTTACAAACCAAAAATAGAGGTGTGTTGCAACGAACAAGTGTGAACAAGGACGCGCAAACAAACTGTGATTGCAAGTGTAGTAAGTAATACTTTTATCATACAATATATACTCTTGTCGTTTCAAACAATGTATATATTTGATTTTCTACATTAGCATTTGACAAAGAAATTAACTTTTACACATAGTAAAATTTAACTAGTAAATAAAGTTTGTCGAGAATGTATCATGGGTGAATTCCACAAATTTAATTGCATCGTGTGAAAGAAAGAAAAGAAACGAAAATGAATACTTAATAAAAACAATTATTGTTTTTACATCAAATCTTCGTGCTTTCCAAAATATCATTTTAGCGTCTTTTTCGAATTATCATGTTAAAAATTAAAATTTGTCATTTTATTTTTCATTTCATAGGAAAATCAATTTTTAAGAATGATGAGAACAGAATAAAATCTGGTGCAGCTAAAGTTAACTCACCGCGGACTCGTCAAGACCATTGGAAAGAGTTAAACAGTTTGAAAGAAAGGTATAAGTAAATTATTTTTGTTTCAAATTCATGAATGTTTCAATTCAAATATGCGATAGACTGATTTCCAAGTCGTAAAATATTTAAAGTAATTTTGATAAAATTGTCTTGAAAATCATGTTATATTTTTGTAGGTGCAGTAAGAATTATCGACGCAACTCTAGAATTTTGTGTTGCATCTAGAAACTATGGACAACGAAATCTAAAACAAACATATTTTAATATTCATACTCAGAGGCAAATCCTTTCTTATAAGAGTTTGATTTTGAGCAAATAAAAATGTAAAGATTGATTTTACGTTGTTGAAATTTGTGTATTGTTATTTAAATATGTTGTAAAAATCAACATTTAAAATCTATCTATGAAAATTTTAAATAAAAAAAAAAGTCTTTCGATGACTTTTAATTGGAAAATCTAATCATTACCCGAATGCTGTTGTTTAGAAAATACTATTTTCTGTGGATGAAATTTTTTGCTGTTTCAATAATACGCATATGTTGATTAACATTTCTCGAGTACGATGAGTTTAGCGTCGGGCGAAGCGGTTTAGCTGACACAATAAATACCTTAATAAATTTATGGGAAAGAGTACCTGAACTCTGAACGATATACTTTTTTGACATACACATGTATTTAATACATCGCAAAAAGCTGGGATATTTGCAATATTTGGAAGATAACATACGCACATAAACAACATAACTTTCTATGTCTTGTCTGATTTTCTCCTTCATATCTCCTTGTTAAATGACTTCGTCGGTGAAGATTCCAAAAACTTGTAATACCTTGGATATTCAAAATGTGAGTTAGAATACTAATCATGCTCGAAGTAAAAGCGCGTGACTTTGCTTTATATTATATAATCATTTTATAGCATTTCTGACATGGTTTGCAGCCTACACACTGGTATTTACCTAGTAGGCAGATAGAGTCATTGTATATATTTAAAGTCTAAGAAATGAAATTAAGAACTATGGTATTTTTTTTATTAATACAATGAAAATGAGAATTGAATAGATCATTCGTTCGATCACCATAACGATTCATAATATTTAATGCGTAATATGAACGATCTGATATAATCCAATCCCTTGTATATTCCAACAACTCCGAATACATGTACAACTTATAAATGTATGTCAATTACACTATGTAGTAATAAATAAGTAAAGTCATAAGTTTTGAATTATATTTTTTTTATAATGATCTTATCAACATCGTAAATGCATTAACTGACAAAGTTTCTTACCTATAAACACCCACTGCCTGTAAAATAACATAATTGATTACGTAATATTTGCTAAGGAGCATAAAAACAAAGCGTTTACTCAATCTGTTATTTATAAGCCTATATACTAAATATGTCCCAAATGTGCTTGTTCTAAAATACAATCTTTTATTTGAGAAGTACTTATTGATTTATAGTTTGCAATTAATAATAAAATCTAAGAAGGAGCATAAAAATAAAGCGTTTACTCGATCCGTTATAGAATTGCTCCAAATACCGTCGTGATTTTTTGGATTACGCATATAAAATTTTGATCCTAAGAAAAATTGAATACATCTACAGAAAAGAATTTAAACGGCACATATATAGGTGAATGGATATTCAGTGTCTTTTTTGTAGCACAGGTAATGTTTACTAGGTAATATGAAAGGATATTTAAAGATATCAAATTTTATTCTGCTCTTTAAATGCATAAACTTCATTCATAAAAAAACACAAGAATTTACTATACCGGACTAAGCTGTAATAATGGATCATCTAGAGTTAAATTTTTTTCACGTCACCCTATATTGATTTTTAGGTATATTTACTATATACAATAAATAAGTAGTCAAAGATCTCCGAACTACTTATTGGTATCTCTAAAATACCAAAATTTTAACTTAAAAAGAAAAATAACAACCCAAAAAGAATCAATCTATACACATGGTTATTAACTGTAATTGTTGCGTTAAAATGAATGCCTTTTGTTTTTAAGTTAAAACTTTTATTTAAATTTAATGGATATTAATAATTTACCTGTAAGATGAAATTTACTTTAAATGCATAAAAATATACACGGACAGATAAATGAATGGAAAACGCAGTATTTCACATTTTAAAAAATCTTAGGCATGCTCCATTTTCATTTTGTCTGATAAAATTTAGAAATTAAGAGATTAAATTACCTGGAACTACCCATTGATTTTTCCGTATACCCTCGCTCCAGGTCGGAAAACCCCAAGAATGTGTCAAGCAGTAAATCTTTTAGATATTAGTTATGTGGCACATTTGTAGAAAATGCCCTTGAATTTAATGTGAAATTAAACTGTCAAAATATGAATCCATTTTTGTGAATAAAATGATACGTACTTAAAATGTAATTGATATAAATGGGCATGCAAAGGTGCACTATAAAAATGACTTAAATAAGTTGACACAGTTAAGATTTTAAGTCTGTTTTGGATATCATTACCTCTAATACCTTTTTTGCGATGAGATAATCTTCTTTAAAGTTTAACTGCAGCCATAAATGAAAAAAATAAAATACTGGAATGTTCTGATGACCTGTTTAAATAACGCTGTGTTTGGGTAAATCTGTGTTTAGCTGATTATGCAAAAACCAGCAATCAAAATATCACAAAATTCGGTTTGTCCTAAATTGGTACAGCCGTCTTTTTTCCTTTCAAAAAGATAATGTTTTACCTGTTGCTATAAGAAATATTCTGTTAAATTTGCACTTTTCTATACAGTGAAATTCATTCATTGAAATTTGACTGACTAGCTTTAAATGTCCAGTAAATACATTGTATTTAAGCTTAAGTTTAGGTGACACCGTGCAGCTAAAACATAAATAAAAATGTTTAATGGTGTATCATATTCCTCAAATTAAAGTTATCATTCAGCACACAAAAATTGAAAAGATTTTAGAGTAAAACCTTTTCGTGGTTGACAATTATTCATGCGTGTTTTTTCTTTCATTTTTACCCATAATAAAATGCATTTTTTTTAATCTACAAATAAACATTCTAATATATCGATGTACCCTGGTGTCCATACTCGTTAGCAGATCAGGTTTTAAAGTCATAGAATAATTAAAGAAAGCTTCCAATATATTTTATATTTATAACGCTACTTAGATAAAATGTTCAATCTTATTAAACTTAAGCTTATTATTTCCCTCCCCCAGATGCTTTGTTAAAGGCAAACATGTAATAAAATCAGGCGAAATAAATGTTTATTTATAGAATTCATCATGCATGAATGTTTTCATTTCAACAATTTAATGTTTGAATTTTGTACACTTAATGAACTACATACATCACGATATATTTTATTGAAAGTTTATTAAACCCCACCCCCGACATATTTGTCTAATATTAGGATTAATTAATATTATAAATTAAGTTATAAGATTTTAAGTTATAAAATCTCATATATAAAAAAGAAAACGTAAGTGTTTTATCGACATATACATTTTACCTACGCACTTATTGTTAAAAACTCCCCAGAAACATCTGATAAATATTCAGTGGAAATGTCAAATGGTTTTTCTTGCTTTCCCCTCAAATTCCTGATTTTTTTGTGCCGATATAGACAAAGTTTTTTTTATATTGGATACATTCAATTCATAAACGACAACAATGTAATTTTGTTACATAATTTTTTTACAATTGAAATTATATTCTGCAATAGGTTGCTGATAATGTAGCTCGTTATAATTCATTTTTAAAGATAAAGCAGTGAATCATGTAGCCCATCCAGTATGGTCTCTTTAAACTTTTCAAAAATGGTCTTCAGATATTATTTTTCTAAAAAATCTTTTTCGTGAAGCTTTACAATCATTAATATGAATTAATTACTCTCATGGTTGATAATATGTTATTAATATTAATTATCAAGAAATATAACACGTAAAGAGCATCAATAATTTTCAAAGAACAAGAATAAAATTACCGTCATTTAGTAACAAAACACTCATAAGCTATAAGCTTTAGTAGTTGCTAGTACAGTGTATATGCTGAAAAGTGCTATAAAGAAAACCAAATCAACTAGATCACGTTAATGTAAATAAAGGAATGATTATAAAAAAGAATATTATGCATATTTCTGTTCTTATGAACGTTTTTCGCCCACATTCATAAAAATACATACCCTAGGTGAAACCTGATTTATAGTGCCCTAAAAAGCACATTTTAAGCCTGCCTTGCATATAACGAATTGCTAAGGGCCTTGGCACTATTTGCTTAAAGTAATATTTCATAAGTCGACAAGTCCTCAAGATGATTGTTTTTCATTTGAAAAATTACAAAATGGCTGTTGCCAAATATGTGCGGCCATCTTTTACATTTGAGAATACAAATGTAAACATTTCTTGAAACGGCTTGTTTCTGCACAAAACTGGCCAAACCTGTTGCCTAAAGACGAAAAAGCAATAAATATGAGGTTCTACATGTTGTTTTGTATGAAAATTATGCATTTAAAAACAGAACAATGTTTTATTTAATCACCAAGAACAGCTGTAGAATTGTGCAGCTGCAGAGTTATTTTAAAGATTTAAAAATCTTAAAAAGTAACAGAGTGGTTAATTGGTATTCTCTCTACAACCATTTGTTGAGAAAAAAGGTTGAATTTAGCACATTAATGTAGAAACTTTGCCTCAAAATAAGGTACCTTTTTTTCATCAGTCGGCATGGGATCTATTTTTAGAACAAGAAAATTTCAGGCTATACGTGGAACTCCTGTATCTATGGAGGCACATTGACGTTATAGTTTCATCGATAAAAATAAATGTCAATTCAAAACAATCCGTGCTGAATTTGACAGACATCTCTATATACCAGTTCCAAATGTTGTGTTTTAGTTCTATAAGTATAAATTAAATTAATTTCTTTTTATAAGTAGGGTAGCGGTCCAAAAATTAATTGCCTTAAATTAAAAATATACATATATTTTTTCAATGATAATATAACTTCAATATACCTCCATAGACACAGACAAAAATAGCTCGTGCAAATTGATGGTTTTTGAGACTCATTTAAAGAATAGGGTACCCTCTTTTGAGACAAAGTTACAACCTAAATAAGCAAGCTTTGACCTTTTTTCTCAACAAATGGTTGTAGTATGGAAACCAATGACATCCTCTCATATTTTTTCAGATTTTTAAATCTTAAGTTTAAGTCTCTAGCTGCACAGTTCTAAGTAATTTTCAAAATGCATCGTTCTGCCCTTGTATGCGTAATTTGCATACAAAACAACATTTAGAATTTTATATTTATTGCTTTTTCGTTTTGGCCAGTTTTGTTTTTGCAGAAACAAGCCAGTTCAAGAAATGTTTACATTTTTCTTCTCAAATGTAAAAGATGGCCGCATATCCACCTTAAAGAATTCGAAATAGGTATGAAATTTCAAGCTAGAACAAATTGTAAACATCTAATAACTTCATGAGTTTTTAAGTAGTAGATTTTGAGTGCGTGTATACAAAAAAGGGCAAATTCTCAGATGCAAAGTTTGATCTAGCAACACAGATCTACTAACAGTTCCCAGCAACAACTAACACAAAACTAACGATCTATGATACATATATTGTTACATTTAAAAAAAAGCAATTAAGTGGTGTAACGAAGAATTTTGACCCGGGTTGAAAATTGACCGGGGGGGGGGGGTCACTTTTCAACCTTGAATATTGAGACCAAAAGTGTTGAATTAAGACCCTGGTTCGTTGAATATTGACCCGCATCGTGGAATTTTGATCACGAAATAGGTTCAAAAATTCAACAGCAAATATTCACACTTTAACTAACTGATATTAATAACTTCGATTCATTTCACCAACAATTCAGAGTTTTTCATATTTATTCTTTAGATTTACATGTTTACATGTTTTAACAGTCGGACAAAAAATATAACATTTCAGTGATCATTTTTCGAATTAACATAGTAACCTTCAGATATGTTTCAACTATTTTATTCATAGTGAACGTTTAACTGCTGTTTTGTGTGATATCAGTCTATATATTAAATAAAAATATGTTTTAAGAAGAATATAGGTATACATGGTTACACGATAAACTATTCAATTCAGTGAAACATTTTAATACTAGTATTTTCTTGATAGGTGTACAAATATAAATAATAAATAGAAAATTACAATACGCCATGTTTAATTTTGGCTTTACACTCGCCCTGTAAATTGAAGTTGTGATATTGATAATTGTAAGTTTTCTGGATGGGCGTTAATACAAAATTTAAAATATGACATATTATGATTTTTGTTCTTGCAACCACTCGATATATTAAAACTGTGATTATTCCACCCAGTAAATAACAAATTTACAAAATGACAATAATAAACATATAAGTATTCTCTTCAAAGAAGTTTGCTCAATAACAGAAAAAACAGCAATCATCTTTTTGTTCTCAAATTCATTTCCCCTTACATTATCAATGGTATATATTTTTATTATGAGAAAAAATATAATTATAACATCAGGTGCACGTGTTTCAAATTCAAATATACACGTAGATATAATGAAACTGAAAACTAAAAAAATAGACATCACATCAATTGTAATCTTTGTTAAAAAAAAAAAAAAAAAAAAAAAAGACTATGCATATGCAGAAAGTTGGCAAAATAGCTTTTCAGGAAAGTTTGCGAAAAATTATTGTCAAGTCGAATGAATTAAATAAAAATCGTTGACGACTTGTCAGATAAAAATATGGCAGTTGTTTATTTCTTATTTTGTCAGCGAAACGCGGGTATGATAAGGCAACAAATCGAGTAAAAATTCCTCTGATCGATATGACGTCACAATAAGCAGCATGATGTCATATTTTACTCAAGAAATCTGTCAATTTTAACTTTATCTCTGGTCCAAATTATGAAAACTACAGGCGTAAAATGTCACTAGAAGCTCTTTTAACAGAATATATATTCAATTTCTCTGTATTACGTATCGTTAACATTGATGACGTCACAAGCATGTTTAATAGAGAAGATTAATGTCTGGAGACAAATCATCGGAATGCAGTGTAAACAATGCCGAAATAAGACGTATTTAATACAGTTACCCAAGATTTAGATGAGTGTCAGTTAGGATATAACCAGGATAATACAGGCATGGATATTTTGTTTTATCAGCGAGTGTTATAAGGTAAGCAGATAGACATTTATGTGGCTTGACCGGCCTTTCCTCTGTCAGTGTGTACAAAAAAGACAAAAGTGTAACACTACCCCGAATATTATAAAAGATGAATTTGGCAAATATCAAAAGCACATGACCTTAAGCACTTGAAAAGTGCTGCTAGAATCCTTTGGTTTGTTGTTGTATATGAAAAATACGTAGTATTTTCAATGAAATTGAAAAAGTTGAGGAGGTTTCCGGTAAATATTGACAATATTTATTTTATGCGATTAACTATAGGATTATAGCAGCAATATTAATAAACTTGAACTTATTGCCGATCGAATTATTGTATCATACATACAAATAAACTTCGGGGTAGTTTTACACTTTTTGATTTTTTGTTAAGGTACAAAAATGATCTATTTTTAACTGTCACGTGATACCATGGCACGGCAGCTTTAAAGATCGACTTGATTCCGAAGTAAAAGTATAAAATCTTGTTGAATACATTCACTTGATATTAATATTCAGCACTGTTTTCATAAAAATAAACAATTTTTAAAATGACCATAATATCGGCGATCATTAAACTCTGAGTTGCCTTAACCTACCCGCGAATATCCTGACTTCTCAGAATTAGGTACAGGCACCTGACGTTATATATATATTTTTCTTATAGATATGTATATAAACCGTTTACTAGCTGCAGAATTGTAGCTCCACGGAAAATTCGGATTGACGGACCAGCTAAAGTTCTGCAGTTAACCCTTTATTTTATAATATTATTAGAAAGAGTGTATACTGCCTAAAAAGTAACGTTAACGGCCAGTATTTGTTGGACATATTTATCAGAGATTATGATGAGTTTACATCAATTAAAGGGAATAGTGAGGGTTGATGTCAATTTTTGAGAGAAGAGACATTAGTTGTGTTCTGTTTTAGTATACTTGAAAACAAATAACGTATTTTCTTTAAGCTAGAAAAAATACTGACAGCAAAAGCTAATAATTAATCTGTCATTGATGACTTTTTAATTCTGTTCCAAGAAGGAATGAAAATCAATTCTATGTATAAAAAAGGATTTGCTACCTCGACCCACCCTTCTAATTCAGAAGCAAAAGCTCTTCTAAGTTTTATTTATATAGTATAATGAATGGATATATACCAAGTTTTCAGTCTAATATTAAATGGTTGTAGTCGGAAAAATTAACCTTAAACATGTCAAATCACCCAAGTCGGCAAATGTAGCGGACAGTAAAAGTTTTAAAGTTTTGAAACTGAAACTTTCAAGTACATACATTTACATTTAAACCGTGAAGAGCAAGTTCCAGTTCCGTTCAAAGACAGTTCAAACTCTGAAGTTGGGGTCAATTTTCAATAGGTTCAATTTTCAACGTGTCGATGTCATAAGAGGTTTTCAAAATATTTTAAAGCTGTTGAAAAATGACCCCGGGTATTAATTTTATGACTTTTGGTCTCAATATTCAACGTTGAGAAATGACCCCGGGTCAATTTTCAACCCGGGTCAATATTCTTCGTTACAAGTGGTCAGGAGTTTGATCAAATTCTATTTTTATGTTATTATTATTTACAATGTTTTCGAAATGCATTTCTAATGATCAAATGAAATTTTAAAGTCAGTTGTAGATTTATAAGTAAGATACAGGGCCCACAATTCTTTCTCATGTAAACAATCTGTTTTTGTTTACATAGGATAAATATACCAGTAAAAATCTTTTTCAAGCTGATTTGTTTATCTACTAATTCCCCGATAGCATAAATAAACAGTTCCTAACTTTTAAAAAATAAATTTTAGGTCTAAAACTGGAATTTTCACTTCAACATTCAAAATGTAAATAAAAGCTTTGTTTACATAACATAGCAACAAATTGAAAGCTCTATAACTCGCTTATAACTCAACGACTGGCACTCAAATTTTGGTTGCCTATTAAAAATGCCTTACTGAACATTAAAAACGGAAAAATACTTTCTGACCAAAATCATGACCATGTCCCTTTTATTGTTTGTTGTTATCCAAGAACTTAACAAAGAGTCTGGGCACAAAAAAAACCCCACACATTTGTTTTTTTTTTGAGTTCCCGGTAAAATTCTTTACAAATCTTTGCAATATTTTACGGTTATAACGAATTCGGATATAACGAATTTACGGATATAGCGAACTGATTTTTAGTCCCGTAGAGGTGAATAATAGCGAAATTTAACACTTTTATAACGAATTTCTTTACAGTTTAAAAAGTTTGCACCACATTTAATATAATAATTTGAATGAATATTTTTCACATAAATTCTTCAATTTATAATCCGATTATTAAAGGTATCAAAATAATGTATTTTCATTCTAAGTCTCAATTAGCAAAAATTGTAGTCTGGTGAAAGAAAACATGTATATATTGAATTCGCTATAGTTATTATTACGAATTCATTATATGTATATAACGAATTACGGATATAACGAAGTTAATCCATTGGTCCCTAGGACTTCACTATAACCGAGTTTTAATGTATATCATATAATACAATATAATACTGTAATAAAAATGATGCATTACAATATATAATACGATACAGTATAGTATTATATGATACAACATCATACCATCATATGATATAATATTATATATTGCAATATCATATGAAACAATATCATGTGATAAAACAATTGATAATACATTATCATATTACACAATAATGTATCATAATATTCAATACTATACATAACAATATCATGATACAATATCATATTATAATGTACAAAAAAAGAATACAATATCATATCGTATCATATAACTTTTTACATTTATAATAAAGGATATAATATTGTTTCATATAAAAAAATGGTGTATCATACATACAATACTAAATCATAGGAATCATGTTATATCATTTCACAACAAACACATTTATCAAGAAGGTTTGATTGAGGTAGGAGATTTTTTAGCATCCTAGATAATGGAGATCAGACTCTGCATCTGAAGCTACCTCTGCGATTCATTTATTTTATAGTTAAATCAACTATCAAGTTTAAAATAGTACTATTATTTATAAAACATGTGACCTGTTCCAAAATAACTAAACCTCCTCCAGCATCTAAAACCTTTGGCTCAGATTCAGCATTTAAGCCTGTCAGGTGCATCAGTATCATGAGATGCATCATCCATGCAAGTTTGGTGAAGTTAGGACCAGTAATGACTAAGATATAATCATCAGAGGACACCTGCTCCAAAAACTTTAACCATCTCTAAAAACCTTAACCTCCTCCAGCATCCAAAACCTATGGCTCAGATTCAGCACTCAAGCTGTCTGGTGCATCAGTGTCATAAGACGCACCATCCATGCAAGTTTGGTGAAGTTAGGACCAGTAGTAACTTAGATATTGCTATCAAAGGGCACCTGCACCACAAACTTTAACCTGCTCCAAAAACCTTAACCTCCTTCAGCATCTGAAATTCATGGCCCAGATTCAGCATCCAAGTCTTTCAAGTCCATAAGTAGGTCCAGATGCATCATCCATGCAAGTTTGGTGAAGATAGGACAAGTAATAACTTAGATACAGGACCTGCAACAAAAACTTTAACCAGGTCCGGACGCCGACGCCAGGGGTATAGCATAAGCTCCCACGACTTCGTCTCGGTGAGCTAAAAATGTAAACTTTCGAGATGACCCTTAGGAAATTGGTATAATTAATAAATTATTTTTTCTATCTTAAAATTACTGATACAGTAGTTAAACTATATGCAAGAAATTTCAGAAAATATCTAGGGTAGAAATAATAAGATTTGATCTCGTTAATTCTTTTGGTACAATTTAAACTTTTACGTCTGCTGCAGACAAAAATACCAACTTGCTACAAAAAACAAAGGACTGTATGCGGTATTATGCATGTCTCGCCCCCAAAGTTCAGGTTTTATAAAGAGCTTTAGAAATAAGATGGAAGATAGCTGGAAATATATTGAAAATAAGTATGTAAAAGATTATCACCGCAGTGACGTCATAGTGTACGTCATGAAGATTGTCTAATTTTGATAAAGTAATGTTTTGGAGAAAAATATGGGTGTATTCCGATGGTTTTTAGACTGGGAAACATTAAGCGCAGGCTTGCTCAAGTATCTTTTTTGAGTATGATGTGGACATAATTGTATGAACAAAAACATGTGTAATAATCGTACTTGAGCAGTTCTGCGCTATATACTTCCAAATGCCAAATATAAAAGAAAAATGACATCTTCATTTTTTTTTTGGCAAATTTGCAGGAATTAACTCACTTAGGTGAAGTCACACACACATATACACACTCGCACACATGCGCAAGACGCACCACAAAAGGACATACACACGGACACACGCGCCTGCGTGCGTGCGTGGGTGTAGTATACATGCATATAATCAATTGAATATGGTTTTAGAAAGCTTACGTGCTTATATTGTTTTGGCTGAGTGTAAGTTTTAAGATAGGGCCTATAGGTTAAATCAAAATCCTTTTACAATGAAATTCCTTTTTAACTATTGCGATAACAATGCATCGATGGTTTTGAACCCAGGGTTTTTCATTCAATGCACATTAATGTTAATTTTTCTCTTTAACATTCCATTCATATCCCTTACAAAATTCATCCTTTGCGCATTGTGACTCAATATTTCCCACTCCAACGAACATTCCAATTATAATTTTGGGCAATGCAGACTGTGCACATTAAAATATATGCTGGCCACAAGGTAGATTAATATCTACAAAGAACAAATTCAAAGCATATGTAAACAGGTCAATGAATGCAATCTGTTCCGATTAATATCAGCTAATAAACGGTTTAGTGATGTGGGAAGGGTCTGCTTAAACTACCAAAATATATTTTGTCACATAAATCAACAATTTTGTTATTAGAATATGCAGGAGTTTACTGTAAAAAAATTCAAATATTGTCTGATAAATATGCAATCTGATAGCATTACATTGTTATATATGGAACTATTAATCGGTTTCGCTAGGCTCTAACGTAAAAAAAATTTAGTTTGTAATAGTACTACCCTTAAATAAAAATCACTGCCTTTCCTTGAATAACTTAACAAGATTTAAAAAACAAAAATACCCATTTGCTATTACTTTTTTTATAAAACAGAATGTGCACAGCGAATGATTCAAAGTATGCACGTGCATGCTAATAGATGCAGTTTTTTTTTCTGATTTATATCAACATTAAGTTTAGAGATAGATCAATATCTTGAACTTACTATATAATTTGGATTGTATCAGACTTAAAAGATATTAAATTTTATCATTACCACTCAATGCTAAAAACCAACGTAAAATGTCACTGCAACACTAACAGTCAAAATTTCAAAATAATGCATACAAACTTATGTTTGTTTATATCTCAGAGCTTACCAGAGCATATTATATGAATAGTGTCATGAATTAAAAAGCACTAAATGCCAAGACATGAATGAATACACGTAAATGTTTCTTTCTTTAAAAAAGGCAATTTCATAACTTTATTCAAATTATACATCGGATAAAATAGTAGTTATTTTCCTACTTCAAATTTAAATAGTTATAAATAAATTAAAAATACTCAGGTATCATATGTAAGATCATCCGGTCAAGCATTTTTAAAAAAACCAGGGAACTACATATCCTAAATGATCCTGGTTGAAAAAAAATATGGGGGCTGATTTTTGGTCTTTCCGCTTTTCCATGGTAAATAAAAGAAACCGCTCACATATATAGCGCATTTTTAATTTTGCTGAAGAGCTCTACATGTAATAATTAAGAAAAGAACTGTACTCTGACAATGTTGGCCTACATTTTGCTGATACTGGGGGTCCTCTATGGCAGAATTATCGCCATAGGTAATGACAAATTTCCATACGTACTTGTTTCAATCATCTTTGAAAATACTTTTCCATAAGTGCTATATAACATACGAAAAATGTCGTCGTCTAGTTGTAGATGAAGAATGCGTTTTCACACAGAACGATGCAATCGTTCATAAAAAAATTAATACAACGACAAAGATTTGCTGCTTGTCAGGAATTCACGACAGGTATCAGCAGGAACTGGAAGTAGACTGTTGTGGAGGTAAGCATAAACTTACATAATTTATAAAAAATATGTCCTCTAATCTAACTACATGTATAAGGGATCACATTTAATGAGACAATTAATAACAAATAATGTTGTATTCGTTGTTAGTGTGTTATTTTAACAACAACTGGAACTATCTTTAAAAAAATGAAACACTTTTAGGCTTTGACTGTTTTGTTTTAACCTAGTCAGCTCTACAATGCTTCAATTTTAAACATTCTTTTAATTGAAGAAGGAATATATAGACTAGGAGTGGATCTCTGTTGCAACAATCGAGTATTTATGATTGATATCCAAATGAAAACCTGTGACAAACGTAAGTGCATCAAAGACATCGTATGATCTTTTTTTATTTCCACATTACAAGACGATTTATAGTTGCAGATTAGATAAAACTATCCACCATTATTGGTTATAGTCTTTGATTTAGGAGCAAATTTGATTTTTTTCCTCTAATGTAATTGCTCTATTGTCTTTTTTTTTAAATTTAAAGTTGTAAAAAACATTTTTAAAAGGAATATTAATCGAAAACTAAATATAGATCGTTTAAATGAAATCAAATACCCCTAAATTTACTTGTATTTTCCTTATGTGCAATGTTTTTCATGAAGTCTAACTTATATGAGTTTTCAATTTTGATATATACAATCATTTATTTGTTTATCGTTTATAACTCAACGCCATGAACATATCTCTCTTACTGCAATAATGGCCTTAAAAACACGACTTGAACAGTAACACGCACGGAAATATAATGAACGTCTAAATGATAAATGGGTGATCAAATATTATGGATTCACTCATTAACATATTAAACACATTTAGGCTTTTTTAAAGAGTACGTTTTGTATAAATGTAAATAATTACCTTAGATGTTGTTACATTTAAACATTTCCTTGACAGTTAAGTAGAAGTCTGCAAAGTATATAGTAAGAGAGCAACGAAAGATAACTCAGCAATGGAAATATCAACGGAATTATAGTAAATAAATAAATATACATTAATACAACCTTGTTTAAAAAAGGTGGGCGTACCGACGGGGGGATGGATTCGTCTAAGAGTCCCAAGTGGGTCAAGGGCAAAGCGTTGGTGGGGGCCCAGGTGGCGAAGCCACTGAAAGCTCACAAGGTCTTTTTACGGGCTTTAAAGACACTTAAACGAGTTATACTAGTTATACTTGACATATTATAGGAATGATAAATAACAACCAATCTTGATTTTACATGCCATTGTGGTAAATGTTAGGCGTCGATAAAAAAGCAGCTATATTTATATAATTATGGAATTTTTTTTATTATGAATATGAATTATGAATTATGAATATGTGTACAAGTAGCTGTTGTTGCTTTTCTTTACAATTCAAAGTATGACGTTAAAATATTTTGAATTAGTTGCTTGATTTGTATAATATCTCATGGATTGTGTTCGAATATTTGATGGATTGAATTAGAAAAAAGTACTTAATACTTTATTGGTTATTTAATATAGGAAAACTAATAATCTACATTTTTAATATGTTTTGTTATTCAGAGACGGGGCTCTTGGAAAAGAGGAAAAGCATTGTAAAATTGTGCAAAGACAAAACTTCCTCGATATTGCATCATAACTGTTGTGGCACTATGACTAAACTTTTATCAAAAAGGTATATTGTTTGTTAATCTCTCTTTTTTCTAAATATGTAAGTAGCTAAAATAGATATGTCTTTTACAATGTCTTCAGCAAACTTTACGATTCTTTAAAACAAAACTTCCTTCTTGTAGATGCAACAAGAGACGAGAGGAGATTCAGAGTATTTTCAATTTGAGATCTTTGCTAAGAAAATTGAAAGAGAAAAAAACACTGTTGATGATAATTTTACTGTAAAAAAAATAATTTATTCTATAACTTAAATCGAGTGATCTATTATTGTATTTATATTAATTTCTGATTTGAGAATTAAAAATATCCTTAAATGGCTTTCGTCCTTACATGTTGGCGCTTAATAGGTTTTTTAAATATCCAAATAAACTTAAGTAAAGTGTTTTAATGAAAAAAATATACATTGATACGAATATGTTATAAATGAACCATATACTATTTAATTTGATTGTGAGAACAATACACATCCCATTTGTCTTACGTTACAATATCGGTAAAAACGTATTTTAAAGTAATAAGCAGCAAGTTTAAAAATTCACCGGTATATAAACTTGGTTGTTTATGTGATCAATCCTGTGAAGCCCGAATGATTGATCAAGTACCAATCAAGTTCAACCGGTGAACCTTTTAACATTGTTGTTTTTTACTTTCATTTACGTTTGAAAATAGCAAATCGTTTATAATTATAGATATAACCTAGATTTTATGTTTATAATAATACAACCATCAAACAATAAGCGCGAGTGGTAATCACTGTGAGTCATTCTAAAGTTCACCCAGAAATGAACGGTTTTGCTATTTAATAGGTTTATGTAAGGAAACATATTTGCAAATTAAAATAAATTCGCTTCACGTGACAATATCAGCAAAAAATGGAGTTTTCCGCTTTACCTTACCTGAATTCTGTAAAATCTATCGTCAGTTTTGTCAGAAATGTCATATGTTCTGATTGTCAAATGATAGAAATAAATCGAATATTTACTAAAGCTTAAATCAAACACAATCGATATAATGTACAGAAGAAAAACAGAATGCCAACATTTGTTCAAAGCCATATTCAGTAATAATATTGTAAAATATGAACTGGGAGCTTTGTTTTTCGTTTTTGCAGTTTTACATCCTCAAGAATTCTCTAGATTACTTAAGAACGAAACCGGTTGGTTATACACGAACGTGTTCATTTTTTGTAATATAAAAATATCAAAGATCAGAACTGACTTCATTTGACTGTTATATTTTATAATTAACAGTATATTGATCTCATTATTTAAATGTTTGTGTAATGATTCTTGTCTGATACATGAGCAGAAGGAAAACCTGCATTACTTTTAGAATTACCCAATTATTTTACAATCCGACACCTGAGATCCCCTGAACAACCTTTTGTGTCCAAGAGCAAATCCATGTTAAATGATTCACTATACAGTTTATTGATACATGATATGCATAACACTGTAGTACAGAATGCGCGGGTAATATTTTTATCAAGTCATATGAATGTTCTGTTCAAGGACGGTATTTAAACATACCTGAACAGGTGAATTTATAAACTGTCCTGGTTCACGCGAACAGATAATCAATATAGTTCACAGTGTACTATTTGGATATTTAACTTTAATGAATGAAATCGGACGCTTTGAACGACGACTCAACATTTAAAGAAAAATGAAAAGCACTGAATGCTTTAGCGACAACATGAATAGCCAATTTTGAAAAAAAGAGCAAATATAAAAAAATGCATTACATGTATAAGATAATTGTGTACATATAACTTGTGAATTGAGCATGTTTAATTATATCATTTAGATACTTGATGGAATTTTTTTCGTTAGATATCGTTTTGATTTTCCGACTACTCTTATACGTTATAAAGGCAGTACAATTCACATGCTTTTATATAAATAACTAATTAAATATTTTCCCCTTTCTTTACAATGACATGCACAAAATATTATCTTTTTATTACTAATATAATACACATATTGTTTACATAATTAGCACAGCTGATCTTCTTCTATCGGAATTGTATTATTTTTTTGGGTTTTTTTTTAGAGGGGGTGGGGATGGGGTGTAGAATCCTTTCATTCACATTTGACTTACTAAGACTGACGTTATAAAACTAAGCAAGATTGCTTATATCTGTAATTTTAAATTATAAATAAAAGGTAAAAAACATAAAGGTCCATTCTTATTTTATCGCATATATTTACATCACACAAAAATTAATACAGAGTTGAAATGCTTTGTAAAAAGGATGGAAACTTTAAGAGAAAAATAGTTCACATTGTTAATGTAATCTATTTCAATGCTTATTGGAACTGCATCTAACCAATGACAAATACGAAAATAAAATGCACTTGATGACTTGGTGATGCCCTGAACAACTTTTTAAGTTCATGAAACGTTAAACTCTGACGTTGAATTTGTTTGCATATATTTGTCTACATTCTTTTTGATAAAGTTTCCCCGAACAAATTCGATACAAGTGCTTCTACACCAAACGTTATTCATGTTAAAAAGCGACATATTAAAAGATTAAAGTCTAAATTGAAAAACAAAAACACTTTACAAATCACACTATCTTTCCAGCTGACTATCTTATCTTACGTAAAGCTTTGATTATTTGAAGATGTTTTAAAAGAAACTGTCCACTTGTGTCAAGTACCTTTGGCTTACAATGCTTCAAGCTTCGCAATGCATATTGGAAAAAAATAACTTGTTTTGATTTCATTTTAAATTTACTATGAGAATATCATTGATCATTGTAAAATTTATATCATTATTGTTAAATATTTTAAAAAATCAAGATGTAATATATTGTATCTTTTCTAATTTAAAACTGTGATTTAAAAAGAATAGATTAATAAATTATCTAAGATTTTACTGTTAATTCCAAATTTTTTATGCCTTATCAGTTTTGAATTTTGTAAGAGGCAAGTGTTCATTATATCTAGAAAAGGTCAAGGTCTCGGGTCGCAACTAAAGGTCAAGATTGCTATATCGTTCTTAACCATTTGAGAGTTAGATGGAAATCAGCCACCCCAACGGCAAGACAAACGAATATGTTTATTTCATAATATCAATACATTATATTGAATGAACACTTAGAAATCTATATTCATCTTTATCATTAGCATAATTATGCACACCAAATAACAACGCTGGCATTATTTATCAGGACTATTGGAAAGTGTTGATGTTATTTTTTATCAAGTCTATTCAGATAAATCAAACAAAAAATAAATATCCGAATTATATTATAAACTCTTGTGGCTTCTTTTTCTGTTTTCTCCCTCATTTGAATCATAACTTTGGAATCTAAACCCAACTGCAATTTGAAATTTTAACTACATGTATTATCATTACCTTCTGCACACATGCATGTACTCTTGTTACTATACAGTCTTGTTTATTTTTATTTTTAAATGATCAAGTGATATTAGCGTCATTCACATTGTACTATATTACCAAGTTTAAACGTCTCAAGACATTCAATAGCCCCCTTATCGTTAAAATGAATATTCCTTTTAAAAATACCGTATAGTGTTACCAAGATTTTCTTTCACATCTGATCCCGGAACCAAGTATTAGGTCAGGAAGTAGTTAATACATATTATCAGTGCGTATTTCACCTCGTCGACAAATTACATGCTTGGAAGAAATTGAAGCATTTTCAATAATTTTGGTACCTCTCCCCAATAAAGTGATTAACTAAAAACAAAAAACCTCATAACATTATTACTAAATATGAGATATGGCTATTGAATTTCAAGACCATATATAGTATTCTGGGCTACAATGACACAAATACTTACAAGTACATATCTATTAAGAAATTAGTTTGTGCGTTCGTATTAAAAATTGTGAAACCAAGTTTAAAAAAATATCACTCTACATGTATTTAAAATTTATCAGATATATTTATTTAACATATGGACATAACAAAATTGTTTAGCGTTGTAATTAATATTGTAATTCCGTTACATTGTCCTTCAGTAAATGAAGATTTTTAAAGCTAACCCTGCATCACGGAAAAGTATATTAATCTAAAAAATCTGAAAAAAAATTATGGGTGGTCAAAACATGGTTACGCGTATTCGTGGTTTCGTATACTAAATGACATGATTATTTGTTTGTTCTTCGACATCACAATCATAACGTTAAACAATTTCGCAAGATGGTAATTAACTGCATATTTGCACACAATGCAATGGGTTAGCATAATTACATATTTGCACACAATGCATGAACTACAGAAGCATTGTTTTACTGTTCACAATATTTGTAACGTGAGTTTCTATCACTGACATTTTACATTGCATTCATTTGCATTATAAATTAATAGAAAAAAAAATATTTACCGAAGAAAATACATGAACAAACATAAATGTTAGCCTGCTTGCAGAAAAAAAACCTTTAAGAAGTTGTTTTATGTATTTTTTAAAATCCTTCCAATTTTCTACGACATTCAAGAAAAATTTGCGATATTCTCACGGTTTTGATGAGGTAATTTTACACAACTCCTTTTGCACCTGATTGTCTTACTTCTTCTTTGAATTCTTTACTTGACTTTTTAAGTGTAACCGGAAGTAATAACTAAACAATTTCAGTGCATCATAAAAAGCTATTTATGCCACTTGTTGAGTCATTCAATTGAAAACTATAGAAAAAAGTTTGCAGCACACGGTCTTTCAAAAAGTGGAAGTCTAAAAAATCTGCATAACTAGAATTCAAAATGTCCAATAAATTACCCCAGTTCATCTTTGACGGTTTACAAAATGCATTTTAGGTATCGATCCTGAATTCCCCCTTGTTAT
The DNA here is from genome assembly GCA_016163765.1 of Magallana hongkongensis. NCBI lineage: Eukaryota > Metazoa > Mollusca > Bivalvia > Ostreida > Ostreidae > Magallana > Magallana hongkongensis. The sequence goes on from WFKH01011925.1 coordinate 65,913,062, forward strand.
CCGATGCAAATTAATACAAATTCAAATGGGCAGTTGGTATATAAAGCCGTGAATGACTCAACGAAATTTTTTGTTGCGGTGATAAAATCAAATTGTCAATGGACATTATTCATCCCTATGACTAATCAGATTAATCTAACACAGCTACCCGGTCAAGAAGAAGGCCATATTTATCATAGGGTAGCAAGGCGCCATATTTAATCAATGATAAAAAAGTTTGTTTGCACCATGTACACAAACAAATTAGGGGGCATTTAGAATGCTCGTTTATTCCCTTTGGTCATAATAACCATTTCATAATTAACTCTAACCTTTTTGTTGGATATCTTTATATCAAAATGTATTTGAACCTTTTTCATGCATTTGCTGTATCACAGCTAATTGTGGGAAAATATATCTGGGAAGTTTTGATAGTCGTTTCCATTTTTAGACTATATGATAGCCTTAAGGAGACGAGCTTTTATAATGATGTAGAGAGCATTCTTATTCTAATTCTAATAATTATTATTATAATTATTAAGTGAAAACATGTATGTACAGTTAAACCGGTCATATTTGAGATTTTTGGTCTGGTAAATGGAAACAAATATAACAATTAATGTCTATTTTCGGATGACAGTAAATTATATGATAATTAGAACTCAAAGTGACGGACTTGACACTTATTTTTAATTACTATTTTTTTAAGAAAAAAATCACGGTTTAATGGTTTCTCCAATTGTCATTGATTTTTTACAGTTATTTGCTTTACATTTGCATTTTGAAAATAAAACAAAATCACTATAAATAAAAAAGTGTAATATATTCAGGCTGTAGTAATTATATTAAATGTTTTTCAGATCCGAATATTTATTACATCATCATTGTGTGCGTGAGCAAAACCATAAGAACATTTGTCTTGAGTTATTTTTTTCAATATTTCTTTACACAAAGGTAGAACCCCTTGATCCACATTTCTTAAAGTAAGATAAAAATGCAAGACAGTCAATATATATCAATATTAATCATTTCTGAATACCAGGTCGTACGTAAATATTCGTCGAAATAGTAAAATCTTCATAGAGGTTTTAACATGTAAAACATGGAACTTCGGCTTTTTATCGTCCAATGTTTAAAGATGGGTAACGGTAACACCACAGTCGATGAAAACGAGAAGTAAAACGAGACCCAGAGCAGTATTTGAGTTTTATGTTAACGAGGCTTGGTGGTCATGAAAGTAATCATCAGATCTTCCATAATTTTTCAGTTATGATTAACCATCATAAAGTAGAGAAAAAATATTTTACATTATGGTTTTTAAATTTTGCTATACTGTATCTGTATACAGAGCTCTGCTTTTAGGAGATTATCTGAGTTTAAAAATGGCCACGACCATCCAGTCCTCTGAATAGAATTTCTCGAACATTTGAAAGTTTACAACGCTGGACGAGCAAAGCTTTTACAGGATGAAGCTGAGTTCTTAAGTCAATTTAAATGTGACTGAATATTTACTGTAAATGAGATTAAATGGAAAGGCTTTGTCCTTCAGTCAACTTTCTAGTACTTTCAGTTAACGTTTATTCGAAATGACTGGATGACAGAGTTTCATCCGGGGTTTGAATACAGGGATTCGATAAAACTCCATACAATGTTTATATACGTTATGTTAAGCCAATCAATTTTGCCTTCAAATGTAACCCCAAAAAAACTTCAAAAGTGGTGGTCTATCGAGACATCACATGAAATCTTATTTAATTTATGCAAACAAAATAAATGTTTTCAATACTAGTAAGCTCACTTAAAGTTGCCTCGATTTATTTTTTGGAAATTTTCAAACATAGTTCTAGTAACATAATTTATATTATTATTTATACAAGTTTAGGACTTGGTTGTGAGTGTTTGAGCAGTAAAAGTGTTCATATTTTTCTAATGTGAAAACTATTAGATCAGTTAGGGAATGAATTGAATATGACCTCCAGTAAGGGTCACTGTCCACATTGGTTCCTAAATAGGTCGATTAATAGTTGCGTCACATTCTATATATAAAGAGGTGAATTACGTTATATTAATTCTATCATAAACATGAAATAACTTATCTTCTTTTTAGTGAAATAAAATAGAATTTTTTTAATTTAGATAAATTAAACTAGCATAAAGCATTTCACTTGCTTATTTATCGGTGTTTAAATATCAGAAATTGTCACCGTATGAGATATTTAAACTGTAATGTATTGTCTATGCATCATCTGTTGTGAAGTTAAGATGAGTAAAAATATACTCAGTCAGTGTTTGTTAGCAATCAAATCTTGATAATTTAGAAATGTGCATCCAAGTATACCTTTCCATAACATAATTATTTCAAATGTCAATATAAGAAAAAGTAATCAGCATCAATATACAATAAAAAAACAATTATTGAATTACAAGGCAAAAGACGTAACAGATGACTGATATGGATCTGGGTTTTTTTCAACCTCACCGATTTATTTTATCTGATTTTTCATATTTAACATGAACATTTAACACTAAATTATATTCAGAAGGTTATTTTTAGCATTTATAAAGGTTTTAAAAATTCAAAAAATGCGAGTAAAAGAAAGAACGTACATGTTTTGATCATTCTTAGTAATGTACTCCCCAACCTGTTTTCATTCATTTATATAGCATTTCCTGTTTGGGGTCTTACATTAAAACTGACGCCAGTTAAGTTCAAGGCAAATACTCTGATACTGCTGAGTCATATTTACAAACAATGTACAATCCAAAAATGTGCAAAAAATATGTTTGTCTGTCAAAGGATACGTTAAAACACATAAGCAATGCCTCGCCACATGGGTTACAACAATGTAGAAAATGTATTAATAGTCTATGTGTGCTACGTTTGCCACTATTTATTATGCCTACCTATAAATTATATCTTTTACTTTATTACATTATATCTATAATGTAACGCATAAAGTAATCTGTATGATATCCGGTTATGTCTGTAGCTAGATCACAGCTTTGTAGACCTTAGCAAGATACAGTCATTATATGCACATCTTTTACAATTGAATGCTGTGCTATGGTATGCGATTTTAATGATATGCTAAGAGATTTTAATGCAATGCTATGAGATTTTTATGCTTTGCTATGAGAAATTGATAAAGAGCTTAATGATATGCTATGGTATGCTATGCTATGGTTTGCTATGAGATTTGAACAAAACACCTCCGTATACAGAAGAGTTCCAAACATTTCGAAGTAAAATGATAAGAAGTCAGAGTTTACCACTAATCCGCAATGTGGACATTCAATCTTTTAAATAAAAGCATTTAAAACCGAGTTAAAATCATGTTGTATGCTATGCTATGGTATGCTATGGTATGATATGACGAATGAGAATCTATGAGATTGTATGCTATGCTATGAGATTTCAATGATATGCTATGAGATTTGAATGCAATGCTATGCTATGGTGTATGTTGTAAAAATATGCTTGAACTGACTGTAACAGCTCTTTCTACTATTTTTGTATTGTTGATAATATTTATGCGTTTCAATGTCAAACCTTCCTATGATTAAATTCACCTTTTTTTGCATCCTTAAGCGGATGTTTAACACCTGAGTTTAAAATACTATATGGATGGGTGGATGATATAAACGAATAAATGTAATTGAACTCCACAAGTGTCTAGTTTCAACAAGGAAAATGCAGAAAAATAGGTAGCTGATGCAGAATATGTTTACTAAATTCCTATCATTCCTCAAATTAAAGCGATTCTAGTGCTTTCATTGTATAAAGAGACTAATTTAAAACAGTTTGACAAAATGTACTTTTGTCGGTTATAATCGTACAAGAAGCACAATGGCGCAACCAAAAAGGCATGCATCGTGCATCTAACAAAAACACCAAACATTTGTGGAAAATGATGCAACATAATACATTATGTATATTATGAATTCCAGACGAGACAAACAATATTTCCGCTTGGTCTACGTAGTAAACCTTTAGGATAATATATAACAACATAAAGGAATACAAACCTTACTTGTATATTAGTTGGGTCTTCCCGTGCATTTGGACAAGAATTGAACTAGAAACACTAGTTACAGCTAATTTAATTACCCGTTTGGAGAAATGATAAAGACATACTTCAGCCTTTTAATCAAATCATTCCAGATCCATCCTTTCAAATGTATTTGATTTATATTATAGCACTTTGTTTCTTTAAATGTTGCGTTTCTACATTTAAACACGTTATAAATTATTTTTAGATATGAATAATTATGAATTGCAATTAAGGTTTTTTTTTATAAAGAAAATAAGAACATGCAATAGATTGAAAAGTAAAGACATCAGGCATTTTGAAAAGCAATAAAGCGAAACTTATTTAATAGAAATGCCATTCCAAAAGGACCAGAACATCATTCCAAAAGGACCAGAACAAAATAATTGATGCACACATGCAACTGCTGTCAACCAGAGTAAATAAAAACAAAACCAAGCTGATGTTGGTGAATATAATTTTTTATTGGAAACAGATAAATAATTCTGCACCATGGAAAATAAGTTGAAGTCGATTTTTTCGATTAAGGAAAAACACATCGTGATTTAAATTGTCTCCATTGCAAAATTGTATACAAATATTTTAGATCTGTTTTTGTTTAAAAGGTGTTTTTAAAAGCAGAAAATGTACATCTGTTAAATTACATGTATTTACTGGAAATAAGTGGGTTTTTTTTATTTTTCCAAAAATGGATTGATTTGTGTTTGTTTCTACTTTTAAGGAATATGTGTTTCGACCTCTTTGAATTAATATATACTCTAATCTTTGTTGGATTTTTTTAAACTGTCCTGTCGGTAATCGTTATTATCAGCTTTGGCTTAATGAAAGTTTAATATAAACATATATATGTTGCAAAAAATAATATAACACAAAGATAAAATAACACAATGTTAAAGATCTGATCCATTTTAAAATATTTAAAAATAAATTTGGGGATTTCACGAAGACTGCCTAGTGACACTTCATTGAAGCTAGTAGCTTATAAAGGGCATGTTGGACTGAAATGAGAGCATAACGAATTTCCAAGGGGCTTGGCACCATTAGCTTAAAGTAACATTTGATAAGTAGACAAGTCCTCAAAATGATCGTTTTTCATTTGATGATTGTCGCATCTCTTTGCAAAACGGCTGTTGCCAAAGGTGGCTAAAGAATTCGAAATAGGTATGAAATTTCAAATCAAAACTACTTGTAAACATAAAATAACTTTATAAGTTTTTAGTTGTAGATTGTAAGTGTGTGTATGAGGAAAAGAATGGAATCTCAGAAGCAGAGTTTGACCCAGCAACACAGATCTGCTGCCAAAAATCAGGAGTCCAAGAAAGATTTAAGCAAGGCCAGGAAATGGACTGCTGTGGGGGTAAGAAACGAATACACTGCTTTTACAATTATTTACCGTTAACGAGAATGAAATGTTTATTAGCTACAAAAATAACGGTTAAATGATTCTTAAAGCAATATGGGTATAAAAAACCGAACACAAAATTACCGATCTATGATATATATACTTCCACAATGTATTGTTTCCATTAAAAAATAAAACAATGTATTTCTATCGTTTTTATTACATAAGAAATTGACAAAGAGAGTGAGCGCAACGAAACACGTATTTGCTGCAAAAAATCAGGTGTTCACGAGAGATATCAAGAGGAAGAGGAAGTTGACTGTTGTAAAGGTATGTATTGAGTCAGACATATATTTCTTGAATATTAATGCGAATTTTTTTTAAGTCTTTACAAGAAGTGGAAGGGGAATGCATGGTAGCATTCAGATCTTTCAATGATTATAGTTATTAATCCCAAGTATTAAGTGTAACTGTACATTCACATGTACCAGTGGTTTTCATTATATATATATATATATATATATATATATATATATATATGCAACTCCGCAAATTCCAAAGATTGACAGTTTTATTTGTTTGTTGATGCAGACGGAGTTTACAAATGGAGAACTGAACAATGTTCAGAAAAAAATACATTTCAAAAGAACGTAAAGACAGCATGTGGAAATTGTAAGTTTTAAAACGTAATATCAATTCATTGTTCATTGCATTATAGATATAGCAATCCGTTCAATAGCTGCAGACCTGTGTATATAGCATTGAAAATAACTTTAATTTGTGCAACGTTTTATGGTCTCCTCTATGATAATTGTTATGTAGTGTATCCATTGCACACAACTCGTCGTTATATTATAGCAACAAAACTTTAAATCGCAAAGAGTACAGGTTAAAACTGTTTACTTTAAAATAAAACCACGTCCACATCAAAAAATAATGTGAATAGTAAAAAGTTGCATGCGTAAATTCAATTTTTTGGAGATATAATGTGAAAAGTCTACAACAATATGGTACTTTGCAACTTGTTAATACAGACTCAGGGATATCCAAACCACGAAATGACACTACCAAATTGCCCGGAAGCAGGATCTATTTGCCATTACACCAACAATGCCGTAATGAGGTTGATCAACTTTTAACAGAAAGGTAGATAATCAATTTACATTAAACGTTCTTTTATTCTTTTTAAAAGGGAGATTGGTGTGTTTTGCTTCGTATAAAGACAGAAAAACACATTTCAAAATGTCCTTTCAATTCTTGCAGATTCGGAAAAAAAGGTAAAAAGATCAAGAAAGCCATAAGTCGCCTTGGGAAAGCATTGCGATGGGAATCAAAACAAAAAAAGCAATTGATAATTATTTCCCTGTAAAACCGAAAACATCTTGAACTCAATAACCTGATTTATTATCTTTAATTGTTGTTTTTGTTTTTTTTCTGATTATAAAAATTTGTTTGTACGTGTGCAAGAAATAAGATCTGGTTTGGCATTTGCCACAAGCTTTTTTTAACATTTGTATTAAAACATTTTATCTTTGTATTTTAATATATCATGTAAAATGAAAACAAAAATGATTCATCGGAAAGTGATTTAGATTCATATATATGTTTTATGTCGTGAAATAAAGAACATGCATATTATATATGGCTTTAAATGACTCAATATGTGGTAAAATCATCAATAAGAGAGCAATCACACTACGATAATATAGTGCAATTCACCCTATCAACGCTCTTCTCAGCGAAATGCTTCAATGGTACAATGGATTTAGACTTTTTAAAAACAAATTTTACTTTTCAAATAAAAAAAAGGCACAAACCTTATTTACGTACGTAACAAACAATTATGAGCTCTGTATCTCGCTTATAATTTGACAACCGGCGCTATAATTTTTGTTGACCATTGAAAATATTTAACTTCAGCATTGTTAATATCAATATTAAAATTTGACAGAAAAAATTTTGAAAAAATTGTGATCATGCGTATTTATCTACACGTTTTTCTTGCTTACTAACATACAACCAGAATCACATGTATGTTGTACGTGTATATTAGAGGGCACTTTTTTTACTGTATGAGAAAGTTCAATACACTACTTAAACATTATAACATTTTCTTATTGTTTTTGTAAATAATAATTATACTGTTTACAGTTTAACATTAATTAAGTTAAAGTACGAATGTATCTATATCTTTTTTCAGGTTAAATATTTTTTAATGTAAGAAAAAGTGCACCGCTTGGGTACATAAAAAGTCACATGTGCATGATGTATGTATGAATATGCAATGTTTCTTTTCTTTATGTTAAAATCTTATCTTCGAAGTGTGTAAACACAAATAACAAAGTAATTTTAAATGTTAATGGTACCATACTATACAGTATATTTGAAAATCAAAGTCTGTATTGGTAATATAGTAGTATTGAGGTCTCAATACTTGAAAAATTACAAACAGTTGCAAAACCTCGTTAACTAAAAAAAAATTATATGGAATTTATTACGCTGGATACTAGTTAAAAGTGTTCTTTGTATGCTGAAAATGTTTATACCCCGATATCTATCAAACATGTTTATATTAATTATTGCGGTATTTCATTGCGTCTTAGAAATCATAATGTAGACAAAAATGCCTAATAAAATTGTGCTTAGAAGCAAAGGGTAAAATGTTAATGTAATCTTTAGTAATACTTTAACAATATAATATTTTTCAAACAATAAATACCAAAAATAGCATTTAATCTTTAAACCTTGTTAACTTTATTGTGTCCATTTACTATAATTTCAAATGTTTACACGTGAACAAAACATAGTTTAATCATCAGACTAATAGTTTAATCATCGGATGTTAGTGTACGTGTAATCATCAAGTTTGTACCAAAAAGGCGCATAAATTAAACAAATATTTCCTCATTTAATTGAAATAATATCATGGTGAGAAAAAAAAAATAATCCCAATTTAGAATTTCCAGAATTATTTTCCCTTCTTCCGTCATACTGACGAAATCAATACATTAAAAGGTGACGCGAGTGCTCCAATATAGGCCTTTTGGCATAACTTAAACAAAATTTAGGTATTCAGTACCTCCTTGGATTGCATCTATGACTAATCATTTTGACGAATTGTTAAAGTTTTCTCAGTTATGTATTATCCAAATCTCTGTTTTTATAACCATTCCGAGATCAAATTGCAGGTCGACGAGTATAAAAACATAAAAATGCGTTCAATTTGGTCGATACCCGAGAAAAATACTTGCCAAGAACAGATATGTGATATGCACTAAAGAAAATTCAAAATAGAAATAAATAGTGTAACAGTTTTTAAATGGAATCGATACCCTTTGCAAATAAAGACACTTCAAGATCCCGCCATTGTTTGTATTAGGTTAACATGTAAATATTTTATATACATGTACTGGACTAATATGAAAACTATTTCAACCTGGGAATATGTACTTATAACTTTTCCATTTTTGCGCACTTTGGTACAGTCAAATGTGTGCGTATGCTTCCAAACATTGTAAATCCAGTGAACCTTCTAAATCGTACATGAAGCTACCCGTAAAGCAATGTTTTCAAACAGCTTATTCAAAACACAGCAGCTACATGTTCCAACGAAATTCTTTTTTGTTCTTTCACTTTTTGGACACCACATTGAAATTTCTGCAAAGCGAGAAGGGAATGAGAAATGATGAGAAATAATGAGTCTTCATAGATGAAGCTCCTATCATGTCAGGTGATTTCAGATTCAAAGTTTTATTACTTTTTTACTTTGTGGTTCTCATATGTCTTAAAAATTACCAAATCGGAAACAATTGTAAAGCCAGTTAATACTAGTAAATAACATTACACCGGAAACAGTTATATTTCCCTTACGACATAGTAATGTAATACCAGCGTGCAATTATCATATCGAGTTTGCAATTTCGTTCAAAAGGCCAATTCGAAGCATTCATCATTACAATGACTTTGCTTTATAAAATTAAAACCGATGGATAAATAAATGATACAATTTAAAATTTTCACAGAAGATATATAATAAAGGACTTTTCGTTTGATAGAACTGACAAAAAGACCATGCCTACTGCAAGGAGCTATATTAACACCCTCTAGCTTTCTGTAAACACTGAGGAGGCAATTGTAAACGATGTAGCATTCTAGTCATATAATTTAAGTCTGACGACTCATCTTTAAAATCCACAAACATCATTCTTGATTCAAGCATTTTACGAGAAAACGATCGCAACTTTTTTAAAGACTTATGGATGTCGCACTGTTGTTAAAACCAACAGCATTAGAACACGCAGGGTGCTTGAAGGTTTTACGGCATCAACATCAATATCAAAAAATATTAAAAGTATATATTATTCCTCATTTTTTACATCACAGATTAGTTTAATATTTTCAAGAAGATTTGCTAATCATGGCAACCGTCAAAAACATTTTCCTGTGGGTACATATCATGGAAGCAGCTTGCATTTGGTCACATTGCTACTCATTATCAAGATGAAGAGACAGGCACTCCAAAAATCTTACTATTTTCGCTTTATAAGTGAATAACAAAACATAAAATAACAAGTCAGACAATGTGTATTCACTGTTTATTAAACCCCTAAATCCAATATCTTTTACACAAGCAGTAACATTAATTCAGCATTTTTAAAATTCCCGATTCATTACACAATATTAATGAAAATAACTATTTAACTTCTTGAATAAATTCCTGTTCAGTTAGCATTAAACATTTTAATATTTTTCATCACATATAGATGTATATTTTTGTTTTTCATAATAAATACGCACTACTTGAACATTTACTCGACTAAAATCCTTTTATTGACGTATATAACATAAAAATTCACAGTATTGAGATGGATGGGACACCTGCATTCGATCCCAAAGTTGTTACCTAACAGCGAAGCGCAATGGGTAAGAGACTCAAATACGAATCTGTAAGACATGAGTTCGAATCCCGCTGGGGCTTTTATGATTTGTACCTTTCCAAAAATATTTATAACATATTATTAGTCAAATATTGTAAAATTTAAAATTTCTAAACCAGTGAAATTATTTTAATTATTATGTACTTTTATCCTCATTAATATCGACAGTTGTCCCATACCACCTTAACCAAGTTTGAGAGATATATAGTCTTTTCATTGCCTCTAGGATTTCATTCGTCAATTCAAAAAACTATTGATTGTTGAATTGAAAGAAAATAATGCTTACAAAAAATTAAAGTGAAACATCAGCCTGTTGAGAAACCAAATTTAAAAACTTAACATTTTGTCAAAGTTTATATAACTTCTCTGACTAGACAAAATAGTTGACAATGATCCATCAGTTTTGATAAGTCACACTTATTAAGTTACGCTTGCACTTGTTATGCCTTATTGTCTCTTTTGGAATTTGGCCTCACTTTAGTGCATGCGAAAATAACGTTTGCACTAAAGTCGTCTGTTCGTCTACCTCGTAGTCCAGCCAGACTTCAGTGCACTGTAGGTTATTTCAGGCGCTGAGTCACATTTGCCAGAGCTACAGCAAAACCCTGCAGGGTAGTTAATGGGTACTGGAAGTCCAATGTGTAGGCATTGCTTCCGATTCTACCAAACTGCATCACCTTTGATACAAAAAGTCAAATTTATTCCCTCACTGATGATTGCTTTAACCTATTGTCTAAACAATGACTATATCTTAACAAAAGCCGATGTAATCATCGCCCGATATAATTAATATTAACTTTCATTTGTGCAATATACTGGGATACCTCACTGGCGTTTTTTAAAAACACATTGGGAACCACCGAGAGCACCATTGACGTGATGATCCTTTCCTATTTGGGAAACTAATTACATAAAATTTCATACGTGTGTCTGAAAAGGATATGTAGTATTATTCAAACAATTTGATTCCCCTCCTCCTTTCTGGAATACTTTAAGCCTAGTTTTGGTTAAAATTGGCACAAATGTTGTAGAAAAGTAAAAAAGTGAAGTTTAGAGCAAGGTAATATGGAAAGCTCACTAAAGATTACAGCTCTAATTAAAATCGAAGTCAAACGTTTTAAGTGTGCAATAAGTGTTATGGTCACCAAATTTAGATTTTAATTTTATTTCAATTTATTCATAAAGAATAAATGAAATAAGTAGAGTTTTGAATAACTGTTAATATATTTGATCAGATTTTTTTTTTTGATTTTTTTAAATTTTTTTTTTAATTTTTTTTTTTAGAAATATTTAAAATTTCGTGTGTAAACGTAAGTGTACTTTGATTCATAACAATAAAATCCTGTAGCATATTCTGTATTTTTATATTTTAAGAGTTTGCTTATTGTTATTAATGCTATTTAATAATATGCAAGTCACAGTGTCTTTTCTAAATTTCGTTAAATTGATACTGAGTATCAACAGTTTTATACATATTACGTCTGTAATAAGTGAAAATACTATACTATCAAAACATTTCATTTTTTAAAGAATCCATACATTCTTATTATAAAACCCTCATAAATATAAAATATATATTTTACAAAATTAGGTATTAAAAGCGCCTGCACGTTTTCTAAAAAAAACCCCCTAAACTACACAGTTTATCAAAATTAGTCAGCAAACTGTCCCATGAATTACCCCAATTTATCTTCGACAAAATCATTTTTTACAGGTGAAGGAGAATAAAAGTGCGTTATAAAAATGTCCAGAATAAACATCGAGAGTGTAGTTTGTATTTTATGTGATTCAGTTAGTCTTAGATAAATGTTTATTTAGGTGAGGTAGAAATTTGAAGCACCGTTAGACTACACAGTGCATCTATACACTTCTTTGTAATGAACCTCTGATTTAATCTTTTTTCTATTTATCTTCAAATGTCCTTTTTACCCAAGGCCTGCGACTTATTATATTCGTTTCCGGGATCAAAAACGAGGTCAGATACATCGCTCGATAACACAATGACAAAACATCTATCTTTCAAAAAAGCGACCTTGATCAATAATCATACATGTAACACCTAAGGTGTGAACATTTCAACTGTTAAATGTATGTCAACAAAACTGGCTTGCAATAATAAGTTATCAAGTTCTTTAGCTACTCTGATGATATTTCATTACTGATAAATACATTAGTCATTGTATCTATTCTACTTATCTACAGATAAACTCTGCTTAGACTGCTAAAAGTTCAAATGCAGGTTTACTCGTAGAAAATACATGTATACTACCGCGCGGTGGGACATTAAAAACATTATATAACTGTTATGAAATATTTTGTTTGTTTGTTTGTTTTTTTTTTCAATTTATAGTCATTATAGTCCTAAACGTTTGAAAATATACTTTAAACCACTTTTCATATACTTGTATGCGTCTCATAAATGAAAACAAAACTTTCGTTGTAACCCTTGATAACCAAATTACAATATTTATACATAAAAATCATTACGTTTTTCTGTGAGGAAAATTACCGAGTCATGTTTTTTTCGGAGTGAATAAAATAGGTGGATTTATTTTCACATAAAAATGGATCGTGAATCAATAGTACATCATCTATTGTAACACAACATAATCTGTTTTATATTTAAAAAAAAAGTTTTGAACCTCCTTTTGCAGCAATGTTTCTACTCGATGCAAGTAAAAAAAATGTCCAATTGGAATACGAAAGGACGTCCGATTACAATATTCAAAAAATTTAATTGCCACGAATTTCCATAAGCATTTGGTACGGACAAACCTGACGACTTCGGAACTGTATTTGGAAGTTTTTGGCCGACTCCTGGCTGACCCTTCCCCCCAAAGTCTAGCCGATACACCTGGCTGTTCTCGTTCCAGAGAGGAGCTTTGTTGTGCATGATGAACTGGCGATGTCCAAAATGAGGATACCTCGACCTTCCCCTGTCTTCGCTTCTCTTACGCACTTTCTGCAGCTATTAAGAAAATTTGAAGAAAAAAAATGTTCTAACTATTCTCATAATACCATTACATTTTCCTAGCTGAGTGAAGATTGTTATATTATAGGAATTTAGCATATTAAAATATTAAAAACATATCATATTCAATAAATCAACAAATATTAAATACATAAACCACGAAAAAAAATATTTTACTATGAATTCGAATATAAGAAATTATGGAAGCAATAAGAGAAAGTTATCTCTCTTTGGTCTGATAGAGATATACAAGATGCAAAATATATCTTCTGTTAAGTTGTGATTTCTGGAAAGTCTCCGAGTTTTTAAAACTCTGTGAATACTTTCCATCTTCATTATCCGTTCTTCATCCCCATTATGGTAATTTCTCGGATTAAAATGTCTAAAGTTTCTCTTGAATATCGGACTATAATGCTTGCAAGTACAATGCAGAATTTCTTCTCTAATATCTCTCATGGGAGAATCTGCAGCCCTATGCAGAGGAGAATTAACTCATTTCCTGAGATTTTTTGTTTTGTATGTTTGGTTAAGTTTGAGAAAATAATAATGAAAATTCTTCTAGAGAGGACTATCCAAATCCTTATCCTTAATATTTTTTTGGAATATTATTTTTAATATGCATTGCTCTTGATTGTAGGCCTGAGCTACAGTTTGAGGCTGTCTGGGCCCTGACAAATATCGCCTCAGGAACCAGCAACCAGACCAAGTTTGTGGTGAAGGCTGGGGCTGTCCCAGACTTCATAGAATTCTTATCCTCACCCCCATCACAATGTGTATGATCATGCTGTGTTGGCGCTGGGAAGCGTTGCAGGTAAGGCAAAGTGCAAATTTTTTTTAATCTTTTGTTCATCAGACCAAATTTTAAAATATCAATTGGCAATCGGGTATTTAATTTGTATGGCAATAATTGAAAGGGAAATATTTCTGTTTTAAATTTTATCTTGAATTTTTAGATTTAGGTTATTCCCCTTTTCAGTAAGGCAGGAATTGCAGCAGTGGATGAGAAACAAGTCAATTATAAAAAAAAATTGTTTTGCTCAATAGACTAGGTTATAAGCCATGACTCTGTAAAGTCTTATATGGGCACATTTGCAGTAGCTCAAATAAACATGTTCACCGAGATGTTAGCATAGGCCTCTCTTTAATCATGTTGCTCCAGTAGACGATTTTTTCACTGTGACCATTGTGTTTTGTAGATATTGGTCCTGATCTTCGTGATTTTGTGACAGAATCAGGAATTGTGGAACCCCTGTTGAGACTGATTGAGACGGGCACACCAGTAAGAAATTCAAAAATTGCACATAATACCGGTAAATTAAATTGCCACTGGACTGATTTAAGTACTTCAGTTATATAAAGATATGCAGCAATGATAATGAAATACATTAGATATCCAAGAAGCAGAAGTTGCTGACCTGTTGCACAACAAAAAAAAAATTGTATGACATGCAGCAGAGCTAGAGAGCCAAATATAAATATTTCTTTCATCCCCAAGAAAGAGTAACCCTAAAGACAGATTGAAAAGTCCAGTCCATCGGAACTGATAGGCATCTTTTCACCTATGATAAGTTGTTTTACCAATAGGCTGGTTTTTTGAGAAACTTTACGTGGACCTTATCCAACCTGTGCAGAGACAAGAACCCACCACCTATGTTTAAGGTGGTGCGACAGTTTCTGTCCACGTTGGCGCGACTGTTACATCACAGCGAAAAAGAGAGACGGAACCAACGACACAATCCAGGAGGTGATAGATAGCAGTAAGTACAAATTTTAGACTTTTTATTTTTTTTTGAATTGCATTACAAGTAAGGCTGGTTAAATAGAGACACAGTGTTTTCAATGCATTTTCTTGTAATGTTGAACATTTTCATAGAAAATGATCAAAGGATTCTTTTATTGATTAACAATTCACTGTTATTAAACCACGTTGGTCTCTCGGCCTTCCACAGCCTGCTGAAGCACCACAAGATCAACATTCAGAAGGAGACCGCCGAGACGATATCCATTTACACGGCGGGAAACACCCAGCAGATCCATCAGGTGATCGACCAGCAGCTGTTACCCCCCCCCCCCCCCCCCCCCCC
>WFKH01011925.1:65951496-65974436 GCA_016163765.1 Magallana hongkongensis
GTTTGTACAAGATAGTTTTATATATTTTATGTCAATATTACTACACGAAAGTAATTGAAATAATAGCAAAGATCAATATATTTTTCAAGCTTAATTTTTCCTCCGTTTTAAAAATACATTTTAACTATGCTAAGGGAAAAAACTTCTTTTGATTTTTCTCTCAGTTGCATGTCTAGCTAAATGCTACAATTCTTTCTTATGCAACAACGTACTTTTAACATATAATTGTAATTTTATTTTTTTGACACAGTTGACAATAACATTAAGTTAGATAAACAAGTTTCAGCCTACTTAGATTTTACTTTTTACAAAAAGATCGATTTGCTGATGCTAAAAAGTGCTTAAGTTTATGTTTATCTTAGATCTTAAAAAGTGTGATGACAAGTATACTTTATTTAATCATTGAGGAAATTTAAGTCTATTAAGTTGAAATCAGTTCCGGTTATCCACTGTCATCAGAGAATTTTACGAGTTTAGAGTTACCTTAGTGTAAATTTATGCTAAAGAATAAAGTGAACATAAAAAAAATATATAAGTTATTATTAATTAAATTCAAATGTACGCACCTTTTTCACAGTTGTTCATATTTTCATTATTTACATGTACTAGTCCATCGCAACAATCTGTTTAGTTGGTCTGTAGATTGTATCTATAATAAGTTAAACAAAAACAAAGTTAAAACTAATCAGTAACCTCTGAATTTCTTGTACCAAGCAAATAGGTGAAATTAAATGAGCTTATCACCTTTTTTCTCAGTTTAAAATCCATAATTTCTGTTCATTATTTAACAAACATATTTTCAATTTCTATTTAAAATTAAAAGTAGTGTAAAACGAAATCAACAAATATGATCAACGTAACCATATAATTAAATGGGGGAATCTAAAAAAAAAAATGAACATTCATCATAAGAAAAAAAAGAATAAACTATCGCTTAGGTTATCAATGCTAATTCAGACGTTGCCAAAACAGTCACACAAATTATTAAAACATTAGTTAACAAATATGAAATTTTTTATCACTATTGAAATCATTTATTTAAAAAAAACCTTTTATTTTTACTTCGAGTGGCGAACATTAAGAAGTTAAATTTTATAAAAAAAACAAACCCCTGCTGCTTCCGAATACGACTCCGTAAAAACTGAATTGAAATGAAAAATTAAAGTGATCAGATATGTCTCTTAAAAGTTATGTTATAATATGTTAATAAAGATGTTACACAAGAACATTTACACGTACTTGCATATGTAGGTTAAAAGTTGAATACGTCTGCTCACATAGCTTTTTGTTAGCCATAAGAATGGTTTTTTTTTCACTTTATACGTTAAATGTTATTCTTTAAGTTGTCTCCTTTTTTATCTACCGAAGTCTTTATCACTTTAGTTGGAAATTGTTGAATGTTTTTGTTCATCATCTTTCATAATAACAATAATTATTATTTGTTATAACGAATCACTTATCCGTTATCACAAATTACATACCGGTATCTTTCCTCAAATTATCAACCAGAATAAACAATTTAGTAATGTGATAAATAAATTAATATAATATGATTTAACAAATCTCTAATTTACAAATTATTGATGTGTAATTTGATTACATAAGTAAATAACTTGATTAACGAATTAAAAATTGTTCTTACAAATAAGTATTTTTTTTAACAAATTTGCTACTTCCCATCTGATACCCCTTGTCAAGACTGATTTTTTTATCATGATAACAAATCTAATTTCCGAGATCAACTACACATGGGACCCTTGGTTACAATGTTTTACCCTTTGTCTGTGATCCTCTTTCAATTTGGTCAATGCAGCAGAAGTCACTTTGTCCTACTCCTCACTTCCTCGAACATTGCTGCTTCTCGCAAGAATAAATGATGCGATTTGAACATATTTTATTGTTTGCTAATGTGAACAAAAGGACTGGGCACACAGGTTCTAAAAACTTAGAACGCCCTTTCCTACATAATTAGTGCTAACACAAAAAGGTGTTCAATATAAAACACATGTGTCAAAGGTCAACAGATATACATATACACATTATGATGGTTGAAATAATAACAGTAGATATACAGGCAAATAAATTGAAAGACAAAGTGTATGAAGCTTAAAAAGTCAATAGATATATTAATAAGTCAAAACCACTGGGATCTCCATTAGAATTACTGTACATTGAAAAACAGATTTTCATTTTATGCAATGCTAATGGAGTTATATCCCCATAACAGAACATGGGTATCTACAATATGTAAATTATTTATTCTAAAAATAGCATTAAACAATTCATTTCTCGTAACACTGTACTTCGGACATAAAAGAAAAGAAATGGTACTTCTACTTTTCCACAAGAACAGAGAGGACTGTTTCCCACCCAGTTTCATAATATTAAGAGTCTCGTGGTGCTAGCATAGTCAGACCTGTGACTATTCTCGCTGCTGCTAACTGTAGTTTTTCAAGTTTTACTGAGTCTTGGTTTGGGCACCCACCCCATACTTCAGATGCATATTCCAATCTAGGTCTAATAAAAGTATTGTATAATAGGGATAAAGTTTTATGATTGACCTTGAATTTAAGTTTTTTTTAGAAAACCCAAGAATAAATACGAGATGCAAATCTGTTTTTGTTATGTCGGATTGTATTTGTGTTCTAATGCCAATTACACCGATGAGTGTTGAACTTTTTTCCACAAATATGAGGTTGAGGTGATATTTTAGGGTGTGGCTAAAACATTAATATTTGTTTAATTCAGATAACGAAAAAGAAAATCACTTAAAGTACATGTATCCGGACTCATTTGATGTGTATTGAAAACGTTTTCTTGAAATTGTGTTGCACACAGTTTGCAATGTTGGTATAATTTTGTTTTAGAGCTCTAAGGTAATAGGCAAACGAGTGTCCTTGTGTAGTGTTGTTCTTTACATGCCCTGAAGTAGCTTTCTATAATAAAATGATTAGTAGGATCTACATTGTAAACCGCTTTGCTGTAAAAACTGATGGCTGCAATGTATGAGTGAGCTGTGGAGTATTTGTAACCTGAAAGTGACAAGTAAGCGATAAACCTTGTAATGTGAGTGTCGAGGGGTGGCCAAAGATTCGGTAGGTTAAGAGATCGGCGAAATGTTTCAAATGAGTTGATGCCTGCTGTGTGTGTTTGCCTAGTGTTTACAGCTAGTGAAGCGTTGAACAACGATTGGATGTGACTTGTGAGAGTAATGTCTGGAATTGGGCCTGAATGGATTGCGGATGCTGCTGCCCAAAAAACTTCCCACTGTTTGCGAGATATTGAATCAGCAATGATGTTTGATTTTCCCGGAATATGTTGTGCTTTAAATTGTATGTTGTGTTTTAAAGCCATTAACACTAACGGTCCGATAAATACCATTACTCTTGGGGACTTGGCTGACTGTTTGTTGAGAATAGGTACAAGGGAAATATTATCTACATGAAGGATTACTTTTTTGTTTTGTAAACGCATTCCCCATATCATGAAGGCTAATACAATAAGTACTAATTCGAGGAAAGTTATGTCACGCAAAATTGGCTTGTTTAACCATGAGGATAGCCAGGTAAAATGAACCCACTGACCCTGAAAGAAACTGCCACAACCAAGGTGGCCAGAACCTGCACTATCCGTGTAAAGTTGCAAAGTATCTAGTGTTACCCATTCAGTGTCTGGGAAGTATACAACGCCGTTAAAGTTGTCTAAAAATTGTAGCCATGTGAACATGTCTTCGCGGATAGGGTTCGTAATTCTGATGTGAAGATAGGGAGAGGGCACCCCGGACATAACATTGTAAAATCTCCTATTAAATGCACGGCTACCTGGGATGGCTTTACTAACAAAATTAAGATTGCCGACTAAAGTTTCTAGCCGGGAAAGATTTTTTTTTCTGTGTGACCCAATGCTGCAAAAAAAGTTTGAGTTCTTGAACCTTACTAACAGGAATTTGGACCAGCATAATTATTTACAGTGTCGATTTCTAAACCAAGAAATGTAAGCTTAGTGGTTGGCTCAATAGTTTTGTCTTGGTTCAGGGGGACCCCTATTTCTGAACAAATGTCCTGAAAAGTGTACATAAGAGTTGGACAATTATCTGAATTGGACTTGCCAATAAAAATAAAGTCATCCAAGTAGTGGTGATCTGTATCGAGTTGTGTTTTAAATTTGACAGCCCATTCTAAGAAAGTGGAAAAAGTTTCAAATATTTTGCACGATATTGAGCACCCAAAGAAGAGGCATTTGTCAATGTAATAAGTCCCATTAATGTACATTCCTAGAAGTTCAAAGTCCCCTGGGTAAATTGGCAGAAGGCGAAAAGCATTTCTAATGTCGACCTTGGCTAATAGAGCCATTGGACCTAGTGTGCTTATGGTCTGGACCACTGTGTCAAATTATGTATAGGTAACTGTTGTGAACTGTGGGTCTATGTGTTCATTAATACTGAAAGAGGGTGGGTAGGATAAGTGTGCTATCATATACGCCATCCTCCATCAGCTCTGGGTACAACACCCATGGGAGATATATGTAAATTAGGCAGGGGTGGGAGTAAGTATGGGCCAGACATTCGACCTGCCGTAACTTCACTATATATTTTTTGTCCAAAAGAACCTGCTCATTGACGGAAGCTGAACTCAAGTTTTTTGAGAAAACTGAAATGCGTGGTCCAGAGATTTGTAATTTAAAGCCATGTTTTAGACCATCCTCTAATTACCTTGCCGAGACTCTGTCTGTGTATTGACTCAAATAATTGCTAATTGCACTAATGATTATGGGAGAATACCCTAGGACCCATGTGTCATTTGGGTTGACGAGGGTTTCCCGCCCACGGTTGGTTGGTGCGTCTTTGGTGTGCTGGTGTCTGAGACCTGAATGTGGCGTAAGAGTTGTTGCGGACTGGAGTGGATGCCCGAAAGGAATTATTTGAATGACTCGGGGAGGGGTTAGCACTGTTGCACAACATAGATGGATGGGTGCCGTTGCACTTAAGGCACCGCTGTGTGTTCGGACCATGGGGCTTGTAACAGTTTGCTTTGAGATTGTAATCGAAGCACTTGTGGTGGGGGGTACTAGAAGGTTTATTTGAATTTGCAGTCATGTATAACAACCAAAGCTCATTATCTATGATTCCCCAGTCCTGTGACGGGTTGTGTGCAACCTCAACCTAAATTGTTCATCGTACGAAACCCACCCATTAAAATTCTGTGCCCCTAATCGAATGTCGTGCATATATTTGATAAGCTGCTGTGACTTAAGTGGGTGCACTGCAGTGTAAATTCTAAACTAAAGGAGAAATGCATCTGTCCATTTTCGAGAGAAGTTATACTGGTGGTGAATTTTGGCAGTGATAAGTTGTTACCCTGTGCATCAATTGTGAGAGAATTGTGTTGCATGGGCATTAGTGGGGTCCCTTACCAATAATGTTCCCAAATTGACAAATTCGCCCTTGATTATATTTTGCTTAATTGCTTGGTTTACCTGATACCCAATGGGAACTGTAATAGAGTTGATTGGTTCAGGAGTAGGCTGATGGGTTGCGGTGATAATGGAAGTTATCCCTGTATCTTCGCATGTAGATGTGAGACTAGTATTGACGGTTGGAATGAGGCCGGGCATTAGAGTACCGGTTTGATGTGATGTTGCTACAGGGGGATTAAAAATCACATTACCAGCATGATTCTGGGCTTGCTGCTGTGGTGTGGCTGCCTGCTGTGGTGGGGCTGCCTGTTGTAACAGAGCCGCCTGATGCTGTGGGGCTGCCTGGGGTTGTTGGACTGCCTGGGTTGTGGGGGTGCAATTGAGCCTGGACATCTTGTCCATTGTTGTTCGTCTGTTGTCGTTGAGCCCTGCGCCGACTTGGCCTGCGTGCTTGTCCTGGGTCCTGGAAATCTCGGGCGGCCGCCCGTTTAGGTTGTCTTTTTGTCCTTGGCATTGACCCTGTTGACCTCGTGGTATTTTAATACAAAAGCGAAAAATGTTACATAATTAACTTGTAAATAAATTAATGTTAATTAATTTCATAAAATTTTAGTGGTACATTTGTAGCTAAGCCGAGATAAGCAGTAAATTTAAGAACAAGCTAGAGTAATGTGCGCCATTGAACATTGCACTCGAGAGATTGGTGCATCTAAATCCATACAATCAAAGGGCCTCTGTGTCCATCGAGCAGAAATCGGCGGTAGATTTGCCCTTTCTCGCCTTAATAAAATTGCAAAAAGTATTTAAATATGCAAAATATGCAAATCTAAGACAGAATGATAAAATAAAAAATTTTGGCAAGATTTTTAAGGTTTAGTGTAGAATTAAGAAAAAATATGGAGCCTGTGTTGAAAGCTCAAAAGGCAGCTTGATTTTATCGGTGACATTTTCCTCACAGAAAGGTTATGATCTCTACAAAAGAGATTTGCAGAACAGAATTATTAAAGAACAGATTCGGCAGCTGATTTTATATTCTCCTTATCTTGCCAGTTTTGGTCTCAGAGCTGTGGATCTGGTTGTACGTATGAATGGCCAAGAACTTACAAAGAAAGTGGTAAGTCCCATAGCATTTTTATGATTTAATGCCCTGCTCACAAAAAAGTTAATTGAACATCATTATCATCGAATTTTAACTAAGTTAACACATAGAACATTCGCCAATTACTTAGTAATCAATAAAGTAGGCTTTAAAACGATTAAAACTAGCAAAAATCTGCAAAGAGAGTTTTCTTTTTAAAAATTCGTTTTAAAATTTTAGAGTTTGATCTTTTATTTAACGATTTTTTTGATATTGCAAATCTAATTTTTGGTCTGTAAAAGTGTGAAGTACGAATGTCGTTTTGATTTTAAGTCCCAACAGTTACCAATACTTGACTATATTTATTTTTTACTTGCGTTCCGTTCAAAATAAACATTCACATAATGTTTGGGAGTAGGTAGGGTATTAAATTTAAGATTTAATCTATACTTGGTATATAGATATAAACATTGTTTTTCATTTAGTGTTTATTCCCTTATGCTTACTTTGGATGCATGTGACGCTCATTTTCAATAATAGACGGCAAACATGATCACGATGTACTTCATTGTTCACGCTTTTTGAATAGATTTAATAATGTTTGAATTAATAAAACTTTAAACTCTTTCTTAACCAACTCAATGTGTATTTTTTGACCGTCGTTAAATCACATAAACCCCATTTAAAAGTTTTTTTTTATCCAAATTTCTGGAACTTTATTCTTTCTCACTGAAACGCTCAAAAGAGCACTTTTTTGGTTGTTTCATCAAATATTCATATCTTTGACAAAGACCTTATATTATGACTTTAAAAACGACGGCGCATAGATACATGTATTTCATACAAATAAATATTGAAATCAACTTCTACTGAGGATTAAAAGTAATTTAAGACATTCATGGTTTAGAGTTCCTATATGTACGATCTTAGTATAACAATTATTCAAAAATAAATTTATGAATTGATGAATAAAATTAGAACTTTAGAAATTAGATTTTAACTGATGTTTAAACCGTTTGTTGTTATATATGATAAGCAAATCTATCATTTTCATACTGTTTTACACTCCCAAAATATTTTTATTGCTTTTAATAATTTCAACATGAAGAAAATCTAGGTAATAATGCAAAATTTTGCCACTAGCAAGAATGGTTAGTCACTAAACGAGATATTTAAAAATACAGTCAGTTCAAGCATATCTTTTACAACATACACCATAGCATAGCATAGCATTGAAATCTCATAGCACAGCATTGGAATCTTATACAATAGCATTGGATTCTCATACCATAGCATACAATCCCATAGATTCTCATTCGTCATATCATACCATAGCATACCATAGCATAGCATACAACATGATTTTAACTCGGTTTTAAATGCTTTTATTTAAAAGAATAAATGTTCACATTACAGATTAGTGGTTAACTTTGGCTTCTTATCATTTTACTTCGAAATGTTTGGCACTGTTCTGTGTATGGATGCGTTTTTGTTCAAATCTCATAGCATATCATAGCAAAGCATAGCATACCATATCATTAAGACTTTCATTTTAATTTCTCATAGCATAGCATACAAATCTCATAGCATTGCATTGAAATCTCATAGCATCTCATTAAAATCGCATACCATAGCATAGCATAAAATTGTAAAAGATATGCATGAAATGACTGTAAATAATTGCACTGCAATAGTAGGGTAACAATGAATCATCTTATAAGTGAAATTTATGATGCCCTCTGAGTAAACGTAACGTTGAAAAACTAATATGTGAAAAAAAAACAGGAAATAAAAATGTTAATTTTAGCATTAAATTATTGTTTTTGAAGGATTTCGTTTCAAAACTGTGTGCAAAAATGACAGTCAGACAGGTTCGATCGGTGGTCCAATATATCTCAGTTGGTAGAGCACCTGGCTTAAGATTCAGGGGGTTAATATTTTGATGTTATTTTGCAGGTGATGAGTTTGTAAACAGCACACAATCTTACCTGGAAACATGTGCTTATCATCAAAACCATTATTATACAATGGCATGTCAGCAATGCCAACTTCCTGTTTGTGTTCAATGTATTTGAAACTCTGAACACAAAGATCACAACTTCAGAAGCCTTGGTGTCTTAATTAAGGAACAACAGGTGCTGCTTCATGAACAACTTGAACAGGGACTAGAAATAGAAAACAAATTGAGGATGAACTTGAACAAAATTTTAGTAGATGTTAATGCAATACAGTCAAGAATAAGTGAAAAGTACAGAGCTCTACAGCGTCTTTTGGATGAAATTTTACAGAAAAACCTTGACGAAATTAATGCAATGATGGAATCACAAACTGAACATATTAGAGAAAAATTAATTTACATCGATCATTTTATAGCAGACTTAATGAAATATTTGAATGTTATATCTGAAAATTCACCAGCTCAGGCACTGATTCAGTTGCAAGGTTGCTTTGAAAATTTGTATGAACAAAGTGACATCCTCCTTTATCCTAATTTTGTAGAAAACGAAACAGATTATATGGACGTAAGTGATCTTTTTGAAAACCTTTACGAAATTTTAAGTCGTGCAAGCATATCCAATGATGTAGCAGATTTTTATTTCAACCAGGCGAATTCTGATCTTCTTAGTTATACCAATAGATATAAATAAACCAGGCCTACGATTGCATTGATATACTTACCAGATAAATTTTTGGTAAACAAAAGAATTATTTATTCACATATTGGAGACTATTAGTAATATTTGTTAGAAAAAAGATTCATGTTAACAACTTATCTTCGTTTTTAACTCATTATTTTTTTCGAATTTTAGAAAAAATTGAGAAAGAATGAATTCGGATCATTTTTTAATTTGTTGGTTTTAATTCTAATTGACAGGAAATATATTATTTTTAAAAGTTTTACTCAAAGAATTGGTTGCAATATCGTACTGTTATGTTTTAAATTGACTACAAGTTCTCAAGATGTAACATTTGCAAAAACTTGAAGAATAGAAATATAATATTACTTGTATTTATTTATCCTCTTTAATCAGCTACAATTACCTCTTACAAGAAAACATTGATGTTTTCAACAGAAAAAATCGGTAAAAGTATTTTTTAGTAGAAATGTGAAAATGTTTAGGTACCATCGTTTGGTCATGTATATTTTTGCCGGCCGACTAAGAGCGTCTGATTGATCAAAACAAGTAAAAACATATTATTTAAAACAATATATGCCATTGTTTTTGCTATGTTGGAAACAAGATCCAAATTTTGTCAATATGATACGCTGTATTAAAGAAACACTAGTAAAACATGCGATAGATTAACTGGTTTTATTTAAATACTTGTTTATGCTTATTTATGAATAGTTCATGTTTGTGGATGAAAATATGCGTATGTGCGCGGATAAGTAATCGAACGAAAGAGCATAAGGTAAAAAGGCATCTCAGCAAGTTTAATAACAAATTAAGACTTGTGAAAATAGCTTTCTGACGTTAACCAACATATTTATTTCTTTAAAACTTTCCTTACGAATGAATAAATGTTAACAAAAAAATATAAATAAACAGATATACTTTTTTATTGCACCCTTTCAGCACCTTGAATTTTAAACTGCCATTTTTTTCCTTCGGGGTCCTTTTACTCTAAGCATATATTAGATTCAAGTTATAGCTGTCAATGTTAAATCAATTGATGAAAACTGGAATATACTTATACGTCATTTACTTCTCTCAAATATCAGTAAATTTCACATTACACAAAAATTAATTGTTGTGTGACGTATTGACCCGTCAAGCAAGTTATTTGCTAGCCTTTTCGAACTCATATTGATGTTGGTGTTGGTGTTATAATTCGATTTAAATCGATCCAGAGTATGTACGCAGGCATACGATGTTATCGAAGGAATACAAATATAGTTGTCGTCCATTGCTGAGTATTAATAACTTCCCTTGGGCATATTTAAATCATGCTCACTCAAAACAAACCCCCTTTTTCGTCTAACAACTGCAACAGTGAGGTTGGTGCTATTATTCAAAACATTTTGTTTTCCTCAGAAAATTTAAGTTTTCAATCCCAAACACACCCATTCTTTATTGTTTCTTGCTTTTGCTTTTATTCATATTAAAATATGATACTGATTGATCTTAATTTTGTATTGAAGAATGACATGGCATGACATTTGATGATATATGAAACTGCGACCTTGACTTCTGCACCTGCAAGGGTCAAGGTCACATTGATTTGAGATTTGATGGATTTGATGATCTGATGTGTTGAACTTTAACCTGAAATCCTTCACCTGCCAGGATCAAAGTCACTTATGCATTTGATTAACTTTGACCTTGAGTCTTGTTGCTTCTACGACCAAGGTCACTTATTTGATATGCTGAATGTTTGATTAAACAGTTGTGCCTTTTGAGCTTGTTGTTTAAATGCAGTCCACATTTATGATTTCCTTTGAAAACAATTTGATCAATGTATATACATGTATTAGCCGTGCCCTTTAACGACAAATCAATATTATCAAATACTTTCTGTTTACTTGCATTATCTGAGATAACTATCAACTCTTTTTTATCACTAATTAAATTAACAAGACAGAAAAAATGACCTCGATATGCGAATATGCCGGGCAGACACACTCAGATAGTTCTCAAATTTACCTATAAAAACTTTACTATGAACAAACTACCTCCAACGTTTTTAGGACAGTGTTAAAACTTATAGTGAAAATCTTATATATAGATGAAAAGTTAAAAAGATTCGATGCGTCTTTAAATAATGCAATTAAAAATCTCCATTTATTTGTGATTGAGGGTTAACATAAAATACAAAAGATAATGCAAAAAAAAATTACTTGCTACAATATACTGCATATGAGACAAACAGTCAAAAGCCGAAAAAGTTTGTAAAGAAAAGAATTTAGACCATATATAATCAATTTCAGTTTAGATTTTTATTTCCAACAGCTCCTCTGATAGATCCTGTTAGTTGGTTAGTTGGTTAAGAAAAAAAATTTAGTAAAAAATCGAACCAAGTAAATAAAAAAAAGAGTCAGGTTTTATACACAAATTAAAGCCTATTATTAAGCAAATTTTGATTTCCTATGCTTGCTCTTTTTTTTTTTTGTTTTTTTTTGTTTTTTTTTTGTTTTTTGGTTTTTTTTGGTTTTATTCTTCATCAGGGTCTTCTTTGAAAATTGGCACAACAACAAATATTATGTTACAGGCAGAATTTGTCTTTTGTCTCATCATTTAGTTTAGTCAAAATGCTTCAATTCTTCTAAAAAAATGGTTCTACAATATTTTTTTTCTTTCAGGTGTCATGTTTTAACGTATATATCTGCACGTAGTAGAATTCATTCACACATTCGATATATGAAGTGATGAAAACACTGATGGCTCAAAAATAAAAACAAAAATTGCTGCTACCGTGTAACGGCATTTATCTAGAGGGAAGAACTATCTTACTTCTTACGGATATCAATTTTCGGTACTCTCAACAAATAATTCATCTAAGCGACAGTGACATAACTTTTTTTTTTAAAGGGAAGGAAATATTGAGAATGGTAAAAAGTCGACCAAAGAGTTATGTTCGAAACATTCAAAGAACAAGATGCGATTTCGTTGCGAGCAATGCGAAGTTCCCTAGTCAATTTTTTTTTTAAAATTTAGATGAAGATTTATTAAATTTTTGAAAAAAATTGAACCTCATCAAATCAACTCGATTAAGATGTTTCAAGATGCAAGTCATTTTAAATCGATTTAAATGAATTTAATTAAAACAATTTTAAAATTTCCTCGAATCAATTTAACTAAAATGTCATCGGACGCAGAATTGCAGGAGCAACCTAAATCTGATGATTTTAGAAGCGGTTTGAAGTCATTTTAACTCGATTTAAATGAGCTAAAATATTTTGAAAAATTTAAATTTCGAA
This sequence comes from Magallana hongkongensis, assembly GCA_016163765.1. NCBI lineage: Eukaryota > Metazoa > Mollusca > Bivalvia > Ostreida > Ostreidae > Magallana > Magallana hongkongensis. The sequence continues at coordinate 65,963,910 of WFKH01011925.1, forward strand.
CCAATTTGACTAAGATGTCATCAGACGCAGAACTGCAAGAGCTACTTAGATATAATGTTTTAAAACAGACTTAGTCATTTTTACTCGATTTAAATGAATTTGAAATATTCAAAGAAATTAAAATTTGTCCAATCAATTGTCGTCTCGCGAAGCCACGCCTACCGACATAAAAAACAATGACTCCGCGATGCTCTGACAACATCAACAATGGCAGACGCCAGCACTACCGGCGAGTTACGCGATATACAAGATAATTTTTGCAGCCAAATACTTGCCGTATGATCCATCTCCGCGGCAAAAACAAAGAGGCAATGCCATTAATAAAGGTTCATACCTTCATTCATTGAAAATATTCAAACATTCTGATAAAACCATATGTTTAACAGGCAAAATCTATAGGAGCATGAGGAAATCCGACCACCCTCACATTGTAAACATAGACATAGACACACACAATAAACATGTCACGGAGACACACTGCGATTGTAAAGCATGGTAATCTAATTATTCTTTGACTGATCCTTATTTTCATTGAGTTGTAATCTTTAGCCTCGGCTAACAATAATTAAATTCTCTGGAAATGTAGCTCCAGTGGCAAATGTGCACATGTGCTTGCACTGATCATGATAACGGAGTCATGGAAAATTAATGGATATAAAGAGATAACAGCTGAACCGTCGTCAATTAGTCTTCTTCAGCAGTGTGACAACCCCAGAGGACCAAAGGTTTTACCTGAGTCTGTGTCTCAGATGATTATTTCAAGACCAGGGAACACCAACAGAAAAAGAAAGCCTGTTATGGCAAACTATAATGACAACAGGTACACAGTATTACACTAATGCCATTTATATTTTTTTGATATGAAACAAAGCAAATAAGCTTTTTTCATCACACAATTTAATTAAATAGAAAGAAATATCCAAACAATTTATATATCAAATTATTCATAGCAGAAAATACACAAACAATAATTTCAAATTCATTTCCCAGAAAAATACAGTTGGAAGACAATGATTTTCATTTATTAAAGTAGTAAGTGTTTGCTCCTATCTCCTATCTTGTCACTTCCCTCTCTGACCAGATGAGTACAGAACTAAATTTTAAAACAATAAAACATAAAATTTAACCAGTTTGTAGAGACACTGCTGCAGTCCTGAGGTAAAATTCCAAAGAGATGTGATATGTGTTTAAAGTCAAAGTTTTGTCTTAACTTTCTCATAACCAGTAACAATTGGTCTTTAAGTGAAAGCATTTTAAAGCTACTAACAGTTTTTTAATATTGAAGGGGTTCATCAACAGGACATAAAAATTCAAAAATAACATTAAGAACCTGGGCCGGAAAACCAGTATAATATTTAAAATCATCTATTTTGTTATTAAATTTTAGATTATAACATTTCAAATGTGATTGGCTCTGTGCTTTTTCTTTAAGATCTTTGTTCTTCCTTATAAGGTCTCTTTTTCATTCAAAAGAGTAGGAATTTCTCCTCTAGTTTTCTATTATCTGCTACAAGTGCCAAAAATTCCAAACTGATAATAATAATTATCAATAAATAACATTGACAACAATTAGATATTGAAAGAATTTACCCATGTGCAGATACAGTGAGTATGTTGTTAGAGAAAATTAGTAATGTTTTTTTTCCCATTTCTTTAAGTCCTACTTTGAATCTAAGAATCAAGATAAATATTGTTACCATGAAAACCTTCTGCCATTTCCTGGGTATCACAGGTTTTTGTTTCTACCTTATTTTCAGCATCCTTTTGTTGATTATTAGCAGCTGAAACCCTGTGATAAATTAAAATTGAATCAAATCATTTATTACTTATCAGTTTCTGTTTATTGTTCATATATTTTGTCCAAGTGTGTGAATCGTCAAATATACATGAAATATATTTGAATACCAGAACACTCTTGCTTTTTTCTCGGACTCTTTTGGGGTAATGTTCTCTAATGTATGACGTCATTTTGGTGCCGGACGACTTCGTGTAGTAATGTTATGGGGCAATGCTGATATAGGGTTCGGGAACTTTTCAGATGGTTTACCATCAATGAAGTGCTGCAAATTATTTAAATTTTATAAACTAGTTATTGAATATTAGCTGATTATACCGTCCAGAATAAAATGAAAATATGAAATATGAGTTTTACCTTTAAATGAATCTAAAATAAACAAAAATTATTTTATCCAACCAGTTCGACTAAGATGTCATAGTTGCAGATTAGATAAGAAGATTAACCTTTATTGGTTTTTGTCTTTGATTTAAAGCAAATTTGATTTTTTTCCTCCAATATAATTGCTGTATTGTCTATACTCGAAAACTTAATATAGATCGTTTAAACGAAATAAAATACCCCTAAATCTACTTATATTTTCATAATGTGCAATGTTTTTTTTTCCTGAAGTCTACCTTATATGAGTTTTCAATTTTGAATATATACAATCATTTATTTGTTTATCGTTTATAACTCAACGCCATTAACATATCTCTCGTACTGCAATTACTGTATATTCCTTATTTTACGCGAGTACTTAATTCCGCGATTCAACCATTTTTCATCAAATCGCGAATGCCGATATTTTTATCACAGTTTTATGAAGTTTACATATATCTGAAAAAAAGCGAGATTTTATAATTCGCGAGATGTGCTTCTCGCTATTTTACGCGGATATTTATTCCTCGCGTTTAACTAGGAATCTACAGTATTGCCTTAAAAACACGACCTGAACAGTCACACGCACGGATATATAATGAAAGCATCTAAATGACAAATGTGTGATCAAATATCATGGATTCACCCATTAACATATTAAACGCTATTAGGTTTTTTAAAGAGTATGTTTTGTAAAAATGTAAATAATTACCTTAGATGTTGTTACATTTAAACATTTCCTTGATAGTTAAGTAAAATTTAGGAAAGTATATAGTAAAAGAGCAACGAAAGATAACTCAGCAATGAAAATGTCAACGGAAATATAGTAAAGAAATAAATATATATTGATACAAACTTGTTTAAAAAGGGGGGGGGACCGGGGGGGGGGGGGGGGATGAATTCGTCTAAGAGTCCCATGTGGGTCAAGGGCAAAGCCTTGGTGGGTGCCCAGGTGGCGAAGCCACTGAAAGCTCACAAGGGGTTTTTTTACTGGCTTTAAAGACACTTTAACGAGTTATACTAGTTATACTTGACATATTATAGGAATGACAAATAACAACGAATCTCGATTTTACATGCCATTGTGGTAAATGTTATGCGTCGATATAAAAGCAGCTATTTTTATAACGCTATGGAATTTTTTTTTTATTATGAATATGCATGTGTACATGTAGCTGTTGTTGCTTTTCTTGATAATTCAAAGTATGACGTTAAAAAGTTTTGAGTTAGTTGTTTGATTTGTATAATATATCATTTACTATGGATTGTGTTTTAATATTTGATGAATTGAATTAGGAAAAATAGTATTTGATACATTATTGGTTTTTTTAATATAGGAAAACTAATAATCTACATTTTAAATATGTTTTGTTATTCAGAGACGGAGCTCTTGGAAAAGAGGAAAAGCATTGTAAAATTGTGCAAAGACAAAACTTCCTCGATATTGCATCAAAACTGTTGTGGCACTAAGACTAATCTTTTATCAAAAAGGTATATTGTTTGTAATCTCTCTTTTTTCTAAATATGTAAGTAGCTAAAATAGATATGTCTTTTACAATGTCTTCAGCAAACTTTACGATTCTTTAAAACAAAACTTTCTTCTTGAAAATAGAGTATTTTCAATTTGAGATCTTTCCTAAGAAAATCGAAAGAGAAAAAGACACTGTTGATGATAATTTTACTGTAAAAAAATTATTTATTCTATAACTTAAATCGAGTAATCTATTATTGTCTTTATACTAATTTCTGGTTTGAGAATTAAAAATATCCTTAAATGGCTTTCGTCCTTACATGTTGGCGCTTAATGGGTTTTTTAAATATCCAAATAAACTAAAGTAAAAGTATTTTAATGAAAAAAAAATTACATTTATACGAATATGTTATTAATGAACCATATACTATCTAATTTGATTGTGAGAATAATATGTTTGGTTATAAAACATTTGTTTTACGTTACAATATCGTCAAAAACGTATTTTAAAGTAATAAGCAGCAAGTTTAAAAGTTCACCGGTATATAAACTTGGTTGTTTACGTGATCAATCCTGTGAAGCCTGAAGGATTGATCAAGTACCAATCAAGTTCAAATGGTGAACCTTTTAACATTGGTGTTTTTTACTTTCATTAACGTTTGAAAATAGCAAATCGTTTATAATTATAAATATAACCTAGATTTTATGTTTATAATAATACAACCATCAAACAATTAGCGCGAATGGTAATCACTGTGAGTCATTCTAAAGTTCACCCAGAAATGAACGGTTTTGCTATTTAATAGGTTTATGTAAGGAAACATATTTGCAAATGAAAATAAATTCGCTTCACGTGACAATATCAGCAAAAAATTGATTTTTCCGCTTTACCTTACCTGAATTCTGTAAAATCTATCGTCAGTTTTGTCAGAAATGTCATATGTTCTGATTGCCAAATGATAGAAATGAATCGAATATTTACTAAAGCTTAAATTAAACACAATCGATATAATGTACAGAAGAAAAACAGAATGCCAACATTTGTTCAAAGCCATATTCTGTAATAATATTGTAAAATATGAACCGGGAGCTTTGTTTTTCGTTTTTGCAGTTTTACATCCTCAAGAATTCTCTAGATTACTTAAGAACGAAACCGGTTGGTTATACACAAACGTGTTCATTTTTTGTAAGATATAAATATCAAAGATCAGAACTGACTTCATTTTACTATTATATTTTATATTTATCAATATATTGATCTTATTATTTAAATGTCTGTGTAATGATTCTTGTCTGATACACGAGCAGATGGAAAACCTGTATTGCTCTTAGAATTACCCAATTATTTTACAATCCTTCCCCTGAGATCCCCCCTGAACAACCTTTTTGTGTCCAAAAACAAATCCATGTAAAATGATTCACTATACACTTCATTGATACATGATATGCATAACACTGTAGTACAGAATGCGCGGGTAATATTTTTATCAAGTCATCAGAATGTTCTGTTCAAGGACGGTATTTAAACATACCCGAACAGGTGACTGAATTTATAAAACTGTCCTGGTTCACGCAAACAGATGATTAATATAGTTCTCAGTGTACTATGTGGATACTTAACTTTAATGAATGAAATCAGACGCTTTGAACGACGACTCAACATTTAAAGAAAAATGAAAAACACTGAATGCCTCAGCGACAACATGAATAGCCAATTTTCAAAAAAAGAAGAAAATATAAAAAAATGCATTACATGTATATGATAATTGTGTACATGTAACTTGTGAATGGAGCATGTTTAATTATATCATTTAGATACTTGATGGATTTTTTTTCGTTAGATATCGTTTTGATTTTCCGACTACTCTTATACGTTATAAGGACATAACAATTCACATGCTTTTATATAAATAACTTATCAAATATTTTCCCCTTTCTTTACAATGACATGAAACAAAATATTATTTTTTTTTATTACTAATATAATACACATATTGTTTACATAATTATTGAATATATATAATATATGGTTTTTGTTCACACAATCTTGAATTTCTCCAAATTAATTGTCTAACTACGTACGGCAACAGATAAAAGTATGTCTGCACTTTTTTTTCAGCTACAATGTATGACAGTGTGATTACGGACTGACAACGGACTGACAAAGACCGAGATTTAAAGTTAATTCGACAATAATGTCAGTGCAAACGGATAGCTTGGGAAAATCCAGCCGCAAATCCACATACATTTCTTACATATCTTTTGTATAAACAGCGATGTATCATCATATCACCATACTGTATTCAAGGACAAAACTCCGTAATGAAGTATTTTTTTTTATGTTAAACTGTTCTCTTTTTGCAAATTTAAAATATTATGACTCTTGTACATGTTTTGTTTGTTTTACAGGTAGGTAATATTAGCTTTCATTTAATGCAGACAAACCGCGTCCGTTTAATAATATTGTTTGGTGTGATGATGGTATTATTGCATTTTTTTTAAACTATTGTATCATCGCCAAAGGGAGACTGCACATTATTTTACTTCATGAACTGCATTGTATCTACCCACGGACCAGTCTCCTACTGTATGCCACTGTATAGAAGACAGACCAACCCTGTTTGATACTGTTTTCTATGATAAAATTTATTAGCACTGTTGATCTCCTATCGGAATTGTACTACAAGATAAACGAGAATGACCAAACATATCTTCAAACACACATATATATGCACGGACCGACAACGGCCGAGATTCAAAATTAGGTCGACAATAATGTCAGTGCAAACGGATAGCTTGGGAAAATCCAGCCGCATTTCCCCAAATCCACATATATTTCTTACATATTTTTTGCAATTACAGTCATGTGTCATCAAATCACCATACTCTATTCAAGGACAAAAACTCGGGAATGATTTAAAAAAAAAAAATTAAACTGTTCTTTTTTTAAAATCAATAATATCATGACTTTTGTGGTACATGTTTTGTTTGTTTTACAGGTAGGTTATTTTAGATTTTATTAAATGAAGAAAAACCGCGTCCGTTTGTTACTATTGTTTGGTGTGATGATGGTATTATTGCAATTTTTTTCAAACTTATAGTAGCACGGCCAAAGTGAGACTGCACATTATTTTACTTCATGAACTGCATTGTACATACCAACGAACTAGTCTCGCAGCACTGTTAAGGTCTACTTTGTGGTCGCGCCGACCAGAAAGTACGGGAAATGTTAACTATGACATCACACAAGACAACAAGTCATCAAAAATGCTCAAAAATAAAGTAATTCCCGATTGTTATGGGTACTAACACATAAAGCTACATTAAAAATTACCTCTGCGTGCAACTTTGTAGTCAAATAAGTCCAACAACGTTAAATATAAACAACTGACCGATCGCGATGCACTTGTGGATGTGACGTCATAATGTAAATTTTGACGCATATTATGTGTAGAGAGAGGCGGATCAATCAATTTTTTAACATGGGAAAATGCATTTCATAAATGAACGGAGCATAACCTTAAAACAATTATTTTACCATTAAATCCTATTTATTATGCTTGTTTTAATCCAGCATGTATTTATTTTTTAGAGCGTGTATTATTTCTTTTCTAGAGTGTTCAATGTACAGGTTCGATGTGTTTGACATCGGGAAGCCTATCTAAATTCGCTTTTTACAAGGGCACACACTTGACAGATTATTACGATCTTTTGGATATGAATTAAGGGAATGTTTAATTTATTAAAAAGTGCTCCTGCTTCGATGAAATCTATAGAATGAATTAATAAATAGGTAAAATATTAAGCGAATGTCATATAAATTTCAACCGGAGCTCATTTCTTTGATATTTATTCTAATAAAAGATTAACTCTATACAAAGCAGCAGCACTTTTCAGAATCTACTAGAAAAGTAGAATTTAATTATCATTTAAATTTTTAATTCAAATAAGGGTATGCCCTTGTAATGTTGAAATTTGTTTATGGCCTCCATACGGGAGAATCATCCACACATATCATGTGACTGTCCTTTTAAGGGACCACACTAAGTGTCATACAAAGTGGCATTTACAATGCTGTTTCATTTAAAGCTGAACACCGCTCGTAAATAGGCACTGTCCGCCATATTTCTCTTTCATCACTGCTGCCCCTACAACCCATATATAAGGCGCAGACCTCTAAACAGTTCAAAGTACTTTGCTGTAGAGGTCTCACCTGTGTGGACGTACATCTTGCCTCGCCGTGTTACACGGTCGCGATGAACTTATCAAATTTTACGCACTTTTTTCAAGCCTGGAGAATACTAACATCAAATAAATTGGTCAATGCATTATTTACAAAGAGAATATGCACATAGAATAAGAAATAAATGGATTAAATCCAAAGACCACGAAAGGAATACTACACGTCGGCCACGAGTTTCAGGTGTGCAATCGGGTGTAACGAAATCGAAGGGTTTATATACCAGGTACCTGTGTGACGGTGCCTATTTACGAGCGGTGTTCAGCTTTAATATCAAATTTATATCATGATAAAATAACTTTACAGAAATATTTTGTAAAAATAGATGCATCGTTTCAGGAACGTTTAAAGGCCGGATTTGACCTAGTTGAATATCCACACGGACGGCAATTAAGCATATAAGGAAGCAGGCCCCTCCTCCAAACTGATAACACCGCAGCGAGAATCTATTAATAGATAGCTGCATACCAGAAGCACGTGGTGATCAGAGAACTACATAATCTTTAGGGTCATTTAATAATGAAACAGTGTGCATAGTTCCTTTTCCTGATTTTCATTCTTTAAGTAATAAGCATCTAAACATGCATGTACTTCTAAATTGATCACTGCTAATACAAGCATCCCTTTTGTTGTTTTGTTTTTTATATCTAGAGCTTTGTTAAAACATCTATCATAGTAAGCATCATTTTTTCACATACATGTAATTATTTAGAAAATACTTTTAAACCTAAAAAAACAACCAATTCACTGGTCGGAATAACTCTTATCAACAATAATGTGGGTTAGGTGCAAGAGGCTAATGCACACGAGTCCTGACACAGTGGGGAATCCCTCCCGCCAAATGTCAATAAATTAATCAGCCTCCAAATCTGCAAATGTGAAAGAGGTTCCAGGGAGGAAAAACTATATTTACCTGGCCCCGCCGTCACCAACATCCCTCAACTCAATACTCAGCCTCAACTCTGAGGTTTTCCCTCAAATTTATTCCCTCACCCTCAAGTCGCCGTCACCACACAAAATTGAGTAATAATCTTGAGGAAATCCTCAAATATTTAAGTATAGATTCATAGCAACCTTAAATTCTTCCTCAAGCAAATCCAACATGGCAGACAGACGTCGCAGACGACGTAGACTGCAGCGGTATTGGAACAGACCGTCCAAAAGGGTGATTCGGGACCGTCTGAACCCTTTAGAGGCGTATACTGACGACGAGCTTTTTGAGCGTTATCGATTTAGACAGGGGTCGATAGTGTATCTTCTTAATTTGATAGGTGGTACCTTATTAGAAAGCACTAGAAACAATGCCTTACCCCCGATGTTGCAGCTGTTTGTTTGTCTTCGCTTCTTTGCGACAGGCGCTTATCACAAACTCATAGGTGATAGTATGAATGTATCAGAGTCCACCGTCGGCAGATGCTGCAGATCGGTCACGGAGGCCATCCTAAGTGTTCGAAAACAATTTATTGTTTTCCCTAGAGATGAGCAAGCCCGAAAAACAAAGCAAGAATTCATCAAAATTGCCGGTATGTTATCAGTCGTATTGTTTTGTTTTCTACTTTCTCTTTTAGAAAGGATAACTCGTGCTTCGATTTTTGTAAGGTGAAAAATTGGGGTAGTTGTTCATCAAATATTTCATATTTCTGAAAATGAAATTAAAAGTAGTTACGTGAGATTTTGTCAATTTTAATTTTTATTTTGTGGATGAGGTTCATGCGTGGTCCCACAACTTTTTTCCCTTGGGGAGGGATGGGGGTTAATTTTTAATTTTATTTCATTGTCGCTATAACCACGACCAATAATCTACCATCAACCCCCCCCCCCCTTACATCCCATGGATTTTGTGCTTTAAGGGTGTCACATACTTCACCATTTAATATTTTTACACAGGATTCCCAAACACACTAGGCTGTATTGATGGCACGTTTATTAGAATCCTGGCTCCAACTGAAAACGAACCGGATTTTGTAAATAGAAAGGGGTTTCATTCTTTAAATGTACAGGTCCGTTTTTTTATTATTTTCTTTTTCGGTATTTCAAATCACATTAAATGCTTGAACAAATTTTGAAGATAAAAACTGAAAAATATATTTAACATCCATACCAACATCTCTACAATTAATTAATTTTGTAGTGTAATAATATGCAATAAATCAGCAACTTGTCGGTCTTCTTATATATTTGGGGTTAAATTTTAATTTTGAATAGATGGTTTGTGATGCCAAATTTAAATTCACAAGTGTGTGTGCCAGCTGGCCCGGGAGTGTTCATGATAGTAGGATCTGGCGAGAGTCCTCCCTTTGTCGACAGTTTGAAAGAGGTAAAAAATATATTTTAAAAAATTAGATCCAGTTGTCATTTGATAGAGGAAATAAAATATATTGAAAGCATTAAAAAAAATAATGATGAGTTTGTATTCTATAAAACTTGTACGTTTAGGTGAACACAATGGAATTTTGTTGGGCGATTCAGGATACCCCTGCAAGCGATTCTTAATGACGCCATATTTAAATCCACAAACAAACGCTCATCAAAGATTCAACGCATCCCTCTGTAGAACGAGAGTGCTCATTGAGCAGAGTTTTGGCGTCCTGAAACGGAGGTTTTCCTGTCTTCCAGGAATTCTGAGGCAAAGAAGTTTATTAAATTAACATAAAATACATT
>WFKH01011925.1:65987034-66003273 GCA_016163765.1 Magallana hongkongensis
GGACCACACAAAGTGTCATACAAAGTGGCATTTACAATGCTGTTTCATTTAATATCAAATTTATATCGTGAGAAAATAACTTTACAGAAATATTTTGTTAAAATAGATGCATCGTTTTAGGAACGTTTAAATCCGTTGTTATTTTCATAGTAAGCCTTAACAGTGCGTCGCTCTTACTATGTGCCACTGCATAGAAGACAAACCAACCCTGTATGATACTGTTGTCCATTTCAACATTTAACAGCAAATTTGATCTTCATCCATCATAATTGTATTATAAAACAAACGAGAATGACCAAACATCTTCGAACACATAACTATGCAATGACCTAATAAACGATCAACTTTCTTTTTTTTTTTTTGGTTCGTTGGAATGGGGTTGGAATGGATAGTGGTATCCTTTCATTCACTTTTGATAATTACTAAGACTGACGGTTTCAAACTAAGCAAGATCGCTTATATCTGTAATTTGAAATTATAAATAAAAGGTAAAAAACATAAAGGTCCATTTCTATTTTATCGCGTATATTTACATCACACAAAAATTAATACAGATTTTTAATGCTTTGTAAAAATGGTGGAAACTTTAAGGGAAATATAATTCACATTGTTAATGTAATCTGTTTCAATGCTTATTGGAAATGCATCTAAAAATGAAAAATACGAAAATAAACTAAACTTGATGACTTGGTGATGCCCTGAACAGCGTTTTAAGTTCTTGAAACGTTAAAACCTGACTTTAAAATTGTTTGCATGTATTATTTTACATTCTTTGTGATAAAGTTTCCCCGAACAAATTCGATACAAGTGCTTCTACCCCAGACGTTAATTCATATTTAAAAGCGACATATTCAAAGATTAAAGTTTAAATTCATTGTAAAAAACACTTCACAAATCACAAAATCTTTGCAGCTGATCATCTTATCTTACGTAAAGCTTTGATTTTATTAAGATCATGTTTTAAAAGGAAATGTACACTTGTGTCGAGTACATTTGGTTTACAATTCTTCAATCATCGCAATGCGTATTGGAAAAAAATAACTTGTTATGATTTCATTTTTAATTTAATATTAGAAATTCGATGATATTCAAACGCATCTCTACGTCAATCAAGTTTCATTCCATTTAGATTTCAAATTTCATTCCTCATTCAACTTTTCCTTAAAGACTTTTTACATCGGATATGCAAATGCAGGTTTTGTGCTGGTTCACCAAGCGTACAGGTGAACGTCTTCAAAACTGTCCTTATAATAGAATACTTGTCTCTGAAGCAAGTATATATTATTTTAATTTTCTATAGCTGTAGAATTAAGCATTTCTTGGTATTTTAAGTAGAGTTATATAAATATTATTGTAAAATTTTTATTATCATTATTAAATATTTTAAAAATATTTTAAAAATCAAGATGTAATATATTGTATCTTTTCTAATTTAAAACTGTGATTTGAAAAGAATAGATTAATGAATTCTCCAAGAAATTACTGTTAAATTTTTTATGCCTTATCAGTTTTCATTTTTTTAGGAGGCAAGTGTTCATGATATCTAGGAAAGGTCAAGGTCTCGGGTCGCAACTAAAGGTCAAGATTGCTATATCGTTCTTAACCATTTGAAAGTTAGATGGAAATCAGCCACTCAAACGGCAAGACAAACGAATGTGTTCATGAAGAGAAATGACCCCCGCTGTAAACAAGAATAGAAGTGGATTACACCGTATCCAAGATATCTGACTTTGAAATTACTTGAATTTTCACTCTGTTCAGCTGATTTTGAAGTTATAAACACCGAACTTGTAAAGAAATCGCTGTATATAGTTTTTCATACCTGTAGCAAACACACACAAACACACTTTCATTTCCACAAATTGATTGTTAACAGTTACGTCTCTTCTCTCGTCGACATATGGCGGGAAATGACGCTGCACTTGTGTATATATTGGCTAAACTGTTCTTGACACTTTAAACGAATAATTGTAAAAACATTTTATATAGCTTTATTATTTAAAAACGATATTTGATCTACAAAATTTATGCACAGCTTGCTTAACTTTTATAAATTAGTCCATCGCGATTTTACGATTGCATTGGCAAATTTGCCAATCTAAATGTGTCCATTTAGCTCACGTGAGCTTTGTCATTTTTTTTAAACTTTTCACAACGATATTGTGGTGAATGGTGGGCCGTTATCTCCCTTTTCTTTAAAGTGTACATCAAACGAATTAAAGGATAGTGCAGGAGACCTATAGGACTATTATTTTCAGATCTCAAATTTGGGCTGTACGGGTACCACCAGGTGGTTTCGAGGGTTTATATCTCCCTTGGTTTTAATCACAAGATGCATTTATATTTCTTATCCAGGCGATCTTTACTGCCGCCGAAGTTGTCAATGCTCCTACAAATTATTAATGCAGTAATCATCTTGATACTAATTAAAGTATGCCGATGATAAAGTATATTATATTTTCTGTTCGAGTACTCTCAGTACTTTGATGATTTTCCTTATTGGCCGTTAGCTTCTACAGGCTTAATGGCTGCTGTTAGTGGCTGCTAACTTCATCATGGTTATAATGCCTAACATTGGAGTAAACTTTTCATAATTTTGGTTTCATCATTTATTCTGGGTGATGCAATTTCATATCAAATAGTTTGTAGTAGGGGAAAATCGTCAATGCAAGTATAATTCATGAACAATATCGTGTCTACTCTTTCATCGCCAATAAACAGAATTTTGTTTTATAGTGTCTTGTATCTCGAAATAATTCTAATGTGTTGTCGCTCGTAATAATGAGATACATGTAAATGTAACTCGTTAAGATGACAACCACACCGGTACACCCATGCGCGGATCTAGGGGTCGGGGGGGGGGGGGTGGGTCCGGACCCCCCTGGAAAATAAAGTTAATAAATTTATATAGTAAAATTATCGCAAATATGCCTCGGATCCCCCCTGGAAAACACATATACACTTTGCAAAGGCGTAGGAAGCGGAAATATTGAATATTGAAAATTTCAGTTAAAGGTATATTAGCCCCTCCCCCCCTACGGATTAGGAATTTTATGATTTTTGGAATAAGGTTGTTTTTTGTTGTTGTTTTTTTGTTGTTTTTTGCTTGTCAAGATTTCTAATGATTAGTGTAGCCCCTCTACTTTCAATTCGGAAGGATTTTTTTTCTAAGATATACCCCCTTCTCTCCGGTACTTTCTGTAAACTGCAGTAAAGATTACAATATTGTAAAGACTATTTCACAAATAATAAAAAAATATACTGAAAAACTTCAATCTATACGGGGGTCATTATTCTACAGGGGTCACGAAAATGTTTAAAGGTGAATATCAATAGCCAATATCTGCAAGCTACAATATTTAACAAAATGTTTAAAAGGGATTTTTCCAGTCAGTACTACATGCATAAATATTATTTGATAATGTTTAACGATATATGTCGATAGCCATTAATTGCAAGCTACACGGATGGTCTCGATTTGATAAACAAATATTTTTCCGAATTTTAATGTTTACAATACTTTAGTAAGGACATTTTAATAGTCAACCAAAAATTGAGTTTCAGTCGCCGTTTTATAAGCGAAATACGGAGCTCACAATTCTTTGTGTCATGTTAACAAAGCTTACGTTATGTAAGTTTTGAACGTCGAAGTAAAAAATACAGTTTTAGACCTGCTGGTAAATTGAATGTGATAAACGCTATGAACGATTTATTTATGCTTAAAACGAATTATGAGAGAGAGAGAGAGAGAGAGAGAGAGAGAGAGAGAGAGAAATCAGCTTGAAAAAACGGTACATTGAACCAATGTAAACTAAAACATGGCATGCACCTTGTTTACAAGTAAAGAATTGTGAGCTCTGTATTTCGCTTATAACTCTACGACTGACACTCAAATTTAATTTATCACTAGAAATCTTTTCTAAAGCATTGTAATCAATAGAAATTAAAAAAAAGTTTAACGGTGAATGTCAGTAGCCGGTATTTACATGCTACAATATTATTAGGTAAATGTTTTATGATGACTGTCAACATCCAGTGTTTTCTGGCTGCAATATAATTAAAAATGTATACAAATGAATATCTAACTAAGACAAAAATTTTAATTTTTAGATAATTATTTTAGCCATGAATTGTCGTTATCGAATGCCAACTGACTTTGTCAGACTTATATAATTTAACTACTTATTACAAAATAAGTCTGTTGATATAATTTATTCAAATTAAAGGGCTTAGGGACAATATTTTACTTCTGAATATGACACTCATTTCTACTGTAATTTTGGAAATCAAATTAAATTTGTTATTCCGTAGCATAGATCGCTATTTGGTAACTAGTCCCAGCATTTTTAGATTAAGAGGTTTAAAACATACATAATGGGTTTAAATGTATCACTGATGCTATCATTTAACGGGTATAAAATAATTACATCTCTAATTATTCTCTTAGGGATAAAAATGCTATTTTGAAAACCAAGGTGCAGCAAATAAAAAAAAAATGCTTTAACCTTTCTCTACTTGAAGATGTTCTACTATTTAAATTATTGTTTTAAGGAATTACTGTGCAAATATTTTTCAATATTAATATTTCAATCAGACTAACGCGTTTTAATGACATTTATGTACCATTGTAATTGTTTTAAAAGAATGTTATGTTTAATATCTCTTTACTAAAGATTTTAGTTTCAGTCAAAAGAGGACGCATATACACATGGATGTAGTCATGTACAGTACCATCACAATGCATTATTATTAGGTGGGGAAGAGTTCTATAAATGATAAAAAAAAATGTGATTTTCATTGAGTTTTATAGGTGTTTATAACGTTTACTTATATTTTATTTTAACCACTATAGACATTAAAGACATTCACAACAAGTCGTACGTCCATTGCAGATCAGTGTTCTACATTTAGATATACAGGTGTTTTATTATATCATTAAGAGTGCAATTGCAACGCTTAATGATAAAAATGTTTGTATCATTAGGGGTTAACCTTGTAGCTTTTTGCTTGTTTCATTCAGCGTTAGGTCTGCTTTGCATTTGCGACGCTTAATGATAAAATTGTATCATTAGGCGACGATTTATCATTAGTGCTTGATATTGTCAACTGTCAATGCAAGAATTTATAGCATTAGGGGTTGCAATTGCAACGCTTAATGATATTTGTATCATTAAGCGGCGTTTTATTATTAGAGGTTGATACAATGCATTTACTCTTGTTGCTATACAGTTTTGTTAATCTTTATTTTTATTTTTAAATAATCAAGTGATATTAGCGTCATTCACATTGTTCTAAATTACCAAGTGTAAACGACTCAAGACATTCAATAGCCCCCTAATCGTTATAATGAATATTCCTGTTAAAAATACCCTATAGTGTTACCAAGATTTTCTTTCACAACTGATCCCGGAACCAAGTATTACGACACGAAGTAGTTAATGCATATTATCAGTGCGTGTTTCACTTCGTCGAAAAAATACACGCTTGGAAGAAATTGAAACATTTTCAATAATTTTTGTACCTCTCCCTAATAAAGTGATATAACTAAAAATAAATACCTCATAACATTATCACTAAATATGAGATATGGCTATTGCATTTCAACACCATATATACTCTAGAAGCACATATTTTCGTTGGGATAAAATTTGGTTGTTTTTAAGCCAAATACAATTTCGTTGGCATTTAATTTCGTAATATCGTGATTTCTTAAATGTTTCGCGTATCAACTATGTATCTATTAGTACTTGGGTTAAAAATTCGTCATGGATTTAATTTCGTTGATTTATACTGCCAACGAAAATAACGAAATTAAATCCTCAACGAATATTTCTACTTCTACAGTAGTGTATTGGACTACAATGACACAAATACTTACAAGTACATATCTATTAAGAAATTAGTTTGTGCGTTCGTATTAAAAATTGTGAAACCAAGTATACTAAATGACATGATTATGTGTTTGTTCTTCGTCATCACAATCATAACGTTAAACAATTTTGCAAGATGGTAATTAACTGCATATTTGCACACAACACAATGTGTTAGCATAATTACATATTTGCACACAATGCATGAACTACAGAAGCATTGTTTTACTGTTAACAATATTTATAACGTGTGTTTCTATCACTGAAATTTTAGATTGCATTCATTTGCAATATAAATTAATATAAAAAGTAATTACCGAACAAAATACATGAACAAAGTTAAATTTTAGCCTGCTTGCAGAAAAAAAAACTTTAAGAAGTTGCTTTATGTATTTTTTAAAATCCTTCCAATTTTCTACGACATTCAAGAAAAATTTACAATATTCTCACGGTTTTGATCAGGTAATTTTACACAACTCCTTTTGCACCTGATTGTCTTACTTATTCTTTGAATTCTTTACTGGACTTTTTAAGTGTAACCGGAAATAACAACTAAAGCAATTTCAGTGCATCATAAAAAGCTATTTATGTCACGTGTTGAGTCATTCAATTGAAAACTTTAGAAAAAAGTTTGCAGCACACGGTCTTTAAAAAAGAGGAAGTCTAAAAAATCTGCATAACTAGAATTCAAAATGTCCAATAAATTACACCAATTCATCTTTGACGGTTTACAAAATGCATTTTAGGTTTCGATCCTGAATTCCCCCTTGTTATCTGATGCATACTAATAAAAATTCAAATGGGCAGTTGGTATATGGAGCCGTGAATGACTCAACCAATTTTTTTGTTGCGGTGATAAAATCAAATTGTCAATGGACATTATTCATCACTATGACTAATCAGATTAATCTAACACAGTTACCCGGTCAAGAAGAAGGCCAGATGTATTATGGGGTAGCAAAGCGCCATATTTAATCAATGATAAACAACTTTGTTTGCACCATGTACAAAAACAAAATTAGGGGGCATTTGGTCATAATAACCATTTCATAATTTACTCTAACCTTTTTGTTGGATATCTTTATATCAAAATGTATTTTGAAGCTTTTTAATATATGCATTTGGTGTATCGCAGCTAATTGCGAGAAAATATGTCTAGGAAGTTTTGATAGTCGTGGCTATTTGTAGACTATATGATCGCCTTAAGGAGATGAGCTTTAATAATGATGTAGAGAACATTCTTATTCTAATTCTATTAAGGTAGATTTGAGGGTGATTTTCTGACCAATCAGCATTCAAGCACCCTTCTCTATTTCCATTGTGAAGTGAAAACATGTATGTAAATTTATACCGGTCATATTTTAAAATTTTGTCTGATAAATCGAAACAAATAGAACCATTAATGATTATTATTTTCGATGACAGTAAATAATATGATAATCATAACTCAAGTTGACGGACTTGACATTGATTTCTAATTGATTTTTTTTTTATATCAGTGTTTGGTGGTTTCTCTAATTTTCCTTGATCTATTACAATTACTTGCTTTACATTTGCATTGTTAAATAAAAAAAAAAAACCACCATAAATAAAAAAGTACAATGTATACATATCCAGGCTGTAGTAATTATACTGAATTAATACGAGACCCGAATATATATTACATTATCATTGTATGCGTGTGCAAAACCATAATAACATTTGTCTTGAGTTATTGTTTTCCATATGCCTTTACACAAAAGTAGAGCCCCTTGATCCACATTTCTAAAAGAAAAACAAGAAAGAGCACAAGACAGTCCCGAAAATATATCAATATTGATCATTTCTGAATACCAGGTCGTACGTAAATATTCGTCGAAATAGTAAAATCTTCATAGGGGTTTTAAAATATTAACAGGGAACTTCCTTTTTATCGTCGAATATTTAAAGATGGGTTACACCCCAATCGCTAAAAACAAATAATAAGATTTGAGATCCAGACCAGTCGAAATAGTAAATTCTTCATAGGGGTTTTAGAATAATAACATGGAACTTCGGCTTTTTATCGTCGAACATTTAAAGATGGGTTACACCCCAATCGCTAAAAATAAGTAATAAGATTTGAAAGCCAGAGTAGTATTTGAGCTTCATTTTGAGAGAATTTCCGGAACATTTGAAAGTTTTAAAAGGATGGGTGAGCAAAGCTTTCAAATGATGAAGCTGTGTGGCTCAGTTAGTTGAAATGTGACTGAATATTTACTGCAAATGTGATTGAATGGCAGGACTATGCCCTTCAGTCACCTTTTTATTACCTTCAGTCAGTATTTATTTGAAAATGCTGGGTGACAGAGTTTCATTCTGTGTCTCGATACAAATTTTTGACAAAGTTTATATACATAATATTAAGCAGAGCCAATACTCCCATCAAGAACAACTCAAGAAAACTTCAAAACTGGTGGTCTGTCGAGACATATTTTCCTTTTACAACAGATTGTGTAATTTATGTCAACAATGCAGTTAATTCACATCACATGGGTTCTTATTTAATATATGCAAACAAAAGAAATGTTCACTTAAAGTTTCCCAATTATTCCCTAGATATTTTTAAACTTACAGTGTAGTAACATAGTTTATATTATTTTCGATACAAGTTTAGGACTTTATTGTGAGTGTTTCAGCAGTAGAAGTGTTCATATATTTCTAATATGAAGACTTATTTTCAGTCCGGGAATGACGCACATGATGTTATTCTGAAATACTAGCATTGGCTATGACCACCAGTACTGGTCACCGTCCACATTGGTCCCTGAATAGGTAGACCAAAAGTCGCTTCAAACGGGTACACTCCAAAACAGGTGAATTATGTGATTCATATCCTGATCATAGAATAACTCATTCTTTCTTAGTTAAATATAATCATCATATCTTTATTCAGATAAATTAACTAACGTTATATTTAGCATTTATAAAGGTTTTAGACCTTCAACAATGCGAGCGAAAGAAAAAACGTACATGTTTTGATAATTCTTGGTAATGTACTCCCCAACCTGTTTTCATTCATTTATATAGCATTTCCTTTTTGGGACATACATTTAAACAGACGCCAGTTAAGTCCAAGGCAAGTACACTGATACTGCTGAGTCATATTTACAAACAATGTATATAAATCCAAAAATGGGCCAAAAAAATTTTGTCAAAGGATACTTTAGAACAAATAAGCAATGCCTCGCCACGTGGTTTACAACAATGTAGAAAATATATAAATATTCTATGTGTGCAAAGTTTGCCACTATTTATTATGCCTACATATAAATTATATGTTGAACTTTATTACAGTTATATCTGTAATGTAACGTATAAAGTAAAGTATATGATATCTGGTTATGTTTGTAGCTAGATCACATATTTGCAGACCGTAGGTAGATAACAGCCCTTTCTCCTATTTTTTTTCATTGTTGATAATATCTATTCGTTTCAATACACTTAGGAAATTACATAATGGCTATTTTTACCAAACCTTCTTATGATTAAATTCGCTTTTATTTTGCATCCTTAAGCGGATGTCTAACACCTGTGTTTAAAATACTATATGAATGGATGGATGATATAAACGAATAAATGTAAATAAACTCCACGAGTATTTATTTTAAACAAGGAAATGATTAAAAAAAGCTGATGCAGAATGATGTTTATTAAATTCATATTATTCCTCAACTTTAAGCAATTCTAGTGCTTTAATTGTATAAAGAGACTAGTGTAAAACATTTTGCAAAAATCTGTTTTTGTCAGATGTAATCGTACAAGAAGCAAAACAGCGCACCCAAAATGATATGCATAATGCACGTGTACCCGGAACCAGTACAACAAAGGCAATAACTCTTGTGATCAAAGTAGCCCTAATATCAAATACTGGTTCAGTTAAAAGTCAATCCGGGTAAGTGGATTCCTTAACTATGGTTAACACTTGAATGAAAATTTAATAATGTTTATAGAGTTGATTTAAATCAAAGACAGCAATAAGAATTTTATAATAATAGAAAAATTGGAAATAAAGAAACAGAAGTACTAAAAGTGAAAATTACTATGAGAATATGTATCATCTGAATTTATAATGAACTGATATTACAATGGATACTTAATCATTTAATAAATTCTACAATTATTCTAAAAAAATGCCAAAAATGTCAATAAATGACAATTATCAATATATGTCCCTAATGTGCCACCATAGAATCTCAAAATTGATCAAAATAAAAAAAAAAAAAAGAAAAACGAGCTACATCTTGATGTCTAAAAAATATACCTCTATAAAACAAAATGGGTCTATATATAAGAACCTTCCTTATAATACTGTTATCTACAACACCTTTAACCAGGACTCGGTGAGGGAAAAACTTAACTAACATTTGAAAACCTAAAGAAATACTGTTAAACTTTAAATCTGAAATAAGCTGTAACTTCCTAACTTAAACAAAAACCATGCTTTATCCATGCTAATAGAATAAAAAAAATTATTATAATATCGTATTTTTCCCAAGCACATGATTGGTCGAGTGTTGTCACATGAACGTGCTATAAACTCTGTTATAGACCTTACTATACTAAAAATAGAAAAATTTATAGACCTCACTATACTAAAAATAGATTTTCATGACAAAATACTGGTTTTGGCAACATTGTGACGTCATAATAGCGAAATCAACACCTATACATTACGAACAAAATATTTTTCTATTTATCGCATAAAGAGAACGAAGAGAATGAGTTTTTGATTTATTATAATAAAACAATTATAACCTTTTGATATCGGTCAATACATAGTTTTATAGACCTGATGAGAGTATATTAACCTCGGACTTCGTCCTCGGTCGATATACTCTCATCAGGTCTATAAAACCATGTATTGAACTCATCAAAAGGCTATAATTGTATAATATGCAGAGCTTTAAAACCAGGAGGTTTATGTGCTGAGAATACAGTCCCTGAAACGTTCTACTTTCCCACTTGAACGGTGAGTGAACGGTGAGCGCACTCTGAGCGTACGGTGAGCGCACTCTGAGCGAACGGTGAGCACACGCTGAACGGAATTTGGTGAACGCTAATAAACGGTGAACGATGAGGGAACGCAGAGCGCAAACGGAGCGCAAAGTGAACGGTGAACGCACGGTGAACGATATGTGAACGCTTTGTGAACGCAAGATGAACGATTTATTCGGAGTACCTCGGGAGTTATCCTTAAATTGTTTTTCGTCGATAATCAGGGAAAAATAGCAAATAAACTACATGTACAGTGCTGCTATCATGAAAATTGTTAAAACAATCCTATCCTATCCTATATTCTCTATCCTTCTGTACATGTACATCTTATCCTACAAATAATATCTATCCTATCCTAACTTATACCATACCATTTATACTTAGGAATAAGAGTTAAATAAAACGATATTTAAGACATTAATTTTATCAACGAATGATCGAATAATGTAATAATAAAAATGTCTAATTAATACATAAAACCGAAAATCTTTAGAACGAGGTAACTTAAATACCTATTCATCGGAAATATTAAATCCTACGCAGAGTGTACACAATTACGTAAACAAACAAATAAGCGATTACATTTTTGTTTTCATTGGATACAATTATGTATTATAACGAGTAAAGCAGATAAAGAACTTTTATTTATTGTTTAAACAAACATTTACATCAATTTTTCCTTATCATGTAGTAATAAAGAGAGTTTTTTGGTAATCGGCTGATTCGTTCGGCGATAAAAGTAAACACGATTTGGGAAATTATAATTACTTTATAAATCATTTAAAAACGTCGCATTTATTGATAAATCATCTGGATTTATTGTTAATCTATAAATTAACACGCATTTGATCTGTTCAGTTTATTTTCGGGCATGGGTATATTTGTGATCGGACATCGATGGAATTATATGAATCGTGAAATGTACACAAATACAACGCCTGTTTTTGTCTATTTATACATGTATATGTGTTGAATCGTTCGTTGATTGAATTCCTTTGTTTTTAAACGACTGAAGTCTTTAAATGAAGCAATAAAAATTATTTGTGTAGTAACTTATCGCTGTATTGTGTACCTTAAAATTTCCCAATAACTGCATACTTACGCCATTTTCAGATGGACAAAAATGTGGCGTGCATCAATATTCTTCACCGTTTTGTTAATATATACCACTTTATGAATACTGAGTTTCCTTCAACCTTTACCCACGCGTTCTTTTCTACTTTTTGTTGGGACTCGCAAAGGCCGATCCTTTCATTTTAGAGTTCCGAATGAAAATGAATGAAAACGGACTGAACGATAAGTGAACGCTGAACGCACGGTGAACCAAAGGTGAACGCTTTGTGAACGCACGGTGAGCGCTTTGTGAACGGTGAGCGCGAACGGAGCGGAGCGGAGAGCGCAAGTGAACGCACGGTGAACGCACTGTGAGCGCACTGTGAACGCAAGGTGAGCGCACTGCGAGCGCACGGCGAACGCACGGAAAAATGGGAAAGTAGAACGTTTCAAGGACTGTAGAAAGGGAAACCTACTATACGGTAGTTGATCCCTAACCAAGTGAAGAAAACTAACCTAACACTATCTTATATATACATGTACCTGGATTCTATTCACTAATTTGAACCGATGAAATCCCAAGAAAGAAGACTGACTTAGCCAAACAGAAACTAGCTAACTGAAATATTATGGCAAGAGTGACAACATGGATACTATTTCCTGTTTTCAAAACATGTGTACTATAAATTATGAAAAGTACTGCAAAATGAATTACCTAAAGTAAGTTTTTGAATTTTTCATGTAATAATAAACTATTGAAAGTGTCAGGTATATAAATATAAGGAAACTGTGTTATAAAAAAAATCAAAACCAATACACATGTAACAAAAACACCGAATATTTATGGAAAATGATTTGACATAATGCTCTATTTCTATCGTGACGAGACATACAGCCTTTCTGCTTGGACCAAGCACTTAACTGTAGATTGCTCTTTAGGATAATCTATAACAATATAAAGAGTAAAACCTTACTTGTCTAATTTTTGGGTCTTCTCGTCCATTGTACAAGAATAAAACTCGACAAATCAGCAACAGCTAATTTAGATCCCCGTTTCGTGAAATGATGAACAAATGTACTTCAGATTTATCATAAAAGCATTGCATGCATCTTTTTAAAATTACATGTGGTGATAACAAATAGTGTTCAAATTCAAAAGTCCAAAGGAAAATTACAAAACAGGAACAGTGCAAACATGTACCTCTTAAAAAAAAAATTAAAAAAAATAGAGGTAGGATCAGGTGCCATGGAGGAGTAAGCATCCTCTACCGACCGGTCACACCCACCGTGCACCCAATGTTATATCGGTAAAAATGTTTTATCGGGGAAATTGTCGTAATTTGGGAAAAATGTCATGATCGGGAAAAACGGAGAAAATACCGTGGACAATTCGGTATTCAATCAGTAGTATTTATCTAAGACAAAATCAATATGATACAAAAGGTTATAGTTGACATTAAAATTAAAGAGAAAACAAGACTTTAAAAATTTATACATTTATTGGCGATAATGGCCCGACTGCCTCTAATTATTTCAAGTACAGATAACAAAGTTAGCCTGGGATGATTACACTTTGTTTAAGACAAAATATATGCGATAGAGGAGGTTATAGGTGACATAAAAATTAAAAAGAAAACAAGGCTTTTGAGTTTTATACATTTATTGGCGATAATGGCCAAGGCTGCTTTTATTTATGGCAAGTACAGATAACAAGGTAAACCTGGGACGAATAATTTTTGTTGAGTTAACTCCAATATGTTTTATAACAGTTTGTTTCTTTAAATGTTCAGTATTTTTATTTAAAGACTTTATATACATTACTTTAAAGGGATATGAATAATTATGGATTGCAATTTTATGTATTTTATAAAAAGGAACATACAATAGATTGAACAGTAAAGATATAACGCATTTTTGAGAAAACAATAAAATGAAACTTATTGAAAGGCAATATCATTCAAAAATGAATAGAACAAATTATTTATGCAACCATGCAACTGCAGTCAACCAGAGCAAATAAATACAAAACCAAGCTGCTGTTGGTGGATATGACTTTTATATTGAGAACAGATAAATCATTCTGCACCAAGGTAAATAAGTTGAAACGGCGATTTTTTCGATAAAGGAAAAAAAAACTTCGTGATTTTAATTGTCTCCATTGCAAGCTGGCATACTAATTTGTCAGATTTTTTTTTTGTTTAAAGGGTGTTTTTAAAAGCAGAAAATGCATAAATGTTAAATTTTATGCATTTATTGGAAATAAGTGTTTTTTAAGTTTTTTTTTCCGAACAATGGGTTGATTTTAGTTTGTTTGTACTTTAAGGGAAATGTTTTTCGACCTCTTTGAACTAATATATACTTAAATGTTTATTTAAAACTGTTCTGTCGGTAATCGTAATTATCAGTCTTGGCTAACTTAAAGGTTAATATAAACATATATGTCATATAGATAGATAGCATAACACAACGTTAAAGACCTGATCCAGTATAAAAAAAATTAAAAATATATTTTGGGATTTCACGAAGATCCCCTAGTGACACTTCATTGAAGCTAGTAGCTTATAAAGGGCATGTTGGACTAAAGTGAGACCATAACGAATTTCCAAGGGCCTTGGCACCATTAGCTTGAAGTAACATTTGATGAGTCGACAAGTCCTCAAGATGATCTTTTTTCATATGATGATTGTCGCATTTCTCTGCAAGACGTCTGTTGCAAAAGGTGGCTAAAGAATTAGAAATAGGTATGAAATTTCAAATCAAAACTACTTGTAAACATATGATAACTTTATAAGTGTTATAGTCGTCGTAGATTTTAAGTGCGTTTATACAGAAAAGGATAAAATCTCAGAAAACAAGTTTGACCCAGCAACACAGATCTGCTGCCAAAATCAGAAGTCTTTGAAAGATTTAAGCAAGGACAGGAAATGGATTGATGTGGGGGTAAGAAATAAAGCATACTGCTTTTACAGTAATTTACCGTTAACAAAAAATGAAATGTTTATTAGCCAAAACAATAACGGTTAAATAGTGATTAATTAATATCATTGCACTTCAATTGTAGGCATAAAAAACGATCATAAAATTACCAATTTCTCAGCTTTGTTAAGGAAGGTGTCAGAATTCTAACACGTGTGATTTAGGAAAATTTGCATATGCCCCGCCCCTTATTCATGAGATTTTACGAGATATTGTATTTCGGTAATTAACAAACATCTACCAAAATGAATATGGTTAATTATTGGGTTTGATTGTATCAAGAAAGGTGTATTGAAATAAAAACTTCAACTATTCTTTATATCTTGCGAAATTATGAAATTCCTAAGTCGTCTGATGACGTGTCGAGGTTGACTACGTCACATCGGCGCTTGCAGCTGTGATCAGAATCACAGGGGCTCGGTTGTCAGACACTGAAAATTATAACAATTTATTCCCGAATAAAAAAATATACATAAATGGTCATTCAATATATGTTCCATGGTATCAAAATAAAATCCGCCGGTAAAATCGCCCTTTATCGTCGTTTTAAAAAATGTGTATCATATGTACATTAAAAAAAGTAAAGGGACGACACTCGCCATCTTGGATTTCAGAGGGGGCCTCAATTCACAGTTTATTTTCAACAATTTATCCCCTTTGCCTACCTGTTTCTGGCGAGATCTAGGTCACAAAATGATCCAATGACTTCTCCCTATACTTTATATATGTATACATGCCGTATTAACCACCCAGTGACCCGAAACGTCCTCGATACCAGCCCATGTTCATCGAAAGCAACGGAAGTTTGCATCGAGCGACGCGACGCCTAGCGGCGGCTCTCCATATAAAGTCAGAGATGTTCCGAATGCATACGGTAAGTCCAGAGAAATCGTAACTTGATTTAGCGCGGATTTTTAAATTGAAGAAAAAGAAGATCGACATTTACCTCGAGGAAATGAAGACAACTGATAATGTTGTTGCGTGGTAAGCTAAAAATTACAAATATTTAATTTATATTTGATATTTTATTTATCTATAAATGAATTCTTCTCATTAAAGAGTTATGCACAAACCATTAATATCACCAAATCAGAGGCATAGGGGCTCAATGATGAAAAGAGGGGCACCTGCTAATCACAAATCTCTTTTAATTTAGCAACTGATTATCAGAAATGTGTTTTGTATGTTTTCAAGCAATCAGTGCTAGCTGATTTACAAGCATGTAGCATCTTAGCTGCAGGTCTGTAGCTCCCGGTCTGAAAAAATTCGAATGGACGACCTGGGAGCTACAGTGCCTCCCATTGTAAAAATCTGCAATTTACGG